>VDFB02000015.1:59022559-59622559 GCA_007258455.2 Sequoia sempervirens
CATTATTTTATTTTCTTGAATACAAGTATAAGTCACCACTATTTTCTACAGATTTCTAGCGATTTAAAAAAATCACTAATAAAATTAATATATTTTCCAAAAAAAACCAAAGATTCACTAATATAACTAATATTTTCCCCCAAAATAATGAAATATTCTCCAAGATTTTATATATATTTTTAGGGGATTTTCTTAAAGTTATCATTGATTATGATTTCCCCACTTATTGCTTCTTGTGGTTACTTTTAAATTATAGATAATTTTAATTTAAATCTCTTTGCCTTCCTACCCAATTAATGCTAATGTCATGGGCTTTGTTTTATGATTATTTTTGTGCAATTGCAAGGTTTATGGAATGCAATGAGTACATTCTATGCAAAAAATGGATTTGTTGAAAAGGCTTCAAAAACATTCAACTAAATGCAATTGGCAGGCGTGAAGCCAGGCTTGACAACCTTCACTAGTTTCCTCCCTTCTTGTGCCAAAATGGGAGCTTTGGAATAGGGTATGGACATCCATTGAAGCATAAATCAAGGGGAATTTTTATCATATGTTATAGTTGGAGCTGCCTTGATAAACATGTATGTAAAATGTGGAAGCTTAGGCAAAGTACATAATTGTTTGAAAAAATTCCTCAAATAAATATTTTCTCATGGACCACAATGATATTGGATATGAAAAAAATGGAGTTTTGATAGGGCTTTAGAAACATTCAAGAAAATGAAATTGGAAAGTGTAAAGCAAAATTCTACAACATTTTCCAACATCCTACCTACCTATGCGAAATAGATCCGTGAAACATAGTATAAAGATCCATAAAACATAAAGGAAGGAGAATTTTTTTATTATGTCATAGTTGGGGGTGTCCTAGTAGACATTTATGCAAAATGTGTAAGCATAGACAATGCATATTAATCGTTTGACATAATACCTCAAAGAGATGCCATCTCATGAAATGTAATGATTATAGGATATGCAAAAAACAAATTTGTTAAGGTTTTAGGAGCTTTCATGAAAATGCAATTAAAAAGTGCAAATCCAAATTCCACAACCTTTATTAGCATCCTCCTTGCCTATGCCAAAATAGGAGCTTTGGAAAGGGTATGTACAACCATCAAATCATAATGGAAGGGTGATTTTTATCAAATACTATAGTTGCAACTGCCCTAGTAAAACATGTATACAAAATGTGGAAGGTTAGAAAAGGAACATAAACTATTTGATGGAATGCCTTTATAGAGATGCCATCTCATGGAATGTGATAATTTTAGGATATGCACAAAATTGATTTTGCAAGGATACTACCATTTTTTTGAATTGGTGATAAACAAAAGATGAAAAGTTAATAATATTTTATTAATCTTAATTTTGATTCATCAAATTTATTTTTCTTATATTTTGCGATTAAAATAAGAATGAGTATTGCTTAAATAAGTTCTAATGCTTATGAAGTGGGTAAGTGCACAAATTTGTGACACAAAAATGGCTCTTAAGATGCCACTTTTTTTCTGAAATCAACGAAGTCTGATGTTCGACGAGAAAATGAAGATAGTTATGCTCAAAATTTGAAGATGCAACAAGAACAAGAGTTGTAGTACTCTGAATCTACTTCCTAAACTACTTTTTTTTAAAAAATAGTGAAGATTAAGGGTTTGAAAAAGGGGAGCACAAAAAGTGGCTATGTTTTTATAAAAATAGTAGCATAGCGTCGTTGTGCTTCCCCTAAAATGTTAACTTTTTTTACAATTTCAAAAATCACTTTTTTGAGAAACTAGCTAACACCATGTAGTTTATGCCGGTTTTTTCGACTATTTTTTTAATGAAGATAATATTTTACTAATTTTTGAAGTGGACACATCTTGAAAAGCAAAAATTTGAGCATGCTCCCCACTAATTTTTTTGAAAACGAATAAAAAATTAATTCTTTGTCAATATGTGTAGAATGGAGTCTAGTTTCTAAAAATGAAATTTGTTTCAAAATTTGATGAACAAGTAAAAAACTATACCTAAACTAGCACATGTTGATTTTTGAAAAAAATGGGGAAATTAACAAAATAAGTTAAAGATGAAAATCGTAACATAATCAAAACGTAAAAAAATATATGGTTAGATAGCTAAGAGAGAGCTTAATGTCATCATGGTATTTTTATAATTTTGCATTGAAACACGTGTAAACCTGATGGAGAGCATGACCAAAAATGTGTGAAATTTTCTTACCCTTTCAAAAAATCACTTCTTTGGCATGAAATGGTTGTCCAACCCTTTGGGTTGGATGCCCAAGGAAAATCCAACCCGAAGGGCTAGTATTTCCCAATGCAATAAATGTGAATGATGAGTCTTTTGAAAGCATTTTCTTTCTTTATTTTTTCTGTCTTTGTCTTCCTCTTTCTCTATCAATCAAACTGTATACATGAAATAAACATTTAAGTTGACATTTACATATGGAAATTAACTTTCTTATACTAGCTATATTTCATGTATATAGTTTCAGGATGTTTGTGAGTGGTTTCAAATCTCTTGGAGTTATAATGAAAATTCTAGTTTTTGGAAGATCTGTAATGTGACAACCCTTCAGTGCAGTAAAAATTTCTAAATTTACACCATGCGGGTAATAAACTAAGTAACAAGTCATTGCAATAAATTTTTTATTTCTTTTATTGAGAATATATGATCAACATGCCATATCATATTACAATAAAGAATCCACTTCATTACAATAACTTCACAATTACAAGTAACAAGAAAACATAAATTTACATACATAGCTCCAATGAGCTTTAGAACTAATAGCTGTAAGATGGTCTAGGATCTTCCCTTTCAAATCTTTCTTCTTCTGTCGCTTGCAGTGGAGGAGAAGCATCACCCAGGTGCTTTTCTACCAACCTCGGACTCATAATGTTGTCTCACACACATCTATCATTCAATAGATGGCCCTTCCCTTCAACAAAGAGATTGGTAGAGTAACCGATAATGACAACCAATTGAGCATAGTGTTGTGTCCTACATAACTAGAACCTAGCCATTTGGCCATCCCAAACTAGCATGTAATATTGGATCATGGTGAACTGATAGTGTTAGTCTTGGTAGTCACACAACCTAGAGTGGAGTCACACAATCTATAGTGGAGTCTCATACATTCACACTACTTTGATCAAAGAGTTTTAATTCAGTAAACGACTAAGATTCATCTATCACAAACACTACTCAGGGCCAATTTGACTTAGGGCTATCTTAAGCTACACATAGGTATTGTCCTTCAATGGATAATCTTTCATCCCAAACTAACCTACAACCATATTAATCTACTTGGAATCAACTACTTAACTAGTAAGTACACAAACTAGGTATTCCTTCTAGGGATAGACCATCATCCCAGATAACCAACAAACTTGGATAAATCGACTTACGTATAAGTATATTAAACCCTCTCCCATACTGGATGACCTCTCCTAGGAGAAAACACAAGCTCTCCTAGTTAAAATCAATAACTTAGCAAAGTGTACCATATGTGCTTTACATGTTCAATCATACCTAGTATATAATACTTATGATAAACACCCATCTCCTACTATGGAGTAAATACAAACACATTGTATCCCATGTTCAAACATATCTAGTATAATCAAATACTTAAGTTGTCAACATATCTAGCATAATTAAATACCTATCTCAAGCTACCTCTTTGACATATCTAATACAATTAAGTATTTGTATCAAGAAAACTCTCCTATCCTGGAGTCCTTAATAACACATTATAAAAACAACCTAAAAACTTCAATTCCCTTTTTCAAAGATAATCCTAAATCTTCTATTGTACATAGAGAAAAGACATTCAAGACAACATAGAATTCATATTAATTCTAAGTAAATAACAAGAAGAAGAGATCCCCATGCATGTTATCGTTTATCCTAATTAATGATGACAATGTAGCCTTCTCCAATAGTAATTCAGCTTAATTAAGCTTCCCAACACAACTCTCTCTCTCTCTCTCTTGTTGATAGCACACTTCTTTCAAATAATAAGACAACTCTTCCTCACAAAATCTCACTCTTTTCTCACTCATAAAATAGATGAAAGTGGTTGGTAATAATTCGAATATGATAAACATTAAGTGACATATAATCCCTTGGTTAAGTGCATCTCTCTCAAGTGAAATGGGAGAATGGAAATAATGGTCACACAAGAATACATAAATTAGAATGATTGCAAATAATAATCACACAAGAATGAATAAGAATGCATTACAAGTGAGATGGTGCGACTATTTGTAGTGTAGCCAACATTCTAGAATTCCTACAGTTACGACATTAAGAATGACACCAATTTCATGCAACATGATTTAGCATAAAGGTGACGAAAGATGAAGCTCAAACTTAGCATTAACCATTAACAGATCAACTTTCTGGTTGATAGCATTCAAAAGACCATTTCAACCAGCACATGGAGAATTCAAATATTTCTCCTAAAATGACATCTACAAGAAAGTGAAAATAGAAGTGGCACCAAAACTAGTAAGTTGGCACAATTCTCAAGTGAGAAGAATATGTCAATGATAATTCAACAACACATAACCTAAATTGATTGTTTTATGGGTTGAGTTGACTGAACCAAATAAATGCATTGGACTTAGTCCATGTCTTTTCCATTTTCCATATCAACCAAGTCAAAGCCAACAAATTTTATACATATTGCTATGTTTCTCTCATACGTGTCTTGGTTGGTGATACGTAGCTCTTTACACAGTCGCGTATGTTTCAAAGTTGACTTCCAAAATGATGTCCAACATCGATACAAATTAGCCATGGACATTTAATGTCAAAAGAAGTCTTTTATAAATCGACTTCTTATTAAATAAGACTAAGTCGAATTCCAGTTATATAAAATCAATATGTAAAGTATATATTATTATTATATATATATTGTATATATCATATACATATATATATTTAAATACCGTCATATAAATATATATATGTATGTATATATATAACATAATATATATATATATATATAATATTTTAATATATATTTAATAGATATATATATCGTAAGCCAGTCAACATACATCCAATATATATATATAATCGTACAGGAAATATAATTTATAATAAACACATTATACAAGATGTATGCATACATACATATATATATATATGTGTGTGTATAAGTGTATACACCTCTATGTACACGTATATATTGGTATACCATATCGATGTATCCGTATGAGCATTTCCATTTGCGAACGTACGCTTCTATCAATATGTATATACATATGGATACACGTATATACTATACATATATATATGTTCACATCAGATTCACTTACATCTATTTACGTTACCATCATATCGATAAGTGTGTAAGTGTGGTATATCTATACATATGCATATACATCTCGTTAGATCCCACTGACACGCATGTGCATACATATAAACATACTTCCACCTACATCCCACTTTTCCATATGATCGTAATAACACAAGAAAGATCTTAGAAACTAAAATAGATAAACATCACCCACAAAAGCATACAAAAGTAAACAAGACTCATAATGCAACATACAAGCTATAGATGACTTACCTATAACCCACAAACTGACTTAGTTTAAACAATCTAATGTGGTGTGTGTATGCTCAGATAGTTTACTTTTACCAGTTACCCGACCAAGATCTCTCAAGTGATACTTCCCCTCCCCCTAGAGAAATGAACATTTACCTACAACCACTAACACATGCCTATGATAGTTAATTGTTCATAATATATGCAGTATACATAAACATTTCCAAAGTTAGAATAATAATATTCAATAACCTTCCATTCACATATATGTAGTATTTCACCATGAATAACATCAATTGAGGAAATACAAAATGAGATAATATCAAATGAGTTAACTTTCATATTGATAACAAGGTACAAGTATAATCTACACATCTCCATAATTCACATTACATTCATATTTACCCTATGTAGTAATAGTAAACAATATCTACACAACTAGGGTGTAACAAGATCTTATAATTTTTTACTCATCCAAATTTTAGTAATCAACATGTCGGATTTCAATAATTAGGAGGTCAAATTTTAGTAATAAGCAAGTTGTATCATCTTTCTCTCTCTCTCTCTCTCTCTCTCTCTATCTATCTATCTCACTCATTGGTCATCACTTATGCTCTAGACCTCTCTCTCCCACTATCTCCCCTTTATTTGAATCTCTCTCCCTTGAGATCAAGAACTACCTCTCTACCTTTCCATCCTTCTCTCTCTCCTTCCCTGTCTAGTCTCTATCTCCCTCCCTCCATCCTTTCCTCTCTACATCTCTCTATCTCCCCTCTCTCTCTCTCTCTCTCTCTCTCTCTCTCTCTCTCTCTCTCTCTCTCTCTCTCTCTCTCTCTCTCTCTCTCTCATCCCTCCCTCTCTCCCTCCCTCCCCCCCTCTCTCTCCTTCCCTCTCTACTCTCTCTATCTCAAATCTCTCTCCCTCTTTTGTCTCTCTCTATCCCTCTCTTTATCTCTATCTTTACTTCTATCTATCTCACCTACTCCTCTTTAACTCTCCCTCTCTCCCCTCTCTCTCTCTCTCCCACCCTCCCTCATCTCTCTCTATGTTTCTCTATATCTTAGCTCTCTCTCCCTCCCTCCCTACCTCTCCCTCCCTCTCTACTTATTTCTCCCTCCCTCCCTCCCTTTCCTTCTCTCTCTACTTCTATCTCCCCCCTCCCTCTCTCTACCAACCTCTCTCTTTCTCTCTATTTCTCTCTCTCACCTCTCTATCCCTCGCTCTCTACTTCTTCCTCCCTCCCTCTCCTTCCCTCTCCGCTTCTCTCTAACTCCCCCCTCCCTCTCTCTACCCACCTCTCTTTTTTTCTCTCTATCCTCTCTCTCTCCATCCCTATATTTGTTGCTCTCTCTCACCTCTCCCTCCCTCCCCTCTCCTTCCCTCTCCACTTCTCTCTAACTCCCCCTCCCTCTCTCTACCCACCTCTCTTTTTTGCTCTCTATCCTCTCTCTCTCCATCCCTACCTCTCCCTCCACCCCCCTTCCCTCTCTACTTCTCTCTATCTCCCCTCTCCATCTCTCTATCTCCCCTCTCTATCTCTCTATCTACCTCTCCCTCTATAACTCCCTACCACTTTCTCTCTAGTTACCTTTCTACATCTATCTCCTCTCTCTCTCCTTCCCTCTTTTTCTATCTCTCCTCGCCCTCTCTCTACCTACCTCTCTCTCTACTTATATCTATCTCATATCCCTCTTTTCCTCTCCCTCCCTCCTCTTTCTCTCTATGTTTCTTTATATCTCAGTTCTCTCTTAGCTCTCTCTCAACTCTCTCTCCCTCTCTCTCTCCTTCCCTCTCTACTTCTCTCTATCTCCCCTTCCCTCTCTACTTCTCTCTATGTCCCTTCTCCATCTCTCTACCTACCTCTCCCTCTATAAATCCCTACCACTCCCTACAACTCTCTCTCTCTCTCTATATATATATATATATCTTCCTCCCTCCCTCCCCCATTTTTCTATCTCTCTCTTTCTCACCTCTCTCTCTCTCCCTACCTCTCTCCTTCCATCTCTACTCTCTATCTCCCCTCTCCCTCTCTCTCTTTCCCTCTCCTTCCCTATCTACTTCTTTCTATGTCACCACTCTCTCTATACTTATATATATCTCACTTATACATATTTACCTCTCCCTCCCTCCCCTCTCTCTCACTCTCTCCTTCCCTCCTATCTTTCTCTCTCTCTCTCTCTCTCTCTCTCTCTTTTATGTGCACCAAGATGTCATACAAAAAGGGGAGGAGGGTGGGGAGATTGAGAGAAAGAGGGAATGAGGGAGGGAGAGGTAGATATGGAGAGATAGAGATGGAGAGAAGTAGATATGGAAGGAGAGAGGGGGGAGGAGGGAGAGAAATGTAGAGAGGGGGAGAGAGAGGGAGGAGGGAGAAGGAAGGAGGAACAATTAGGGAGGGAGAGGGAGGTGAGAGAGATTGAAGGAGAGAAAGAGAGGGATAGGTAGAGAGGTAGTTATTGATCTCAATGGAGAGAGAAGAGTTCTAGAGCATAAGAGATAAAACAATGATTGAGATAGAGAGAGAAAGATGATACAACTTGTTGATTACTAAAATTTGACGTCTTGATTATTGAAATTTGACATGCTAATTTTTGAAATTTGACTGTTTGAAAATTTATAATATTTTCAAAAAACTAGAATTTAAATTATAAATCCAAGAGATCCAAAACCACACTCAAAACATCCTAAAACTATATACATGAAATATAACTTAAAGTATAAGAAAGTAAATGTCCATATGTAAATGTCAACTTATACTGATAGAGAAAGACAAAGACAAAGACAAATAAAAAAAGAAAGAGAAACAAAATACCTTAAAAAAACATCATTCACATTTGATGAGTGCCAAATTTGGTGCTCGTTGAAAAGGCTTAGTATAACCAAGCCTTAGGTTCTATCATCTGATCCATTTAACAAGTGGAAAATTTGGCGCTTTCCAAACACGTAATTCGGGAAAAAAAATGTGGCATCTTTTTTGTATCACATATTTTTGTACTTACCCAAGCCCATAATTTTTTTTTTATTGGACTAAATAGAAAATCGTCCATGTGCATTTTTTTTGTGAAATTTTTAACATGTTAAGGAACTTGAAGATAATAATCATTTCCCTATAACTATCCCTATAGTAATGCAATAATCAAACTCACTCAATTTCACAACTCAAATAATTTCCAATTTCTTTTAAACAAGAAATATATTTTTATTTTTTTTATAATATCCATGATCATATTTATTTGTGATAGCTTGTCAAATAGTTCACATGCCTTGTGCATGCTTCCACATTATGTATAAACGTATATCAAGGCACATACAACTACATCTCACAAAATTCCACTTTCAATGGTGTTTAATGGATGTTAAGACATAAAGTGATAAGTATCCTATGTGGACCCTTTGTAAAATTGACTAGTGTGAATAGGACCTAGGAGCTAAACTAGATAGGTAATATCTTTGTACACATCAACACTCTGCTTAAGTGCAACTTAGAGAAAATGAGAAAACATGCAAAGATGCAGTGATAGGTCCTAGCTACTAGGCCATTTTAGGTACCCATGTGTAAATGAATCTCTCACAAATAGAGAAAAGAACAACCCGATGGGACAAAACTTCTCCCCCCCAAAAAAAATGCTCTCAAAATAGGAAAAGGACAAAACTCGTGTGAGGAAAAAGTCTCCACGATAAGAGAGAAGATGAGAGACCATGAAAATTCTCCTTAATGTAGAATTTGTGTCAATGGTAGATACTCAAAATTAGATGTAGAAGATGGTCCATGATCATAAAATAATGTTTCTTCCCTTAGGAAGAAACAAAAACAAAGGTGTATTCAAGATGTATTCTCATTCTTAAAAGAAACATGAAGGAAGAAAACTCAAAATTTATGAAGTCTTTGAATTCTGCTCATGTTTCTCCATGCCAATGCCAAAAGATGCCACTACCAATTAAGGTGTTCTAAGCCACATTGGTGAAAATGAAAATATAAAATCTCTTAGGGATGAATGTATAATAGGATCCAAAGATGAAAGTGATTCCTCTAAATGCTTCTCAAGATTCTCCAAGCCAATGCTAAACTGTGACAAATGATTATGTGGAGAATGAACAAGAGGGTCTAAATGTTCCCCCACAACATTTGAAGAAGAGGATGCAATTCCATAAAAGCTAACATCAAAGAAAATATTAATATTCTTAATAGTGTCCTCCAAATGTATAAAATAGGACATAAAATAAACCTGCAATGTTATCAAGTACTTATCCCAAGTAGTTGTATTTGAAAGAAAATGAATATCCTACTACATTGAATAATTAGGATCCATGGATCTAACAAAAATAGTTTCATCAGAAGTAGTAGTAGATGGAGGAGATGAAATTCAAGGTTAAAAGACTAGAACACTTGTGATAATTCCCAAGTTCAAATAACCAAAATTCTCCTCAAAATCCATACTAGAAGTGTGATCATCATCTAAAGGATCAAATCCATTATCAAGAAAAAGTTTGAAAAGTTATATAATCGATATGCATGATCAACTACCTCAATGCCAATAATATCTTTTCTATCTAAATCTCTAATGATAACTGAATCAAGAGTAAATTCCATATTCTTTTCTGCTCCACCATGAGTGATTTGATAGATGTAAATAAGATTGTTTGACAAATGAAATACACAAAAGACATCATTGAAGGTGCCATCCCTAATATCAATATATCCCCTCCCAATTACATTCATGTAAGTAATATTTCCCATTATAATAGGTGGCATAAAACGAGGATTAAAAGAAGAGAACATATATTGTGAAGAATCCATATGATGAGAAGCTCTAAAATCTAGAAGCCATCTCCCTGATCCATGAATTGTAAAAGCACAAAGAGCTTGTCCTTTTTTTTTACCTGTCCCAACAATATGACCATTTTCCTTATCAAATTCAAACTATTTTGAATTGGAAGAATAAGTTGAAGAAAAACTTCTAGAAGGAAAATTTATTTTGTTCCTCTAAAGAAGATGTTTCAATTCATTGGTGTCCTTATAATAATACTATTCTTCATGTCTAATTTTCTTACAGTATGAACACAAGGGCTTATCCTTGCACTATATGATTCCCTTCTAGAAGATAATTTTTTATGTTATTCTATGGAAGTAGATGTGGATTGTGTGTTCTTCTTGGGCTTGTTCTTTTTCTTCTCTTTTCTACTAGAATCCTTCTCATCCTTTGTAATCAAGGCTTGTGATTTTGAGGACTTCAAGGTGCCCATTTGAATAAAATTATATTTCTCCCTAATGAGTTGCAAAAAAATCATCAAAAGAAGCCATCTTAAAATCAATCCCAAAGGCATGATTTGTAGCATAGAAAGTAGACATAAATACCAAATATCCATGCCCTAGCTTTCAAAGAACACTTAGTAGAAATTGTATATATGAGTTTTCAATTTTACAATACTTAAATTGTGTTCTTAGTGAATTGAATTTGGTAATGAAGTCAAGACTGTATGTTGTCAAAATTAGATGGATTGAAACTTAGTAGTTTATTTTTCAATAAATATCCTTCGATTTTATTTGTTTGCCCAAACAATTTTGAAATGTAGTCCACATAGCTATAGGTGTAGACAAGTGTTCAATGTGAAATGAAAAATAATGAGAGATATACAAGCAAAACTAGCCAATGTCTTCTTCACAACTATTCAATTACTTAATATTTTTAATTTCATTATTGGTTGGTTCACCATCAAGCCCATGAATTGTCCTATATAACCTCTTAACTCTTAGCAATTGTCCAAATGAAGCTCTAAAAGTTTCCAAAATGAGAGCTCCTTGGAAAAACCTATGAGAATCTATAATTTTTGAAAAAAACCACCAAAATCAATAGTCATATGTACATTTGTGAATCTCACAAAATTCTCCCCCAAATAAAAAATTGCTCATAAAAAAGAGGTTGGATGATCGAGTAATGACCTTTTAAAGATAAACTATCAAAATAAAAGGGTAAAAGTATAAAGTTGTATGACACTTTTATAAAGGAAATGACCAACACTGATCCAAATTTTTAACTTGAATAACTTGAATGTGGCACATGTTTTGAATTTTGAAGTGATGTAAACAAATGAAATATACATTTTTTAGTGTATTTTATGTTTGTATCTTTTAAGAAAACTTTACATTTTTTTTTCAAAAATTTACTTTTTTTTTAATATTATAGTTTTTTTTTTCTAAATTGACATTATAATATAGTTGCTAATAAAACATTAAAAAATAAAGTTAAATGAAACATCGCTCTTTATATAGTAAATTTTATTTCTTTTTCTTCAATTTTCTTTTGTGCATTTATAATTTAAAACTTTAGTGCATAGATTTATTTTCCCCCCATTTGGATAGATATATATTTTTCAATAAATCATAAAATGTGTGCATACTGAAAACACAATTATTTCTATAGGACATCACCTTTTGTCTTAACTAGGGGAGAGGGGCCCATAATGGAGCAGGGTCCAATAGTGGGAATAGAAGTAGTGCTTGGTGGGCCCCATAGTGGAGCACTTTAATATCCAATTTCAAAACACTTTTTATCCATAAAATATGCAAAGTGACAAATCATGTGATGCCACATCAGCGCACCAATAAAATATGACTTAGTGCACCACTATCGGTCTCACTTTTTTTTTGGGCCTTTTTGTATACCTCAACAAAAAGCATGTTGATGTGGCATCATATTTGATGATGTGGCCCTAAAACGAAATATAGAAGCACATGAGTTGCCAAATAAACTGTTGTACAAAATTGGGAGTGAATTGAAATTTCCATGTAGCATTTTGAGAAACGCGAAGTTAGGGTGCTCCACTATAGGCCCCTCTCCCCTATTTATCCAAAATAGAAAAAAATATACCATCTTGAAATATAATCTTTTCTCCAGTGCATTATATTTTTTCTATTTTTTAATAAATTTTAATATTTTTTCTTGACAAATAATCAACCTTATATTTTGGTGTTGATGACCTTGTTCAAGTAAAAATAAAAATTAAATATAAACAATAATTAAACTATTAAAAAATGTCGGTATTGGCATGGCATGTTGGTTTAAAGGTGGCATTGGTGTTCTTGCCACCAAGGTTTGAACCCCGTTGGGGTGGTATTGTTGAGTGGTTGTATTCCGATTCAGAGCTCTAGTTCAAAAGCGTTTACCCCTTGAATAAAAAAATTAAACTATTAAAAAATATATATTTTTGAAATCTACACTTATAGATCCACAAAAGAGTATTTTTTGTTTAAATTTTAAATGTTAATTGTATGAGTAGGAGTTGTTGAAACATCATTTTTTTCATAATTTTATTTTTTGGTAAATTGACCCCAAAGTAGTGCTACATATGCATTTAGTGGACACTTCTAGTTGGAAATGTTGTGGCCCATATCTAACTTATCTAGAATGAATCTAGTTAGACCATATGTTCAACCAAAATTGATTTTTAGTTAGAAATGTTTAAATTCACTTATGTTGAAAAGTTGGCCAAAAGTGTGACACAAATTTTGCACTTTTACCCAAAAAAATCATTAAAGAGGGGGGGAGGGTAGGCTAGAGGAGGTCAACTTGCTAATGTCACACTGATGTTAGCAATTGTTTAACTAGAATATTCTCCCACCTTGATATAATATGATGTGCAAGCCCAAAGCTACTTCTTATTTTTGTAAAATTGCTTATTATTGCTACAATTGTTGGTTTGTTCTTGGGAAATCGACCGTAGAGTGCATAAAATGACTTTGGGTGACTTGGGTGTCAAATACATTGTTTTTCAATGTACATTGTCAATCAATGGTTTATTACCCATGATAGGTTCAATGGGGCGACCCCTGTGGTGGCTATCCATAGTGTGCCATGTGGCACCTACGAGCAACCCACATACCATGTACTTTGCAAATTTTGTAGGTTTACTTTGATACCAACTTCCACACCATCTTCAAAGTTAGTTTTTGAGGCCTAGGGAAGAGATGCCAAGCGTCAAGCATCCATTTTGAATAGTGGGGCTCTATGGATACTTGGGAGGGGTCAGAAGCTAGTGGTAGAGAGTCAAACTTTGAGGGAGAACCCGAGCATCTTGTTGGAGATAAGGTGACAAGAACCAAGACAACCCAAAAGCTTAAGGATAGAGTCAACGATTTGGAGAACCGAGTTGAGTCCTTGGAGGACATATACTCAACTAGTCGGTTAGTTGCATTAGAGGATGAGGTCAGGGACCTCCATATACAACTTGCTTCTAGGTGCTAGGAACACAAGAAATTGGAAGATGAGATCCAATTTTTGAAGGGGATCATTTCACAAGTTGGGATGAAGACAAGACACAATGCTAAACCCCCAAACCCATATGATGGCCAAATGGATGATAAATTTTTGGAGAACTTCTTCTGGGACATGGGTTATTTTTTGGATACTCTTGTATGGTACTCAGATGAAGAAAAGGTGAGAATTGCTACCACTTTATTTCTAGGCAATGCAAAACTTTTGTGGATGACTAGAGCATAAGATTTGAGGGCATACAAGCTAGTGGTGAAGGTGGACACATGGGATGAGTTGTAGGGAGCTCTCAGGGACTAGTTCAGGCCTAGGAACTCTACTTGGAAATCTAGGATGCAACTCATGAACTTGGAACAAAGTGGGAGAATTAGGAATTACATGAAAACCTTCTCTACCTTGATGTTGGAGATCAAGGACATGTCTGAGATAGACAAGTTGTTCCAGTTCATGAGAGGCCTTGCACCATGGGCTCAAAAAGAGCTTAGGCATCTAAATGTCTAGATCCTTGTAGAGGGAATTGCAGTAGCAAACCAACTTCTAGATTTTAAACATGATCTACAGAAGGATAGTGTTGGTGGGTCTAGTTCTCACAAGAAGGATCAAAAGACACCCCAAAAGGAAGATAAGGGGAAGTCCAAGGAGAACTCTAGGAGGTCTTCAAACACAAAGGAAACTAAGACTTAGAATTCCTAGAGTAGTAAGAAGGGATCAACTAGACCAAAGGATGTAGGGTCTAGGACTCCCAAGAAGTAGCATGGTTGTTTCATATTTGGGAACCTAGATCATTGGGTCAAGGAGTCTCTAGAAAGATAGAGGTCAAGTTCAACAACACAGACACCAATTGTAGAGTAGGATGGGTCAACTTCAACTATGGGAGTGATCTAGGGACTGAGTGCTATGAATGCACAAGGTCAACCGAAGGATAGTGTAGCCAAACCAGAGAATAAGAATAGGTTGTGTTATGTGGAAGTACATATGAATGGGAAAAGTACCATTGGAATGGTAGAATCATGAGACACTCACAACTATATCTTGTCGAGGAGATTAGTAGAAATGTGGATCAAGGTGCAACCAGGCACAAGCTCCTTTATGGATATGAACTCACCAACCAAGAAAGTAACCGGTGTTGTTAGGGATATGCTAGTGAAAGTGGGTACATGGCAAGGCCACATGGATCTAATGTCCATTGAGATGGATGATTTTGAATATATATTGGGGTAGGAATTTCTAAGAGTGGGCAGAGTTGCAATGATTCCTCACCTAGAGTCTTTGTTGTTTTTGGATCCTCAACAAACGTGTGTGGTGAAAACTACAAAGAGGAGACAATTAGGAAAGGTTTAGGTGGTCTCAACTTTGAGAAAGAAGAAAAATACGAAACCAATATTCCTAGTTGCACTACTTGGGGGTTGGGATGAATTGGATGAGGTGCAGGAGACACCCATCCCAACAAAAGTAGAGGAGATCATCATAGAATTTGAGGATGTGATGCTAGTGAAATTTCTTGCACAACTTCCACCAAGGAGGGTCGTTGATCATAATATTGAGCTAGAACTGAGGGCAAGTCCTCCAGTCGAGGCACCATATAGGTTGTTTGGTCCAGAAATGGTCAAACTTAAGAAGTTGTTGGAGGAATTTCTTGAGGCGGGGTACATCAGACCATCCCATTCTCCATATGGGAAATTGAGGTTGTAAGAGTTGCTGATGAACTCGAGCATATAGGATCACCTGCAAAACCTAGATAATCATTCTACATGAGAGCAACAAGACGATGAATTTATGGAATATGGTGCAATAACTGAATTATGATATTATCACACTCAAAATGATACAATATGCATCAACACTCCCTTGAACTAACCGAGTTGATATGAGCTCATCTGGACTAGATAGGAGGGAGAGGTGAGTGTTGATTATATAGAAAAATATGGGAACATAATTCAAAGAGGGGTAATAACTCCCAAATAACCAAATTACGGGGGGAGTTATGCCTACTTGGAAAATTCCAAATAGGTGTCATAACCTACTCAGAAAGAGACAAGATAGTATTTTTGTGCTCGGTGGCATAAAAGGCCAAAAGAGGGTGTGAGACTCAACCACCCAAGTGTGAGTGAGAGCAACACATGTAATCAATGGATTATGCCATGTGTCCCCACATAAACCATGTCTCACATAACCTAAGTATGCTTAATGATGTGTAGGAAAAATAAATATTAAAAAATATACACTAACACCCGCCCTTAAGCATAGCTTAGGTGGGTGAAAGGATGAAATGATGCAAAGATAGGTCTCGACTACAAGGCGATGTTAGGTACCCATGTACAATGATGAAACCTCTCAAAAGATGAGAAAGAGAAAACCCGTAGGACAAAACTCCTCCCCAAGAGAGAATAAGAGAGACCATGTAGTCGCCCAATGTAGAATCTCCTGCATTGTTGGTGAATGCTCGACAAGAAGCTAAAGATGATCCAAGATCGCCAAATGATATTCCTCCCCTAAGGAATAAAGAAAAACAAGGATGTATGCAGGATATCTTCCCATTCCTAAAAGGAATATGTAGGAAGAATGATGCAAATTTATGATGTCTTTGAACTCTTCTTAAGTGTCCCCATGTCAATGTCGAAAGCTGTCACCAATACCATCAAATCAGGTGTTCTAGGCCACACTGCAAAAGATGACAATCTAGGACCTAGTGGAGATGAATGTAGAACAAAATTTGAAGAAAAAGATATCTTCTTTGAAGAAAAAGGTGTCTCCTCCAAATGTTGCTCAATAGTAACCACAGTCATGTCAAACTATGAGGAATGATCGTGTGGGTAAAGAATAAGAGGGTCAAAAGGTTTCCCCTCAACATTTGAAGAATACGAAGCAACTTCATCAAAGAGAAGATGTATGCACTCAATTGTGTCCTCCAAGTCTGCAAGATAGGACTCACAAAACAAATCTACATTTTTTGTCAAGTACTCATCCCAAGTAGCTATGTCTAAGAGACAATGAATGTCCTGCTGCACTGAATCAATAAAAGCCATGGATGTAGCAATAATAGTATAATTAGAAACAATAGGTGATGTAGGAGATGGAGTATCAAAACATGTCTATTGAACTTCAATTGAAATAATACCAAGATTCACTTGACCATACTGAATCTCCTAAAAAATGTCCACACTAGATGCCTTAGTGTGTACATTAGCCGAAGGAACATCAAAGGAAAAATGTGAGGAGGTGTATACTCGAGATTGGTGATCTTCCTCCCCAACTAAAACAATATCTTTGTAATGCAAACCTCGAATAATCATAGAATCTAGTGTGAACTCAACACTCTTTCCTTCCCCACCATGTGTGATCTAATAGATAGAAAGGATATTTGTCGACAATGAAGGAACACAAAGGACATAATTGAATGATCCTTTGTTTATGTCAATAGATCCTTTCCCACAAACACACATATATGTGTTGTTAGCCATCAGGATGTTTGGTGATGGAAAAGTTTCAAATGAAGAGAACATACTTTTTGATGAAGCCATGTGATGTGAAGCTCCAAAATCAAGGATCCATCTCCTTGATTCAGAATCTGCAATGGCAACAAGTGCTTTCCCATTTTGTTTCTTTGACTTTGGTTTAGAAGAAGATGATGAATCCTTTGACATAGTTGAAGGAAAACTGATTCTGTTCTTTGTTAAAAGATGCTTCAACTCATCAATTTGTTTTAAATAACATTGATGTTCATCATGCCCATATTTCTTGCAATATGCACATGTGGGCTTCTCCTTTTTAGATGATTCCCATTTTGAGGAAGATGATTCAAATTTTTTTTGTGGCTTGTTCTTTTTCTTTTGTTTTTTATTAGGATGCCCTGATTCTTTCTATACCTTAGGCTCACTAGCCACCAATGCTCGTGACTTGGAAATCTTGATGAGACTGATTTGAATCAACTTCGCTTCCTCTTAGATTAGAAGATCTGAAAATGCATCAAATGTAGGCTCAACATATGTGGTTCCCATAGAAATCCTATTGGTGTGAAAGCTAGAAACAAACATTGAATACTCAGGACCAAGCTTGGATAACACATTGAGAATCAACTGTAAATCCTCCTTAGTAATCTTGCAATCCTTTAGCTGTGTTCTTAGTTGCTTAATCTTGGAGATATAGTCTTGGATGTGGTCAAATTTTTTTGTATCAAGATTCATCAAATCATTATCAATTTGATAACCCCTAATCTTACTAGTTTTACCATACAAATTCTCAAGAGTCTCCCAAGCCTCCTTAGGTGTCTTGCATGATTCAAGATGAAATTGTAAATCAAAAGAGACTAGTGAACAAATGTAACCAAGAGCTCTCCCACGATTAATCTCCCATTTTTCCTTAGCATCAATATCAGTAGGTTCAAGAATAGATTCTTTTACATAACATGTGCAACCTTTTCCCTTAGATAATTCCATACTGATTTTTTCCATGATTCATAATTATATGGAGTTAGGAGTTCAATTTGAGATTTCCCCATTGTACTAAGACACAACAAAAGAAATGAAAGCAATCAAAACACCAAAAGATCATCCCCCCAAACTCACTCAATCAATGACTCCCCCTCAAACAATATGATGGTGGCACTTTATAATTAGTGCCTTTACAATTCTGGAGTTGTTACTAGAGTTTTACAATGTCCAAAATTGGACCCAAATATTGAAAGTAAAAATTAATCTCAGAATAAAAACCTCAAAGTAGCACCATTATGTAGTGCTAAAAAAAATATCAACTTTCAAAAAAAGAATCACCTCGATCCAAGGTTGTATGTGAAGGTTACAGTCATTTGAAGTTCAAAAAATGAGAACTGTCCTTCAGATCTGTTGAGAAAACTGATTTTTTGGAAAATATGGATCACTTGAAAAAAAATTGCTCTTGAAAGGCCTTCGTATAGCTAAAAATGGACCTCTCAAAATTAACCTTCCAAACTCAAATGCTCAACGGAGGGGGGGAAAATTTTTCAAACTCCACCTTGCTGATGTAATGATGAAATCACCTCCAATTTTAGTTGAAAACCTCCAAATTTAGTGAGCTATCCAAAGATAGAATCTCAACCAAAATTTGTTAGAACCTCTCGATATGCGTGCAAGGGGTCTCCGAACAATTTTTTTTTACCCCAAATTCAACTTTGTCCAAATTGGATAAATTATATATATGAAAATGGGGGTTTTTGGGCCTTTTGGATTCAATGGCATATCCCATTTTGGCTCAAAATGCTCCTAGTAAAAGCTCAATGCTAGATCTCTCTCAAATTCAAGAAGGGGCTTGCATATTTGAAAGCTCTAATACCATGTAAGAGTTGTTGATGAACTCGAGCATCTAGGATCACCTGCTAAACCAAGATAAGCCTTCTACACGAGAGCAAAAAGAGGATGAATTGTTGGAATATGGTGCAATACCCGAATTATGATATTATCACACTCAAAATGACACAATATGCATCAACACTCCCTTGAACTAACCGAGCTGATATGAGCTCAGCTGGACTAGATAGGAGGGAGAGGTGAGTGTTGATTATATAGCAGAATATGGGTACATAATTCCAAGAGGGGTAATAACTCCCAAATAACCAAATTAGGTGGGAGTTATTCCTACTTGGAAAATGCCAAATGGGTGGCATAACCTACTCAGAAAGAGACAAGATAGTGGTTTTGTGCTTGGTGGCATAAAAGGACAAAAGAGGTTGTGAGACTCAACCACCCAAGTGTGAGTGAGAGTGGCACATGTAATTAATGGATTATGCCATGTGTCCATACATAAACCATGTCTCACATAACCTAAGTATGCTTAATAATGTGTAGGAAAAATAAATATTAGAAAACCTACACTAGCAGAGGTTATGTGTGGATTTCAGGGCCCTCAACAAGTTGACCATAAAGAAAAAATATCCCCTACCTCTTATTGTAGACTACTTTGATCGATTGTATGGGGAAAGAGTTCTCAATAAACTTTATTTTAACCACAACACTATCAAGTTAGGATAACACCTAGGGATGAAGAGGAAGTTACATGTGTGACTAGGTATGGGTCGTATGAGTTCATGGTGATGCCCTTTTTTCTTTGCAAAACACCAGCTACATTTTGCACGCTCATGAACAATGTGTTCAAGCCACTATTGGATAAGTATATAGTAGTGTACTTGGGTGACATATTGGTCTACAACAAGAATTTGGAAGAGCACAAGCAACACTTGGTAGAGGTTTTTGAGTTGCTCTGGGAGCACAAGCTTTATGTCAAGAAAGATAAATGCACATTTTCTTAGGAAGAGGTGCACTTCTTGGGGAACATAGTTGGAAAAGAGAAGATTCATCTAGATCTGAAGAAATTGAGGGCAATAAGGGATTGGGAGCCTTTGCAAAATGTCCATGAGGTGAGGCAATTTCTAGGTTTGGAAAATTACTTAGAGGTTTGTTGAGGGGTACTCTAAGTGTGCTACGTCCCTAACAAATCTTCTCAAGAAGGATAGAAAATGGAAGTGGATAGACAAGTGCTAGGAAAATTTTGAGACACTCAAGGAGAGGCTCACTACATCACCTATGTTGGCATTGCTTGATTTCACAAGGGAATTTGAGGTGCAAAGTGATGCTTCAAACTATGATGTTGGAGGGGTGTTCATGCATGATGGACATCTGGTAGCCCATGAGAAGGAGATGATTGGGATCATCCATTGTCTCAAAACTTGGAGACAATATCTTTTAGGGGCTCAATTTCTAGTGAAGATAGACAATATTTCTGCAACCTATTTTAAGACTCAAGCAAAGTTGACTCCAAATAAGGCTAGGTGGAAAGATTTCTTAGCTAAGCTTGATCTTGATCAGGTCCTCTGCAACCTAGGAAAGAATAATGTTCTAGTGGATACTCTCAACAAGAAGGCTCACTTAGCTATAGTGGAAGAAGTGGTTCCAAAGGAAGATCCAGGGGAGATTCATGTGGTATTGTCCAATGAGGTATTGGAGTCCATCAAGGAAGGATTGGAGATGGACCTTTAGGTAGCAGTGCTCTTCAAATAGGAAAAAGAGGGAAGGACTCAAAAGTTTAGTGTTAAGGATGGATTGTGGCTTTCTCCTTTCTCTGAAGATAAGAAAAGGAATGAGCTTTTTCATTTAAGGGTTGTTGCTAAGAACAGTAAAATTGATGTAGAATGCGAACTACCTGTAAGAAGCACTGGGGGATAGGTTTATCATACTCAGTTTTTACTTCTTGCTTTGGGTGTTTTAAGTTCCATTTTTGAACTCCATCATGAGGAGTTGTGAATTCCTACATTGCCAAAATGTAAGACCCCAGCAGGCAGATGTGGCAGTGAGTTCTGGTGATTTAGATTGTGGCGAGTGGCAAGATGCTGAATGCGAGATGCTTTTAAAGGAACTATACACTTTTGGAGGACCAAAAGTTCTTTAGTGGGGAGGTTTGATCCAGGTGGATCTTCAGGACCTGAAATTGAAGTGTTCCAGTTTCTCTCAGAAGCAATTCCATCGCGTAGAGCACAAAATTCTAAATTTGGCGCAACTTGAACGGGCGAAAAAGGAGTCTGTTTGCTCAAGTTACGCGCAGTCAAAGTTGGGTCAACCCTTGGACCAGGAGGCTATCAGGAGGTGAAAAGTTGATGGACTCAGAATTAGCCGAAAGCAGTGTCAGTTCGGAGGGCTCGTCGACACGATCACAACGAAGTTCGTTTCATCAAATTTCGAGTCTGTATGTCCGAGATATCACCGGTCAAAGCCCGGTCAAAGGTTGGTCAACTCAGCTATCAGGGACGAGAAAAAAAGGTGGAAAATTTATCATCACCAAATTGGCCGAATTTGACGTCATCGCGAAGAGCTCGTCGTCACGATTCCAACAGTGTTCGCTTCGTGCAAATCGGACGTCGTGTGCGCAAGTTAGAGCCAGTCAAAGTTTCTGGTTGACCGAGGTACAAGTGGTACAGTTGCTGACGTCAGCATGACATCATCTTGATGACTTGGCAGTCGGGTCATCGTACGGATGCTGACATGGACCAATGGGGTCTTGACACGTGGCAGGCCGTACAGATGACATCAGCAGTACGGTGGATGACGTGGACCAATCAGGTGTGGACATGTGTTCACCGGATCCAGTGGCAGCTGAGCCGTTGGGTGACATGGTGATGAGGTGGCAAATTAGTCATCGGATGACGTGGCGGACATGTGGATGCTGACTTGGATTCTTCTGCGAATATCTCACTGACACGTGGGATTGAGCTGGCAACTGCGTGGACAATGGAAGCGAATCAAATCTTGCCACGTGGCCCCCCCGGTTCTCCTGTTCCTGCGCGGGTCCTTCGGGTTTGTTTCAACAAAAAAAAATGTGTCGTGGAGAAGACTTGAACTCCCCTCCGCTCACGGCCGAGATTTTTGGATGACCGTTGCACCATATCGGATGGTTTGGATATGAATAGAGGTCGGTTCGTTTTGTCATCGTTCTATTCCCGATTTTGTTTTAAAAATGGTCGGCGGGGGTTTTGAACCTTGAACCGGCCGGGTTATAAAATATATGCTCACTAATAAGCCACCGAATATGGTTAATATATATGTAGCATGGGTTTTATATACTGAGTTGTTAGGCCCGAATGCCTAAATAACCAATTATTGGTTATTAAAAACAAACCCCTAACCTCAATAGCCCGAAAATGATAAAGAATGAAGGGCTTAGAATATTTAGAAAGGGGATTTTGTTTTTATTTTGCTTTTATTGGGAGATAGAGTTGTTTTTAGGAGATATGGGAAAATTTTGTAAATCATATGGTTTTCTACCATATCGGGTAAACTTCAAGTATAAAAGGGAGGAGTCTTGGAGTGTTTTTCATCATCACTTCCTAAGTTGATCCATCAATTGATCATTCTCCATAGTATCCCTTTCTCTTGGTCTTTGAGAGGATTTTTGTGAGAGAATTTCTTAGAGGGAATTAGGAGAATATTTGAGTTGTGATGTATTGATGATTTGAGTCTTGTAGTAGATCCTATTAGGAAAAGTTAGTTTTCTTCCTCTTTGTTAGTCATCCCTAGCCTTGAGAGCTTTTGAGAGGGGTGTGAGTGAGAGACTTTTGTATGACTTTGTGGAAAGGCTACAAGATATTGTGAAGCAGTTTTGCAAGAGGCTCCAGTGGAGATTTGTACTACCGTTTCATAACATTTCAATAGATTGGTCACTCGATTGAGCTTGACCCGAAGACGTAGTCACGTTGTGGCGAACTCCGTAATCAAATCGGTGTCTTCTTTTCTCTCTCTTGGTTCTATGTTTTGAATTCTCTATGATTAATGCTCCTGCTACTCTATTGTTGATGTCTTTATGCCTTTGTTCATAATCACTTAACGCAATGGTTGTCATAGATCCCTTCCGCTTTACGGATCAATTGTTGGTGTTCACCCAAGACAGAGTCTATGTTCCCAAATGGAAGAATTTGATGAGGTATTCACTCAATGAGTGTGATGAAAACATGTGGGCTAGGCACCCAGGGCAGAAGAGGACCTTCACATTGCTTGAAAGGGGCTTATACTATCAAAAGATGAGGCAAGATGTTGATGAGTATGTTAGGAGTTGTCTCATATACCAGCATGCCAAGGTTGTGACTAGGCCTCTAGAAGGTCTACTCTAGCCCCTACCCATACCAGTTAGACCATGGGCAAGTGTGAGCATGAATTTTGTAATAGGATTGCTTGAGGTGAGTGTGTTCAACAATATAAAGGTAGTTATTGACATATTCTTAAAGTATGCCATATTTGTACCATGCAAGGCATTGTGCAAGGTAGAGGATGCAACATAACACTTTTTCAGGAATGTTGTGAAGTTTTGGAGTGTTCCACTTAGCATCATCAACGACATGGATGCCCGCTTTACAAGTGTGTTTTGGAAAGATTTGTTCAAGATAAATGGGGAAAAAGTTGCTAACGTATACTAGTCATTACCCATAGACAGATGGGAGGACTGAAAGGATAAATGGAATCTTGGAAGATTATCTTAGGAACTTTGTTTAGTTAGACCAGTCCAGTTGGTTGGGCTTATTGGATCCAACACAATTTAGTTACAACATGCAGAAGAGTACATCAAGTCAGTTTCCTTTGTTTGAGTTGGCTATAGGACAACAACCACCGAATCCTCATATAGTGATTGCTTTTAGGGAGACAATATTTTGAAACATGAAATTGAAGGAATTATTGGTTCATTGGCAAGGCCAACCCAAGTTTGAAGCCACATGGGAAAGAGTTGAGAGTTTGTGGAAGTGTGAAGATAAGGTGTTGGAGTTCTTGGGAAAGAGATCCACCACTCCCTTTTGAGTACTCAAGAAGATTTGGGTGCCTCTGCATCAGTTTCAGGGATAGTGGTGTCGATGTCAAGGACATCGCCTGATTTGGAGTGGGTGAGGATATAAGGGGGTGTTGTTTCTCAGAGGGGAGTGCCAAGTATGGGACCTATAGCACTAGGGCGTGCCAATCTAGTAGGGTGTACCAGGGTACTAGGTACTCCAAGATGGAGCATGTCAATCCTACGACAAGGTGTACCAAGGTTCCAAGGTACTTAGTCCCAAAAAGTGGGGCTTAATGAGCAACTGAAACATGCATGGGATAAGGTTCCAAAAGAGTACGAAAAGAGGGACGCCATTGGAGGTCCAAAATGATGTACCAATTTGAGTGCCAACATGGGGTGCCAAACTTGGTACTATTACTAATACCAATACCAATACTTAGGGATTACCAAAGTGGGGTGCCAACAGTGTGTTCAAGGAGAGTACCAGGGGTGCTCTAGGGTGAGTACTAGGAGTGCTCTAGGGTGTGTACTAGGGGTGCACCAAGGTGTACCAAGGGTGCACCAGGGTTTAGGATAGGGTCTAGGATAGAGTTCCAAAATGTGGAACTAGACATGCCATCACCACAACAAAGTTAGGGGATGGAACCAAATGAGGATTGTCATGATATTTGAAGGATGTGGGATTATTCTAGACCAAGTATTATGATGGTTTCTCAAGGATAAAAAGGGGCAGACCATAAGTGGTAGTGGTTTCCCAAGCCAAAAGTGGTAGACCATAAATTGGAGTGAAGGATCAAAAAGTTGGTCCAACCTTCATCTGTTTAGGGATTGATCAAATAACTTTTATAGGGGAATAAGAGTACCCTACTACTTTTTGGAATAGCATTATACAAGGTAAGCTTCTTCCCCCAAGAAAACTGTCATGGTGGAGAGATCCAAGAAGGCACAAAACTAGGAATCAAAGAGAAAGGTGATAATGGAATAGGAAGGGACGTTATTGTAGTGAGTGGAGTAGAGTCTAGAAGAATTGTAGAGGAGTTGGACTTGAAGTTCCCAAGAGGGGGACCTGGATCTTGGAGTGGGTAAGCCTCAGGTTGAATACCATGAGAGGGATAGGGGAGTACAGTGAGTTTTGAAGTGAGTTGGAGTTATAGGGTTTGGAAGGCACACAAAGAGTTAAAACCAAGGTTGAGGTCAAGAACAAGACCACAAATTGAAGATGTGTGCAAACCTAGGGGTGGGGAATTGTATTGGGTTCAAGGGAAGGACCTAGGGTAGTGAGCAACAAAAGAGTTGAAATTGAGTGTAGATCGGGCCAGGGTCCATTTCGCAATCAATAAAGCTTTCCATTTACCTTACACTAGTGTTGCACTATTTTGTGTGTATATATTGGATTGCATTGAATTGTGTAAATAAGTTTGCATTGCTAGTTAGTTCTATTGTGAATTGGTATTTTGGTGTGTGTAGGTTTTGATCTTGGGTGTGCTGAGGAATAGTCTGACACTCTTGGGTGCACTTGATTCCCATAGACAAGTGAAGAAAAGAGTTTTGGTGGTGCTTTTTAAATGATCTTTTTTGAACAAATATTTTTATAAGATTATTACTCAACTCATAGCAATCTTGATATAGTGTTTGTATAAGCACTTGTACGATTGTATAAACATTGTATAGTTTGTACAACCGAGAGGGAAGAAAAATATCTAAAGGATTGGGGCAAAGTGTTTTGAATTTGATGATTTATCAGTCAATCTTTAGGTTCTTAGGTCTTCTAGACATGATGATAGGGTTAGATTTGACCTAAAATGCTCCAAAATTGTAGCTACCTTCTAAATTTGAAAACCACCTCCCAGCTTCAAAATCTTGTAGATATGGCCTCATATGTATAATCTGGACAAAAAAAGGATAAAATAACTTTTGTGGACACATTAAATTTAATGGTGAGCTCATATTTGTAAGAATATACTCCAATATGAACTCGCAATACAAAACCACAAAGATTAACCCCCATAGAAAATGATATTTCAATCAAGTTTTTTGATTCTTCAGGTCATCATTTGATGCAAGAGAGAAACATACTCAAATTTCAAGATGCACCAATATTTTCACTCAAGATCTTCCAAAAATACTAACCAAAGGCACTCAACATGCTTTGAAACGATGTAATATTTGGCTATAGAGATAGCCACCCAAGATATAAAAGCCTAATGGAAAGAACAATGAAATGAGAAGATCAATATGACAAGAATAAATTGTATTCCTATCAAAGAGTTCTAATAGAATGATCGTGTACAATGTACCAGAGGCCCTTGGTTATGTAGGCCAAGTTGAGACATATGACTACATAAGTTTACAACAAGAGTCTTAATCTTATGGTATGAGACATAAAGTGATAAGTATCATGCATGTACCCTAAGTAAAATTAACTAGACTAGTGTGAATAAGAACTAAGAGGTAAACCAATTAGGTAATATCCTTGTTTACACTAACACTAACAGTTCCTTTGCTATCTCCCCAAAAAAAATTGTGCAAATATATTTTCAGATTTATATATATTTGTACATATGCAAATTTAATTTAATTTTATATATTTATACACAAACATAAAGATACAAATATATGAGAATATTATTATATTCTTTTTTTTTAGGGTGGGGTAAAAATAAAAGCTTTATTAGAGAGGATTACAAACAAATACACCATAAAGATTCTAGATAACTTTAAAAATCTAGCACACTAACCAAGACTCACTTCCTCCATAGTTGATGAGTTAATAATCGTCCACGTGATCATCTTGAATAAGCTGAAGAAATTACTGGGAAATATCTTGTTTCAAATCCCCCAGTTTAGAACATTATAGTTACACCCCCTTGAAAATCCCATTTAGTTGAACAATCAACTACCTTGTTCCATTCTCTAGGAATATGAACAAAGATAGTTGAGTCAAAATTTGTGGCCAATATGAGAATTTTTTTAGCCACCATAACCAATCTCCAAGAGTATTAAACATTTCTTTTAATCTAAATAGAGACCGTAATCATGGACTCTATTTCATATATAACCCTTTTCTAACTTTTAGCATAAGATCTTTCCAAAGCCATAAGATTGGCCAAAGATTCTATTTTATTTTTAGAATGTCATCCCATATATGTAGAGAAGAAGAAATGAACCAAGCCATCACTATCTCAGGGAACTCCACCAATCCCTACATCACCCAAATTACCTCAAGAGGATCCATCCATATTGGTTTTAAAGAATCCACACTAAGTAGGAGACCACTTGCCAATCTTGTTCACCTTCCTAGAATTTTGGGCCCAAGTGCTAGTTCTAGCTTGGGAGATAAAGGATGAGTAACTTTAGAATATTTTCCAAATGCAAGTTACAAGAGGAGAGAGGCCCCTCATCTTTGAATTTAGCTTCAATAGTCTCCCTAAGCATACTTTTAATCTTATTCCAAACCTATAAAATTAAGCCTTGACGCTCTTAGAAAATTTTGGTTCCACTCCTCTTCAAAACCCTTTGGTGACATTTGGATTCAAACTGTCTTGATTGCTTGTTCGGATTTTGTTGAAGGTTTTCGATTCCTTTCAAAACCCATTTCTAGTTCATTGCCTCAGTCAAAAGATTTGATGGTCCTTACTGGTTTTTTTCTCCTTTGATTTTGTTTTGATGGTTTTAATCCCTCTTTTTGTGAGACTTGTTTTGTTTTCCTTCTTGGTTGCTTTGTAATTGGGTTTGGGCCCTTTTCATGTTTTTACCTTAATCAAAACAATATATATATATATATATATATATGCTAAGAACTAAAAAAATACACACGTGAATAACATGTGGAGGGTACAAATGTGCCAAAATACTCAATATACTCTCCAAACAAAAAACATTAAAAATAATACATATCAAGCGATTTTCCAATGTGAAAGTTGATTCAAATTAATACCTCACTCGAGGATAAGGATGCAATTAGTCCTCTACATCTAGGAATATAATTAGGTTAGAGTAAACTCTTAACACCCAACTAACCTATTTGACTCGATATAATTTTACTCACAAATTACCCTTTTGACTCAATATACTAACCAGGATTATAAATGTCACATCTTGGCTACTAAATACCCCTGATGTTGGGTACATAACATACCAACCCTCAACATGTTTTTCCCTCAAATGGTGGGAAAGAAAAACAATATGAGTTTTTGAAAATTGTAATCAACTATTCCCATTCTTCATTCCATCAATCCATCCATATAATATCTTAGATGGTGGTCTTTGGGGAAATACGCTCTAAGAGTTATTGCTCCTTTTTTATCATTTATGCCCATGGTTGTTAATAATTTTTAAATTGTTTATGTTCTTCCTTTGATGCCTATCATATCCATATCTAATTCCCCTTTAATATTCCATGCAATGTTTTCATGGTCACTACTTCTAATGGTCAAGTAGGTGATATGCAAAAAACCTTTGTGGGCATAACCTTCTATTTCATTCCATCTGACTTTTCTTGGACATGTTGCTTTGCTACGTGAGTAGGTGCAGAGTTTGAGCTTCCTTAACAATCAAGCAAGTCCTCATCATGCTCTTCTTCATTTCCTTTTGCTCTACACATTGTTCATATTGTAGTGGATTTTGTCCTAGTTCATACACAACACATTTTATAACCTTGATTAGTTTTGCATGCTATGCAAACCAAGGTTTCTTGCATTTCTTTTGTATATTAAGATTCATATTTCTTACAAGTTTCTAGCCAAGACAATACAAGAACAATGCCTTAACCATCCAAAGGAATACTATGGAAAATTTGGATACAGACATTGTGATGGAGAATTTCAAATATGTACATATAACTTTCTCACCATCTACCCCAGCTTCCTTGATATTTTGAAGTCAATATGCAACCACTTAGCCTGGCCAGTGTTAAAGAATCTATACCTACTATTAGAGACTAGAAGATGGAAATTTGCTCTTTTCAACTTATCCATTTCATACAATATTAGAGCTTCTTTAGTTGAAAACAAGACACTTTGACCTTTTTGAGGTTTCTCTTAATTGAGGAGTAGGGCTTCATGTTCTCCTTCATGAAACTCCAAGACTTGACTTAAGCACACACTTCTTCTTTGGTCTCTCTCCCTCCCTCGCTATCACATTAGATTAGGGTAAAGTTATAAACCCTTCTAAAAGTTATCCGTTTGAACCATATAATAAATTCAAGGTTGAAAATACTACACCAGATACTTTTTTTTGTATGTATCAAAGCAAGATTACAAAGAATGACAGCTACCAACTAATAGTTGAATGAGTAAAAGTAATACAAACTAGTAGCAAAATACAATGAACCAACAAATGGCCATGACCAAACTAAACAAGAGGCTGATGACAACCAAATACTTCATATCCCCAATACACATCATAATATCACAAGCAAATGCACGTCAACACTAGACCTCCTTGGTGCCTTGCTCCACCAATCTAACCTATAGGTCCCTGCTCCTGCCTAGGAACCCCTGGTTGTCTGACCAATCTCTCTTATATCCACTTGTTGTCCTTCTTTCAAGCAAATCTTGTTGCTTCACCATGTTCTCTCCTTTGGCCCTTAATCTGCCCTAAAGGCCAAATAACCACAACCTTCTTGATTGTTCTTGTAGGGGGTTTGAAAGTGTTTCAAAAGCCTCAAAATGGCCAATCTAAAGTCCTTGTGCAACCATAGACCACCAACCTTCCATCGCTTCCTCAAGGTTGCTTCCCTAGGGTTTGAAAGGCTAGTAGCCTTGAGCCCCAATTAGGTCTCTGAACAGGGGTAATTTTCTTTTCCCTCCTAAACCCACCAAAGGTTCTAGGTTCTTGGCTTAGGAATTGTGTTTCCCCTGCCCTCACCTCCAAGATTCTTGTGGTTTCAAGCCTGCTCAAGCCGTATGCTGTCCAAACACCAAATTGCCCAAGAACCCTAGGTTTTCTAAGTTTCACAAGCTGTTTGAGGACTGTCAAAAAGTTCACACTCCAAACAACTTAGTAGAACCTCCTCCTGATCACCGTAGGTTTCCAAAACCTTCCCCTAAATTCACAAGAAATAATTTCTCAAAGACCTCTTTTCCCTTGCAAGATATGTCACTTTTTCTTCAAGACTACCCCAACCGGGCCTACTCTGGCTCGCCTAGGGCATCCATTTGCTAGCACCTCTTGCACTACCACAAACCCTAATAGCTATCATATATACAGGCATGGAGTCTAGGCCCACTCCCCAAAAGGCCATACAAATTGTACGGAGGAAAGATGGTCTAGACTTCCATTTTCTCCAGGCTGCCTGGTTTAGACCAGCAACAGGCTGGGTTTCAACTATTTACAAATAACAAAGCAAAATGAATAAATAAAACTACCAAATGTTACACAAAACTTATACACAACCTCTACTACCTCCTACAACAAGAACAAAAGTATATCTAATCCATTTAAGCGCTGTAAATGAACAAAAACCAGGAAATAATAACAAGAACGCTGTTTTTCTTCAATTTCTGAAAACACAGTCGGTACAATGAAACTTCCAACCAACCAAAAGGTTGTGGCATGCCTTAAATATGCCTCCACAACAACTTTGGTGCTTTGGTCGAACTCAAAAATGACCTAAAGATACAAAATATAAAACCTCATGTGTTTTCAAACACTTTGGCTAGATTGGTAAAGATGACAAGTTGGGCTTCAAAACCCATTCATGATTGCCACCTCCCAATCCATTGATCATGGCTAGATCAAATATTATTCAAAACAACAACACCAAGCTAGATGGTCAACATGACCTCAAAAAGAACACAACAAAACATAGACTTCCTTCAAGGCACCAGGAAAACCCAAGTTTCCTAGGTGCTCCTGCACCATTCTCCCCCTCTCAACCCAAACAACTAAGGAGAGGAAGGAGAGACCAATGGTAGGTCAATGCCAAGTTTCTTGAACTGATCTTCCTGTATCCAAGTGGCTTCTGATTCTGGCTTGTTCTTCCACTTGATAAGGTGCTCCATGTACACCTTATGTCCTGTAGCTTTCTGCACTCTTGACTGCAAGATCTTCTCTACCTGAAGCTTGTCTTGTTGAGGAAGGGTCACATTACTGATGTCCTTGAAGATTTCCTTGCTGTTCTGATCCTCATCATTGACTGATCCCCTGTACTTGATCAAATCAACAACATTGAAAATTGGAGAGATGCCCAAGTCTGATGGTAATTCCACCTTATATGCATTCTTGCCATATTTGGCCAACACCTTGCATGGACCCACTCTCTTCATTTGTAACTTGGTTGACATCCCCTTCTACAACCTTGACTTGTTAAGGTGGACCATAACATAGTCCCCTACTTGAAACTGCACATCTTTCCTTGACAGATCAACTTTCTCCTTCAACTTGTGGGTTGCTGTTGTGACTGTGTGCTTGACCTGCTCCTGGATCTCCTTCATGGTCCGACTGAAGTCTTCTGCATGTCCACTCCTATGCTCCATAGATCCAAGGTCTCTGAGCTCACAAATGCCTCTTGGGTGCATCCCATACACAACCTCAAAAGGACTTTTCCCTGTAGTTCTATTGACACTATCATTATAAGCATATTCAGCTTGGGAGATAACCATATCCCATGTCTATCCATACTCCTTGGTTAGACACCTTAGAAGATTACCTAACACTCTGTTAACCACCTCTGTTTGACCATCGGTCTGAAGATGGTAAGCTGATCCAAATGACAGATTTGTACCCAATCTGCTCCATAGACGTCTTCCAAAAGTGACTCATGAACTTCACATCTCTATCACAAACTATGCTTAAAGGTAAGCCATGGATCCTTACAACCTCCCTGAAGAAAATGTGTGCTATGTAGCTTGCATCATGAGTAGTTTTGCAGGGAATAAAGTGACTCATCTTACTAAATATGTCTACCACAACATAAACACTGTCAAAACCAGTTTTGGTCTTAGGAAGACCTACCACAAAATCCATGCTCACACACTCCCATGGTCTGTTAGGAATGGAAAGGGGTTGATACAAACCAACATTGCTAGCTCCTCCTTTAGCTTTCATGCAAACTACACACTGCTCCACATATCTTCTGACATCCCTTGGCAACTTGGGCCAATAGTAAAACCTTTGCACTAATTCCAATGTTTTGTTGATGCCAAAATGACCACTAAGACTGCCATTATGCTTCTCTTGAATTAGATTTTCCCTCATTGACCCTCTTGGAACACACAACTGATTACCCTTAAATAACAGTCCATTTTGCAATGTATACTCAACATATTGGCTCTGAAAATGATTCTCAAAATCAGAGCATACCTTGTAGGCTTCTAAGAAGTCCTCATCTTCACCATAGAGGTCTTTGAAACTCTCTAATCCAATGCTCTTCAGTTGTATCACCTGTACTGTCAACAACCTTCTGCTTAATGCATTTGCAACCTTATTCATTTGTCCCTTTTTGTGCTTGATAGTGAATGTGAAAGCTTGGATGTATTCCATCCATTTCAAATGTCTATTACTCAGCTTCTCTTGGGTGTTGATGTAACTGAGTGCCTGGTTATCAGTGAAGACCACAAACTCTTTGGGTAACAGATAATGCCTCCACTTCCTAAGGGACTGCACTAAAGCATATAATTCTAGATCATAGGTGGAGTATTTTTGCTTGGCTTCATTGAGTTTTTCACTAAAGAAGGCCACAAGCCTACCTTCTTGACTAAGTACTCCTCCTACTGCCACTCCACTTGCATCACACTCAACTGTGAACAACTTGTCAAAACTAGGCAATAATAAAATAGGTTGTGTTGCCACTTCTTGTTTCAGTTTTTCAAACCCTTTATCAGCCTCTTGAGTCCACTTAAACTTTGTTTTCAGACCACCTTTAATAGTATCTAGGACTGGTGCACATATACCACTAAAATTCCTTATGAATTTTCTATAGAATTGAGCTAAACCATGAAAACTCCTTACCTCTGTTGCTGTGGTTGGTGTAGGCCAGTTTAGGATGGCTTCCACCTTGCTTGGATCCATCTTCAACGTTCCTTGGGATACTACAAAGCCTAGATACACAAGTTCTTGCTTGAAGAACTCACACTTCTCAAGGTTAATTGCCAACTTCTCTTCTTGCAACCTTTTAAGAACCATCTCCACATGCTTCAAATGTTCTTCTGCTGTCTTACTGAAAATCAGTATGTCATCAAGATATACTACTACAAAGATCCCTATGAAATCCTTAAACACCTCATTCATTAGTCTCATGAACGTGCTAGGGGCATTTGAGAGGCCAAATGGCATCACTTTCCACTCATATAAGCCATCATTTTTCTTAAAAGTTGTCTTCCACTCATCTCCATCCTTAATCCTGATTTGATGGTAGCCACTCTTGAGGTCCAACTTAGTGTAGTACTATGCTCCTCCAAGGCAATCCATCAAGTCTTCTATTCTAGGAATAGGGAACCTATACCTAATTGTGATTCTATTTATTGCTCTAGAATCAGTACAAAGTCTCCACTTACCTCCTTTCTTAGTTGCTAAAACCACTAGCACTACACATGGGTTGATGCTCTTTTGAATCAATCCTTGATCCAATAATTCTTGTACTTGCCTAGCTACCTCTAGGTTCTGATCTGGTGTGAGTTTGTATACTGCTTTGTTAGGTAATGAGGCTCCAAGTATGAAGTCAATTTGATGACTTATTGCTCTCTTTGGTGGTAAAGTTGCTGGTGTACCATCACTAACTATGCTCTTGTACTTATCAAGCAACTTTTGGACTACTTCTGGTAAGACTGTCCTTTCAGCCTTTTCCTCCTCTTTGGGCTGCATCATGATCACATATCCTTCATTCCCTTGGTGTAGATCCTTAAGGAACTCTTTACCACTGCTCAACATGATGTTAGGTACCTTTGACTGTCCCTCATCTTCTTCTAACAGTGACTGCAATTTGAAGGTTCTTCCATCCTTCTTGAATGAGATGGTGTTCTCTTTCCCATCATAAATGGCACTTCTATCATATTGCCATGGTCTGCCCAGTAGAAGATGACATGCATCCATGGGTAATACATCACAAACCAGCTTGTCTTTATAGCCTCCAATAGAAAATTCCACTGTTACTTGCTCATTAACCAAAACACTATGCCCTTTATTCGGCCATGTGACCTTGTAGGGGTTAGTATGAGGTACCTTCTGCAATTTCAGCTTAGTTACTGCCTCCTCTGAGATTATATTATCTGTAGAACCAGAATCTACAATGACCTTGCATACTTTACCAAGTATTTTGCACCTTACTCTAAAAAGAGCTCTTCTTTGTTTAGGTTCCTCCTTGACTGGTTGTCTGATTAGCACTCTGTTAAACATCAAACTCTCTCCAATTTCAGATTCTATATGACTGATCTCAGTTGCCTTAGGATTCATGGTGTCCTCTTGTGCATAAGCCACTCTCTTTTCATTGCTTGATGAGGAAGCTTTCTCCAGGCATCTATAAGCAGGGTGACCTAGTTGACTGCAGTGATAACACTTCATGTTTGCAAAGTAAGAACTACTCCTACCTGCTCCTCTTCCTCTGTTTGAACCTCCTTAAGGTCCTCTTTCTCTGTTAAATCCTCCTCTTGAAGATGTTTCACCTCCATGCTTAGTGAGTTTAGATTCTCCTTGGTTTCTTTGATCATTGCCTCTACCTTGGTAACCTCCACGCTGTCCTCTTTGATCTCTGCCTTTGCCTCTGCCCTTAGAAGACTGATCTTGCTTCCTCTTATTCCTTTCCTCAATCTTAATAGCCAACTGATAGCATTGGTGCACTGTCTTGGGACTTAGTAAAGCCATCTCTTCCTGAATGTTCCACTTCAAGCCATTAAGGTACCTAGCCACTTTTAGGCTCTCATCCTCTGTCACATTTGATCTCAAGCAAAGCTTCTAAAACTCTTCAGTATAGGTGTTGACATCTTGGTCTTTCTGCCTTAGACTTTGCCTCTTCTTGTGCAACTGAATCTCATAGTCATCTGGCATGTAGGCTTCCTCCACCTTAGTAACCATTCCTTTCCAAGTTGATATGGGTTGTTTGCCTTCTTTCTCCCTCTCAGTCTGAACAAACTTCCACCATGTCAAGGCTGATCCTCTCAACCTTGATTTAGCAACCTTCACCTTCCGTGCTTCAATGACTCCATCACACTCAAAGTGATTCTCCATGCCTTCTATCCAATCCATGACCAAATCAGGATCCATCTTTCCACTAAACAGTGGTATGCCCTCAAGTCCTTTTCCACTCAGGGCTTTCAATGCCTTCAAGAAAGGCTCCTCCTCCAAAACAGGGTCAAGTTCAGGGACCTTGTCTTCCTCTGCAACCTCTTCTTCCTTTGGTACCGTTCCTTCCAACCTTGCATTGTTCAATGCTTTCTCGAGTTGCTCTATCCTTTCTTTTAATGACTTGTTGTCCTCTTCTTGTTCTTCAACCCTCTTGGCTAATTGTGCATTTGTCACCATGACGGGAGTTTCACTTGACTCAACTTCTGACATATAAGCTGCTTTCCCAAATCTTTTGCGAGCTCTGATACCAATTTGATAGGGAGAGGGATTGGAGGAATCACTCACTGATTCCTACTCTTGGCCTTTCCTCAATAGACCTCCTTGGTGCCTTGCTCCACCAATCTAACTTATAGGTCCCTGCTCCTGCCTAGGAACCCCTGGTTGTCTGACCAATCCCTCTTATATCCACTTGTTGTCCTTCTTTCAAGCAAATCTTGTTGCTTCACCATGTTCTCTCCTTTGGCTCTTAATCTGCCCTAAAGGCCAAATAACCACAACCTTCTTGACTGTTCTTGCAGGGGATTTGAAAGTGTTTCAAAAGCCTCAAAATGGCCAATCTAAAGTCCTTGTGCAACCATAGACCACCAACCTTCCATCGCTTCCTCAAGGTTGCTTCCCTAGGGTTTGAAAGGCTAGTAGCCTTGAGCCCCAATTAGGTCTCTGAACAGGGGTAATTTTCTTTTCCCTCCTAAACCCACCAAAGGTTCTAGGTTCTTGGCTTAGGAATTGTGTTTCCCCTGCCCTCACCTCCAAGATTCTTGTGGTTTCAAGCCTGCTCAGGCCGTATACTGTCCAAACACCAAACTGCCCAAGAACCCTAGGTTTTCTAAGTTTCAAAGTTGTTTGAGGACTGTCAAAAATTTCACACTCCAAACAACTTAGTAGAACCTCCTCCTGATCACCGTGGGTTGCCAAAACCTTCCCCTAAATTCACAAGAAATAATTTCTCAAAGACCTCTTTTCCCCTGCAAGATATGTCACTTTTTCTTCAAGACTGCCCCAACCGTGCCTGCTTTGGCTCGACTAGGGCATCCATTTGGTAGCACCTCCTGCACTGCCACAAACCCTAATAGATATCATATATATAGGCATGGAGTCTAGGTCCACTCCCCAAAAGGCCGTACAAATTGTACGGAGGAAAGATGGTCTAGACTTCCATTTTCTCCAGGCTGCCTGGTTCAAACCAGCAACAGGCTGGGTTTCAACTATTTACAAATAACAAAGCAAAATGAATAAATAAAACTACCAAATGTTACACAAAACTTATACACAACCTCTACTACCTCCTACAACAAGAACAAAAGTATATCTAATCCATTTAAGCGTTGTAAATGAACAAAAACCAGGAAATAATAACAAGAACGTTGTTTTTCTTCAATTTCTGAAAACACAGTCCGTACAATGAAACTTCCAACCAACCAAAAGGTCGTGGCATGCCTTAAATATGCCTCCACAACAACTTAGGTGCTTTGGTTGAACTCAAAAATGACCTAAAGATACAAAATATAAAACCTCATGTGTTTTCAAACACTTTGGCTAGATTGGTAAAGATGACAAGTTGGGCTTCAAAACCCATTCATGATTGCCACCTCCCAATCCATTGATCATGGCTAGATCAAATCTTATTCAAAACAACAACACCAAGCTAGATGGTCAACATGACCTCAAAAAGAACACAACAAAACATAGACTTCCTTCAAGGCACCAGGAAAACCCAAGTTTCCCAGGTGCTCCTGCACCATTATCCCTGTTAAAGAACTGTTATGGCAGCACAACATCACTGCGCCATGACAAAGAAATCTATCTTGCACATGATATGACATTTTTTACAGGCAATAATGTGCTCCAAAATCCTTCTTGGATCTGTCATAAGCAACCTAATGGTTTAAATTATTGAAATTCATAAGGTAATGCAGAATCGCAGATAAATCATACAAACTTTTTAAAACTTTTGAATCGAATCATATCCAGATTCCATTGAACTACATCAAAGAGGCATTTACCGTGAAGACTGCAGAAACCTGACACATGTTATTTGCAGATGTCTGCTAAATCTTCAGACATTTTATTCTCCTCAGCTACTTTGAAGGGCCTCTGTGAAGACTAGGAAGAATCTGCAGTGACCAAAGACAACCATACCTGCCTCCTTTGCTCCCTTTGCAACTTTCTTAGATGCTTTATCTGTTGCCGAAGAATGTAATTGATTACTTTCAAATAATTAATTGAATTGTGATCTCTAGATATGGATCCCTCAGAACCATAAGCACACCTATCGCTAAGAATTTCGAGTGGGTGTGGAGTGTTCAAAAAGGCACTTTGAGCAGCTTGAGCTTGAAGCGTGCCTGAAAGCTCATTCTCATGTTCATTACCATCCTGCTTCACGTGATGGAGTCTGTAAAAACCACAGCCGGAAGGTAGTAATGGATGAGGAGGAGAGATTTTCCCATCTGGCTGCAAGATCAACAGCTGACCCATGGATCCATATAAAAAGTTCTGCATTCAAACATACAATTCATGCACAAAATTAAACAACCCAATGAAACATGTGCCAGAGCAGTTTCAGTATACACAAAGTGTGAGATCAAATCCCAAAAGATCATTCCAGCTACAAATTTACCTGGAAACTAAGACAAGGGTGATCTTCGAAACTAACATTTAACCTCTTCAAAACTTCAGCAGCATGCTTTGGATAATTACATGCAAAGGAACGGGGCACAATATCTCTGTGCATCATAACAGCCTGTACATGGTTGTTGGGCAAACCTAATTTCTGGAGCAGGTAGTTTCCTCCACACATAACGCAAGGTGAACCGAATGTTATAACTGGTAGAAGTGATGTTTTCAAGGCCACCCCTCTTATGAGCAGCATCAAATTTAGAAGCAACGAAATACTTCCTCCTAAGGAATGACCTGTGAATCGAAATTGTGCTTTCTCTCCATGTCTTCTCAAATGAGAGAGAATCTCAGGCAAGAGTTGTTCATACATTCCCTTGGCAGCCTCATAAATTCCTCTGTGTACAAGCACTTCAAAGTCCTGCAAAATAGTATATTCCGAGACTGTATGAGTTGCAAACCAGGCAATGTCATTGCTTAGAGCCATTCATATAGTTTTTCAATCAATTATGCATAACCAGATTACAAGAATCTCCAAATTAGGGTTTCAGAATGCATGCCTCAGCATCTAGATACTCTTCCACATACCTCAAATTGCATGGGTTCAAAGAACAAGTTTGCTTGCCATGAGGCTAATGAATCAGATCCCTGTCAATCCAGAGTGCAATACAGATAGTTAAGATACAGTCTTCTGAAATATACAAACCAGAAAATACCATGTACTGCACACCATGATGCTCAACAGATTACAAGCCAGTCTTGATAACAAAACTTTTAGAAACTCCTTGTAAACAGGGGAAAGCTAGGATGAGAGCCTAATCAGAATGGAAATCTTTTGTGTAAAGATCACTATTGCATATGGAATTAAAGAGAGGAAATGTTCAAATTGGAAAGCCACCATATCCATGACTATGAAGAACTAAAAATTGGTATTAGAAGGCATTTTCATCTTGTACTTGCCTTAATAACCAAGTAGCGGGTATAGCTGCCGTCATCATCACATATAAACCACTCACAAAGAGGAGGAGAATGTAATGACTGCAAATCTCTTGCAGCTGCTTGTTTTGCATCGTCTTCAGCAGCTACTAGAGCAGTGACTGACGAGGCAGCTACAATTGCAGCCATCTCTGACTTGCCAGAGAGCTTAATAGGCTCAGCTTGTTGTGAGTCTGTAAATCTCTGCCGAGTAATATTCATATGAGATGCTCTTTGTTCCACCGAAGTATCTTCCGCATTCTTCTCAGTTTCGTTATCCATCTGATTATTATCTGTGTCTACTTTTGCATCCTGTTTTGTCCCAGTATTCAAATTTCCATCATTGTCTGCTTGATTTCTTCTCTCGGATTTAAAAGGTAGGATGTATTTTGTTTGTGAATGTATGTAAGAAGCTGCAGATGCAGCTATTTCATAAGCCACACTAGGGCTCAAAGAGAACCTAGAGTTGCCTTCTCCTTCTGTCTCAGAAGAGATTGAAGTTGATTGCATTTCAGCATTTGCAGTTGGCTTCGAGCTTACAACTTTAGCAATTGTTTCAGTTGTCTTGTTCAAGGATGAGGTAACAAAACGGAGTCGATAGAACTTCCAGAGTTCTGCTGGCTGTGTGGACACAAATGAAAGTTTAGGTCTTTACTACTAACTACCATGGACATTAAGGAATAAAAACTATCCATGACATGACAAGAAAGAATGCTGCTGCGAATTTCTTTTTAACATATACCATAATCACAGATTCCTTAACAATAATAATAATAATAAACTCTCAGCAATTTGATTATTATAAGCAATATCCGTAATTACCAGTAAGGATCTATTCAAGGAATAAAAATTTGATAAGCATGGAGATAGAGAATTTGATGCATCTGTACCTTAATCCGAGGAATTGAATATGCTCGGTCACAGAGAAATGACATTTGGGCGTAATCCTTCATCTCTGGCAAAGATACTGGATGCAGTAACCTAGAGAAGGAATCCCTGTCGTGGGTGACTTCATTGATAGATTCTTGTTTCCTCAGATAACACAAAAAACCATCCTGACCTTTGGAAACGTGGTCAGGATGATTGGGCTCACTGTTGCTTTCACTCATTTCGGAGGAGCACTCAACCTCTTGGGACAGGCAGGGTTCTGTCTTTGAGCTGGAGGCTCCATTTGAAGAAGATTTTGGATCACATTTCTTCTTTTCTTTCCAATAAGACCCAAACTCTAGTATCCTCCCAACCCAATTGGCATGACTTGCTCGATCGAAATCATCAGGGTTTTCTGGCTCGTTTCCATCATTTGGTGAGATACAGTTGCCTTGACTGCCTTGGGCTCCCGAGTTCTCATGGGGTGCATTTAATTTTGTCGGGTTTTTCTCAGCAACCTTCTTCAGTGAATCTTCAGGACTAATAAGGTCATTTTTCCCCGCGTTTTCTTCCTCTGCCTCTGCATTGGATTTGTCGATTTGTTGGGGAGTTTTCACAGCCTCGTATGCTGAGCAATCAAATCCATCGCGACTTTCACCCGCATTTAGCTCAGGTTTAGCGCCTCCTTCCACGTCCTCCCCACTCGTTTTGTTAATCCGAATAAATTTCAGAGGAACAGGAAAAAGTAACGGAGGTGAGAAGAAATGCTCAGAAATAGGAGGAAAGGACTGTGGATTTTTGCAAGACTTTAATTTAGCTTCACATTTTGATCCCAATAGCAAAGGTACACTCTTAGCAGTGGAATAATCTCTTGATTTTGTGCCTGTGCCAGCTTCTCTACCTATACCTGTCACAGTTTTCCAAGCCAGAGCATCCATGGAAGATGTTTTTTAATGTTTCCCCTAACCAGTCAATCGTTTTTATCAAAATTCTAACCTTACGAAGATGGAGAAAAACGATAACTTAATCGCAAAGTTTCTTCAATTTCTACTCAAATATTCATTCTTACACATGCTTTTTTTAAGGACGAAGAAATCTCTGTGGAAGGAGTAATTTACAATTTCTTCCTCTTAAAAAAGCACCTTTGATTTTTTATTCTTGTGGAGATACTTGCGCCATTTATCTCTTCCACCCATATGGTAGCGTATGCGTATTCCTTTTCCATGAACTCCACGACAATGGCGGTTCTGATAGAGGGTCTTACACGCGTCGCTAACCCATTTCGTCTGGATCTTTCATGATGTCGCACTCCCATCGGCCATTGATTCCTCTGAGATCGATTAGCGGCCAAGATTATTGTATCAAAAATCTTGTTACCCTCGTGCAGAAAAATGATTTTCCTTCACCACCCGAAGCGGAATCTGTCTACTGTAAGAGTTGAATGGTGTTATTGGGGTTCAATTCTATGCCATGCATCTCCTTTGCAACGTCTCTATAGAGTGTGGAAAGTTGGAGAGCAACATCTCTAAGTGTCTAGAGTAGGGCGGTAGTAATTTTGCATAAAATATTATTCATTAGATGGTTGATTTTAAATGTACTAGCAGTTGCACCGGAAGAAGGTGCAATGATTATGCCGATTGTTATTTATTTTTTTGTGTTTTATTTAGGTGCATTGAGAGGTTTGTACTTTGGGTTGTGCATGGTTAGGTATAGATGTGTTTCACACATGTCCTCCATTTGTTGTACGTGATTGATCATTATAAAAATTCAATTTTATTTGAATGTCAAAGTTTCAGTAATTTTTGATATTAATGATTTTAAATACTTATCTAGTGACATTTGATTTTTTTGAAAGTTTATATTGAAAACATATGTTTTCACATTATCAAAATGAAGTGTTTGATTTATTGCTTATGTGTTTCTGTTATATGTGGTTATATTAATCAATTAATAATGAAAATTAGATAAGGAAAGAAATAATGTTAGATAAATGTTAATTTTTTTGATAAGGAAATAAAGTATTAAATGCAAATGATAAATTAATGTTGGCATCATTTTTTTATAAAAAATTGTTGGTTTAAATAGATTGGTATCATATTTTTTAAAATTTATTATTGATATAACTTTAACTTGATAAGTGTGTTTTTGGATGTTTTACCATTTATGGATATTACTTCTTTTTCTATTGATTTTTCTTCAATCTACTGATGACATTGTACATTATCTTTCATGTATGTGCATGCTATGGTTGAAAACTTTCATTTTGCTCATATATTGATGCATACTTGTGAAATGATGAATCTAAATCATTGAACATATACATATGTAATTGTATCATTTGGCTTAAAAACATTGGGCAAATTGAATATCAAAAATAGTTTGATTTTGGCATTGCTTATTTGTTTTATGTTTGAATTGTACATTTTGTTTCATGTATGTCCATGCTATGGTTGAAAACTTTCATTTTGATCATATATTGATGCATTATTGTGAAATGATGAATCCAAATCATTCAACATATACATATGTAATTGTAGCATTTGGTTTAAAAACATTAGCTAAATTGAACATAAAAAATATATTGATTTTGGCATTGCTTATTTGTTTTTTGATTGAGGTTGACTTGCATTTCATTGTCCCAATAAACTTGTCTTTCAAAGTATAATTTGGTTGAGAAGAGCTATTATACTTTTTCTTTTGATTTTGTACTTGCATAAGAATAATTGTTTGATTGGTAATGTTTGTAAAATGAACATCATGAATAGATTTATTTTGGTTTTGCTTACTTGTTATTTGTTTGAGGTTGACTTTCTTTTTTGTGGCCTCAATTAATTTTTCTTTGAAGTATAAGTTTGTTGAGAAGAGCAAATTTACCTTTTCTTTTTTATTGTGTACCTGTAAAAAAATAAATGTTCGAATTAGTATTTGTATAGGAAAATATTGTGTAAGACATATAGAATGTACTACATAGTCTCAATTTGAAAGAGAATTGTTACTAAGTGCATACCTCTTTTTACATAGTGTGATTATTTGTAATTGACTCTCCTCTTTTTTCATGATTATTGTGTATAAATTTGGTTGAGAAGAGCATTGATACTTTTTGTTTTTGTTTGTGTAGCTGCATAATAATTACTTGAATCAATTTGTGAATGGGAAAATATTGTGTACAACAAATAGTATGAACTACATATTGTTAATGTGAAAATGATTGGATTTGTAAGTGCATACCTCATTTTTTCATAGCGCGATTAATTGTAGGCGATTCTCCTCTTTTTTTTCCTCATGACTGTGTATGGATTGTTTTGCATTCTTGAGGATCGTTCAAAGGAGAATGTTGGTTGGATTCGTAGTCCATTTAATGATTTGACTCTTGATAGAGTTGTAAATGTTAGTCCTTGTCTTTGAACTTTACTAATATCAATTGTTGCTTTTTGTAGGGTTAGGCCTTGTGATTTATGAATAGTAATTGCCCATGCCATGGATAATGGTATTTGTCTATGATTTCCTAGGGATATAGGTATTATAGGTATAGTTTTTGGATCATTTTGGTTCCATGGTGGGCCACTGTAGTTTTTAATTCTTACGACTACATACATTGGAATATCTGGCGGTTTAGAGCCTACATTGTAAACAATGTCAACTACCTCCCCAAGGGATCCATTTACAAGTCCTGCTTCTGTCCATAAGTTTGTTGTTAGCATGATTTGTTGTCATTTGCATTATAGTAGTTGTTTTTCAAGCTGGTCATCTTGTGCGTCAATGGCTGATTTGGATCGCGTGTTTATTGCAATACTTAATGCAATTGGAAGGGTTAGTTGTTTTAACATTGTTTTGTTGTGTAGTTTGACTAAATCATTTGTTGCAAATAGATGAATTAAGTTGTCAAATTCTTTTTTTTCTGTAGTTGTAAGTACTTTGTTTGTACGAGTCATTAATATCTCCCAATCTTGTTCTTTTGGTTTTGCATTACAAATGTTTTTAAGTGTTTCACGAAATTATGTTTGATTTTGATCAGCACCATGTTGCCGAAACATTGTTTGTAATGTAACTACTATAGTAAATTGTTCCCATAATAGTTTGGCATTGGAATGTGATGCATAGATGGGTTTGTCCATGACAGGTGGCAATTGTGTGAGGTCTCTTACTAGAATTATAGATAAACCGCCGAAGCATTTGTGTTGTGTTTGAGGAAATGCTTCACGTAATCTACTATCTATTTTTAATAGTAGTTTTGGTCCTATGAAACTCATTTCATCTATGAGGATGTATCTTATGTGTTTCATTTCTTCTTGGAATGTTGTTAGTGTTTGTCCTTGCAATGGTTTAATTTGTTTTATTGGAATCCTAAGCTTTGAATGTATTGTTGATGCTCGTATGTTAAATGTTGCAATTCATGTGGGAGCTAAAGCAATTAATGGGCTCTTTTGTTGTGGTTGGTTACTTTGAAGTGCATCCCTTATGCAAGCAATAAGATATGATTTTCCAGTTCCTACAGTTCCTTGAATGATCATATGTAAAGGTTTGTTTAAGGAATGATCTTTGTAGTGGTTTGATATTATTGTAAGTGCTAGGTTTTGTTTTGGTGATAATTCATAATTTTGGACATCATTTCTTGTGGTCATGTTTCTATTTTGGTTGGACATTTTGTTGATGTTTATGAAGTGATTTGCAGTGGCATGTAAATCTGGGTATACATTGTGTTGATCCCAGTTGTTGTTGCTATCAAAATCACGCCTACTGAGTATTTGGAGTTCATCGAGATTTACCTTATTAGTAAATCCCATTTGTGATAGCATTTCCCATTCATTCAATTCTAATGTATCTGTAGTATTTACCTCATTACAAGTGTCTTCTTCATCATCACTATTAGCTTCCTTTTCAATTGTACGATCAATGTGCCACACATCATATTTGTTTGTATTCATGTTTTTCCAATTATTTATAATTGTGTCTTTTGTAAGTCCTATGTCAATTTCTATGTCATGAAAGTTCTTGTATAAGAGTAATTCACTCCAACAAAATGTTCATAGTGTTTTGATTCCTCGTTTGGAATAGTATAAAATTTTGGGAAGACATTGACGATTGCTTTTGCTTTCCTCTCTTTCCATTTACATCCTTTGCGACATGTAGAGTAGGTGAAGGATTTTGCTGATTCGAGCAATGCTATTGTTTCTAGTTGCAGAGGGCGTTGCATATAGGAATGCAAGTAGCTTTTTTGAGTTCATTTTGATTTGTAGTTCTTTTGAAGCGATGAAATACTTTTCGTCCAACATTTAATGATGCAAATGAGCTATTGCAAATGACAAGGGGCAATTTCTGGAGCATATGACATGTTTCTTTTGCTCCTATATCACGATCAACCACAAGTTCTATCATGAATTTTTGATATGCTATTAAAGCTTCATCTTCAGGTTTTTGATTTGTTGCAATTCTTGTTAGCATATTAAGGCAGCTCTTTGATGTTCTTTCTACTTTTGAAGCATATTTGGCAATGTATTTGAGAACAAGTGGTCATGAGATGACTGGTTGGCAATCTATATTAGCTCTCCATATTGATATCATTTGTGGGTTATGTATGTTTAATCTATCATCATTTCTTGCGGGTTCATTTTTTTTTTTACCATCATCGTCAATTGATAATGTAGAGATAAGTTGTTCTTTCCATGGAGCTTTGTATCAACATTCTATTTTATTCCCTTTCTTACGTAGGCATGTTCCCTCAGTGCATTTTGTGTTTCTTTGGACACGGTTAATTAATTCTTCATAGTCGTTACTTGCATTTGTACTAAATATTTCATTTGTGTTTAACAAACATGGATCATCAAGTGGTGATCAATGTGTTATGTTGTTGGTTTGAGATATAGTACGAGGGTTCCAAGCAATGACATATTTGTCAAAAAAAAATCGTGCTCTTTCGACTTCCAAGTTATTTTCCCAATCAAGCTTGTCCATGTCTGGAGCATCTTCAAGCCAAAGGAATCCGTGGACATGTGCAGTTCCACAATGTTGCCACTCATACCTATACCAATATTCTTTTGTGTGTAGGAGCTTCTCAATGACTTCTTGACGAAATATAGTGAATCGTTGATGTAAATATGGGGATGTGGTATGGGGGTTATTGATTATGTTATCTATACGAATTTTATTTGATTGCATTGTTAATCTTATGTCTTTTGTGAGTAGTAGTTGTAAATCTGATCATTTTGTATCTGTTGCACTTAATGTGAAGAATAGAGTTGGTGATCCTATTTGGTTGATCATATTTGATAGCTCAGCACGACATTTGTTCCAATACGGTCTTTTTCCTCTCATTGATGATCCAAAATGCATAAGTTGTTAAGCTAGTTGTTCGTCTGGAAGATTTTTTAGGTGTGTATGAAGGTTTTCAATAGTTGTTGGTATGTTGTCTTCTGTATTTTTTTAAAGGAAAACTGTTGCAAGTCCTTGGCTACAATGACACATCATAAGATTCAAGATGAAGTATCAAAATCTTAGGTGTCTTCCAAATCTTTGGTCATGAAATCACATTAAATGCAATGCATATTCATGCATTTTTACTTCTCTTAATCGTGCTTGCATTTGTAGTGCATGTCCATTTGGAAAAAGTGTGGGAAATGCCATATCAAATAGGCCTTCAGTGTTATACTCATTTATTGGAGAAGAGCTTATTTCAGGCCAATTTATAGTGTTATTTTTGGATGTTCATTTTGTAGGGTTTCTTTAATTATTTCTAGTTCGCGTGGTCTATTAGGTGGCCTAACCATAAATGATGATGTGTATGTTATTGAATTTTGTGATTGTTCATCATTATTGTTAGATTCAATGTTTGGGGCTAGTGTTTCTTCTTCAATTTCAATTGTATGAAGCATGTTTGAAATGTTTGTACTTGTTTCTGGGAGTTTGTCTAGGTTGGTTGTATTTATTTGAACATCACTATAGTATGGGTCATGTTTGACCTTGTATTGCAATGCATTTATAATACGACTTCTGCTTACATAATAATCATAATAGTTTCCTCTTGTATTTAATCGTCGAACAATTAGAACATCTAGGTCTGTAATTTTATGTGGAAGTTCTTTTGCAATGTTTTTTATGTCTTGTGGGAAGCTAATAGTGTGGCCATTGTATTTATACTGGCCACCACGAGCATGGGTGACTTGTAGTATTGGGTTTACTCTTGCAATGAGCATCTCTTCTACTTGAGTGAGATTTTGCAACATAGTTGGTTGTTCTCCTGGGTCCATATTATTAAGGGATGAAAAGCGATGTACGCCTTTCTCATTGAAACATCATTTGCAAATACAATTTGTGTTTGTTGTGTGAACAAGCATACCAGGGTAGCATTCCTTACATATTGTGCATGTTTGCATGTTTGATAGTGCATCTATTCTGTTTCGGAATTTTGTTAATGCATTCATGAACTTATTGTTGTTGTTTAATGATGTTGTAGGTTGTGTTTCAAGAAGTGTTTGTTTGTGTATGCTTTGCAATTGACGACATGCACTTATTTCCTCTTTATGACGGGAGTAGTAATCTCGAGTTGAAGTTCTTGTTGATGGGTTTCAGTTGCAGTTTTTTCATTGCTAGTGGCCATTACCTGTAATTCAAAATGTTAAATTGTAAAAAAAACACAAACAATGTCAAATATATATTTATAAAGTTATGAATCACCAATTAATTTATTTTTGCATGCATATTTTCTACAGAATGAGATTCAAAATTAGACTGAATTATTTTATCTTTCTCACGTTGAATAGAAAATTGCAAAAATATTTTCAAGTAAAAAGGCCTTAATGTATTGATTCAGAAATCAAATTACAAAAATAAAACTGAATATGAGTTTCTAGCAAGGCCACAAAAAACCATGACTATAGAATGGGATATTGTCTACTTTGAAGTAAGGCATTATTATAGGCAACATAAGGTTTGAATTCGTAGCCTTCTCTGCCAGTCAATTGATGATGACCAACCAGCGCACTCCATGGAGGATCTCTCCACATTAATGTCTATCTCTTGGAATATTAGTTGCCTTATAAAATCTTCTCATAAGTTCTCAATTATTGTTATGTGTTAACATTTGGGCCCATTTGACATCATTTGTTTACGATTTATCAAAGATGATTTTTTTTTAAGTTGCCTTGAAGACTATTTGGCCTTAAAGCTTTTCAAAGTATCAACTTTCATGAGTATGGATGTTGTCATGCTTGCATGTTAATTTCTCCAAATTTACACTTGACTATCACTGCGTCTAGGTTAGAGGCCAAACACTATATTGTGTGGATGACCTTTGACATTAATGAAGAACAATGTGGATTGTCACTATTTATACCCTTAATAATGGTCCTAAAGTTATTAATAGAGGTAAAGGATACTATGAAGTGTCAAATGCATCACTGTAAGCAGTGTCATGCTTTCTTTTTTTTATTCTTCTATCGTCTATTTGATTATTAGAGAAATCTGCATTTTTAACATTCACAGATTGCAACCATTACAATTTTTTCAGAACGTCCATCAGTGTTTCAATCAGTGATTGAGAGCTTGAAGAAATATTGGACTTAGCATATTCAAGAAAGCAAAGATTATATTCTCAACGATATTGTAAAAGTTGTAAAAATGTAGCTGATTTTTGAGTACTTTTCTCCATGTTAACCTATAATAAATTTTTTTGTTTTGTATAATTAATGAAGTTTGCTTACTGTTTGAAATTTGAAATTTATTCTTAGTTGCTTAAATCCTCTCTGCTTTTGGCTAAGTGCATTTGTCCAGAAGAAGTGATTACCTTTTTTAATATCTAGTCTAGGACTTTTAGTTAGTAATCCAGAAATACCAGGAAAGCGATTACCTTCAGTTTGGTATTTTGCTATGCAGGAAAGCAAAGTGAGTTGTTGTTTATGCACAATGGCATTGAAAACTCCATCCCCAAGTAAAGTATATACAATTACTTGATTTTTATGATTATATTCTCAACGATATTGTAAAAGTTGTAAAAATGTAGCTGATTTTTTAGTACTTTTCTCTAATGTACTAACCTATAATAAATGCATTTTTTTGTATAATTAATGAAGAAGTTTGCTTACTGTTTGAAATTTTAAATTTATTTTTAGTTGCTTAAATCCTCTATGCTTTTGGCTAAGTGCATTTGTCTAGAATAAGTGATTACCTTTTTGAATATCTAGTCTAGGACTTTTAGTTCGTAATCCAAAAATACCAGGAAAGCGATTGCCTTCAGTTTGATGTTTTGCTATGCAGGAAAGCAAAGTGAGTTGTTGTTTATGCACAATGGCATTGAAAACTCCATCCCCAACATCATTGCTTGATTATGTTGTTCCCAAGTAAAGTATATACAGTTACTTGATTTTTATGATAACAGGATATAATTATCAACATGAGTGTGGTAATGTCTGTTTTGGTCAAGGATTTGCTATATGTTAGTTTGATGAGTTTGTGAAGGTGACATGGTTTGTTCTTGATATTTTTGATACTTACTGTTATGTTACAGTAATTGATATGTGTTCAGTGGATTGTGACAGTGATTTGTGTAGCATGATACCTGTTGCCTTGATTTTGATTGTGGTTGAGCTTGATTTTGATTTTTTTTTTAATTTTGATTGTGTTTGATTTGGTGTTTTGTGCTTGTTGATGGTACTTGCAAATAGTGGTATAGTTTTACAATGTACAGTAATATAGTGCTATAGTGGTGTATATGGCTATTATAAGTTGATGGTGATGTGGTCTTCAATGTGATTTGTCCTGACATTTCTCTTGGAGGTTCTAGTGTTTCTTTCTAGTTCTCTAATGCCCTTGTTATAATCTGTATTATAGTCTTGGTATCAATTAGTGCATTTTAAGAACCTCCCTAAGATAGTGCTATCAGACAGTGACAGTGAGTTGTTGTTTGTGTATAGTGGACAGTACAAAAATAATAATAAGATTTCAAATTAGTAAAATGTATATGTTAACATAGTAAAATTTAGTATTTAATAAATTCAAGTAACCAGTTTTTTCTTTTTATTTATAACAATACAAAAAAAAATAGAAGATAAATTACAAATTATATTTTATATACATAGCAACTGAATATTTGAAATCAGTAAACTGTAGATGTAAACACAGTTAAATATAGCCTTAAATAATATTTCAAGTGCCTGCTTACAAAATAGGGTGAAGCTTGATTTATTCATTCTTTTTTTCGAATATTACAAATACAAGAATATATACATTGTATTAAATAAATAAGGAATGTACTTTTAGTTGTTAGTATCATTCCACTTCTCACTGAGTTTTGAAAGCAAGAAATTGCTCTCTACAGTAAAGTCAATCTTCTCAGCTTTAATGATTGTCACTTTTAAGCGTTCTTCATTATTGTATGTTTCATTTCTGCATGAGAGTGTGAATAAGAACTATGTAAGAATAACACTTTTTATTACATCTTCAGTAGTTGTTTCTACTTCATGATTGAATTGTAGGGTATATAGTGTTTGTGTTGTCATACCCATGACTTGTGTTGCTACCTCATCAAAAGCAACTGCCCATATTATATTAGTATGATCCTCCAGTTTGACTTGAAGTATGTATCTATAATTGCAATCTTCAACTGTGGCTGCACACTTTGAGCAATACCATTTATCCTCTTCATTTTGTATAACCTTTTTCTTACATTGCTTTCCATCTGATTGAAGGAGACAAGCTGGATAACAGAAGGAGTCAGATTTGATAAATAGAATTGTTGCTTTTGTAATGTATTGGACTGGTTCTACTATTTTTGCTGAATGCTCTCGAATGTTGCTAATTGTCTTTGTCTTTCTTGTTATAATAGCAGACATATCATCAAGTTTTGTGGAGGATGGTACAACATTAGCATATCATCAAGTTTTGTGGAGGATGGTACAACATTAGCCTCATTCTGTGCAAACCATGTTTTAAGTTGTGTTGCTTCCTCTATATCAGGTTCTCTAGATAGGTGTGTGGTGACTAATGTGCTTATTACTTTTCCATTACAGTCACAAACACGTCCATTTTTAATAGCTAGAACAATGGTTTGTTCTAAGTGGTACATGTGATGAGGTTTTGTGCCTTCTTTTTGAGTTGTTGGACCCCATAAAGTTACATCTATTGTTGATGCAGACATATCTAATATTTTGATGGTCCGCCTTAAAACTTTTGTACCATCCCTCCTCCTTATTGTAGAGCTTGGGTCTACACAAACAACAATACCAATTACATCAACAAGCGAATTATTTCTTTTATCCATAATTTCCTTGATAGGTGTAAAAATGAATTGATGTTTTGGAATAGTGTGATCATCTTCACAGAGATTGACCTTTGATTCAACCATTAATGTGATTTCTATTCCTATTCCACTATTAAGCTTGTTGTAAAGCTTCTTAGCAAATTTAATGGCCCCACCAAAAATTGTATATATGGATCCAATATTAATCTTTCCATAATGAAAATCTACAGCTTCATTAAAGCAAGTTACACATGTTTCCATGTGTTCACTGTCTATAATATCAAAACTGAAAACTTGTCCACTTCCCTTTTGATTGGTGTATTGGTGGATTTCTTTTTTTTGAGTTGCATGACCTTTGATAGTCCACCTTGTCTGAAATGGATTCAAACTTTTGATAGGACTGATGCTAGTAGTTACATCCTTCCTAGATTGAGATGGGTAACTGAAAACTTGTCCACTTCCCTTTTGATTGGTGTACTGGTGGATTTCTTTTTTTTGAGTTGCACGATTTTGATAGTCCACCTTATCTGAAATGGATTCAAACTTTTGATAGGACTGATGCTAGTAGTTGCATCCTTCCTAGATTGAGATGGGTAACTGAAAACTTGTCCACTTCCCTTTTGATTGGTGTACTGGTGGATTTCTTTTTTTTGAGTTGCACGGCCTTTGATAGTCCACCTTGTCTAAAATGGATTCAAACTTTTGAGAGGACTGATGCAGTCATTACATCCTTCCTAGATTGAGATGGGTCAATGCCAAACAACATTTTTTTTGAGTTTGGAGTTGTGGGTGATACATGTGAATCAGATTTATCTGTTGCATTCTTTTGTAGTTGTTCTTCTTGCTCTAGAAATAGGTAGATAGGTTCACCAATGATGGCAGTGTCCATACTTGTAATCTCTAGTTGTGAAATGATAATCCACCTATATAATTGTAAGTAAAAATTGCATTAGTAATATTTTGTAGAAGTTGGAAAATTAATAATAAGGTATACTATTAATATTGAACTTGCATACTGACCTTGATGTAGAAATGATGGAGCAACTATATTATTTTAGTTGTATTATAGTTCCCTCATGAAGTTGTTTAGAAATTATATAGTGGTTATACTTTTTCGGCAATGAAGCTCTTTGTTTATGCTCTCCGTCAGAAAGATCGATTCTATATCGATTGTTTCTCTCAAGGCCACGGCCAAAGTTTGAGGTAGCTATTATTTGGAGATGCGGATCCAAGCGTAGATTGCCATCATTGATAAGCTTGATTGCATTTGTTGTTAATAATGAACTCATAGCTCCAGTTCTCCTATACAAGTAGATTGGATTAGATGTCTTTAGTGGTTAACAATTGGAACTATATTTCATTATTTTTTTAAACAGCTATGAATGAATGCATAAATGAAATTCAAACTGAAGTATTTATTTAATCAGTCATCTGGTTATTAATTAGAACTATATTTCAAACTACTTTTCAATGAAGTCATAGCTATAGTTCTCCTATAAAGTCATATCTGGTTATTAATTAGAACCATATTTCAAACTGCTTTTCAATGAAGTCATAGCTATAGTTCTCCTATAAAGTCATAGCTATAGTTCTCCTATAAAAGTAGAATGGATTAGATGTCTATAGTGGTTAACAATTGGTACTATTTTTCAATAATGACGTCATAGCTATAGTTTACCTATAAAAGTTGTTTGGATTAGATATCTATAGGGGTTAACAATTGGAACTATATTTCATTATTTTTTGAAACAGCTATGAATGAATGGATAAATGAAATTCATACTACAGTATTTAGTTAATCAGACATCTAGTTTTCAATTAGAACTATATTTCAAACTAGTTTTCAAATTATAACTATTTGTCATTAATTTTTCAAACACAAATAAAAACAACTATGAATGTATGGATGAATGAAATTCAAACTACACTATTTTGTTAAAAATTATAACTATTTGTCATTAATTTTTCAAACACAAATAAAAACAGCTATGAATGTATGGATGAATGAAATTCAAACTACACTATTTTGTTAATTAGACATCTGGTTATCAATTAGAACTATATTTCAAACTGGTTTTCTATTATAACTATTTTTCATTTCATTAATTTTTCAAACACCAACGAATGGATAGTAAAATGAAATTCCAACTCCATTATTTTGTTTAGTAGTTATTTGTAATTAGACTATTTGGTTATCAATTAGAACTATATTTCAAACTAGTTTTCATTAATTTTTCAAACACCAACGAATGAATAGTAACATGAAATTCAGATTACATTATTCAATTAAATAGTTATTTGTATGGTTTAGTAGAATACCTGAACGTTTTCTTCCAAATAGTTGTTAGATGACTATCAACTTCCTTTGCAATACAAGCAAATAAAGTTTTGTTGTAATGTACCTGAAAAAGAATTAAAATACCTTTTTTGAGTGATTTGTTGGCTGACGCATATCAAAACTTTTTGTTAGGTCTTAATTTAACATTTTAATATTGTAATTACATTATTATAAATAAAATTAATTGATTTAATTTAAGTATGTTTAGTAAACTAATCTTACAAATAAATAATTTTATCTTTATACATATATAGATGAGCTTTTAGAAATGAATGACATTCTACATTATAGCTCATGTTATGTTTGAAGATTTCGAAGATAATTTTATAATAATAAATAAATCATGTAGAACATATTTAATAATAGGCCTCTGTATTCGCCATTTTGATAATGGGTTTGTACATGTTGGATATTAGGGCAGATCAAGTGTAATTTCCCTCTAGTTGGTGGAAGTGGAAGTTTGTACCCACAGATACGTTCCACACATCTCCTCTATTGGAGGATGTGTTGGCCCAATAAAAAAATCCAATTATAGTTTAATGTGGAGGCTTCCCAATAAAAAAATCCAATTATAGTTTAATGTGGAAGCTTCAACTACTTAGAATAATATATTTAATTATATGAGCCTTAGCACCAATTGACAATCAATGAATATTATATTTGTCCTATATTTGATCTTAAAATACAGTATTAAAATAGTTGTTATTGTTTTTGTTTACTTGGATGCAATTTCTCTTATCTTCACTTTAGCAAGTTGGTGATCAAATATTTCTTAATTGGTATTTCATAGATAGCACGGGAGTTGTAGAGAGAGGAGGAAGAGGAGAGGGTGGGGTGGTTGTGGATATTATCAATTTTTCATAAATGTTTGTAATTTTTTTATGACTACCGTAAAGAGTTTGTAAAAACAAAGATGAAATAAAAAAAATATGAATAAGTAGTAATTAATAGTTGTATACATTTGTTGATGCTTGAATCCTTAAACCATTTTTGTAGTTTTTTTTAAACCTAATCTTAGTACATATTGACATCTTTATTTTGAAGTATGTGGATATAAATCTCCTCCTTAAACTAAACTGCCATGACTACAAAGAGACAAAGCATATTGGCGTATTTCGTTTATATGTCTGTAGTACATTCTATTGGAGGCAAAGGATATCTCTATTTTTCATTGCAGTAGTTAAGTTGTTCTCCACCCAATGCAGTTTCTTCCACCACTTTGAGAACACCCCTTCCATATCTTCATATGGCGTATTTCGTTTATATGTCTGTAGTACATTCTATTGGAGGCAAAGGATATCTCTATTTTTCATTGCAGTAGTTAAGTTGTTCTCCACCCAATGCAGTTTCTTCCACCAATTTGAGAACACCCCTTCCATATCTTCTCCTGACGATGTTGCCATTAACAATAGGAATTAAATACATATGCACTTTCAATACAATATATTAAATTAACTCAATCTTACCTTTGTTAAAACAAGCTTACATTTGTCTGAAATGAGTTGAAAGAGCTGCACACTAAAGACATAAAAATGAAGTAAAAAAATGTTCTCAAAATATTCTTTACTGAACTATGTAATCTACAAACAAAATTCAGCTTCCCAACAATACTTGTAAAGCAAAAAGAAAAGATAGGAAAATCCCTCAATTGATTTTCCAAAAATTAATTTTTTTTCTTTACTAAACTATGTAATCTACAAATAAAATTCAGCTTCCCAACAATACTAGTAAAGCAAAAATAAAAGATAGGAAAAAGTAAAAATAAAAGATAGGAAAATCCCTCAATTGATTTTCCAAAAATTAAAAATTTCATTGAAGCCACTTACACATTCATACTTATGTTTTTTTCCTTTCCCCTCATCAATATTTTTTATATTGTTGTTGATTGTTTAGTTTGATTCAAACTTACACATTCATACTTATGTTTTTTTCATTTCCCCTCATCAATATTTTTTTATATAGTTATATTGTTGTCTCATCAATATTTTTTATATTGTTGTTGATTGTTTAGTTTGATTCAAACTTACACATTCATACTTAAGTTTTTTTCATTTCCCCTCATCAATATTTTTTTATATAGTTATATTGTTGTTGATTGTTTAGTTTGATTCAAACTTACACATTCATACTTATGTTTTTTTCATTTCCCCTCATCAATATTTTTTTATATAGTTATATTGTTGTTGATTGTTTAGTTTGATTCAAATTGTAATCTATGCAATATAGTTATATTGTTGTTGATTGTTTAGTTTGATTCAAATTGTAATCTATGTTTTGCAAAGGAAGGAAGATGTTTAGAAAATGTAGATGAATAAGAAGTGATGAATTCTCTGTTATGTGGTACAAAGGTGTCTTGACTTGTTTTGAATGCATTGCAATATTGGGGATAACTTACACATTCATACTTATGTTTTTTTCATTTCCCCTCATCAATATTTTTTTATATAGTTATATTGTTGTCTCATCAATATTTTTTATATTGTTGTTGATTGTTTAGTTTGATTCAAACTTACACATTCATACTTATGTTTTTTTCATTTCCCCTCATCAATATTTTTTTATATAGTTATATTGTTGTTGATTGTTTAGTTTGATTCAAACTTACACATTCATACTTATGTTTTTTTCATTTCCCCTCATCAATATTTTTTTATATAGTTGTTGATTGTTTAGTTTGATTCAAATTGTAATCTATGTTTTGCAAAGGAAGGAAGATGTTTAGAAAATGTAGATGAATAAGAAGTGATGAATTCTCTGTTATGTGGTACAAAGGTGTCTTGACTTGTTTTGAATGCATTGCAATATTGGGGATTGTTAGAATCTGTAGCAATTGTGATCTCCTGTCTGTTGAAAGGAAATTTCAGACACTAATAATACGTGGATGGTACCTTTTGCATTTCATGAATCCAAGGTCGTCCCAAGAGTATGTTATATGTCAATTCTTTTTCTAACACTTGCCACATTGTGTCTTTGAATATTGGTCCCACCTGAATTGGTAAGTTGATCAATCCTTGGGAGGATCTTTCTTCATCATCATATGCTTTTATGGTGATCTTCCTTCTTTCTAGGATCAATAGCATTTTCAGAATATCCCAGTGCACGAACAAGCTTGAGAGTGCAAATATTTAAGCTAGCTCCTACATCTATAAGGACACATTTGACGCAATGTTTATGGATTAAGACTTCGATGTGGAGAGCAACATTATGTGGATGGGTGGTGGATACATCATCATGTTCAGAGAATGATAAGCAATGAGGTGCAATGAGGTGTGGTTAAATGTCCCACCATAGCTTGAAATGTACAGACTTCCAGATTGTTTGGTACCGTGGTGGCAACTAAAGCTTGTTCCAGGATTTCTTTTTCTTTGTGTGCCGGTGAAATCTTGAGAAGTTCCAATATGGATATTTGAGCGGGTATCTTCTGTAACTGATCAACAATGTTATATTGAGTTATAGGAGAAACTATCGTTTTGGACGTGGAAGGGGTAGCTCCTTTCAATGTTACCTTGGCTTGTCCTCTCGTAATTGCATTGATGAGTTATCGGAGAAACTATCGTTTTGGACGTGGAAGGGGTAGTTCCTTTCAATGTTACCTTGGCTTGTCCTCTCGTAATTGCATTGATGAGTTATAGGAGAAACTATCGTTTTGGACGTGGAAGAGGTAGCTCCTTTCAATGTTACCTTGGCTTGTCCTCTCGTAATTGCATTGATTGGTGGATTTTCTTGATCTTTTGTGATTTGGATGGCATCTCTTTTTTTTACTTCAGGGCTACCTGCCTTTGCCTTAGAGGGTTATGATTAGTTGGGATGACTAAAATCAAAATCCTATTCGCATTACCCATATTATGATGATGGCGGATTTAAGGGGCAAAGAGAATTTACTTTGTTGAAAAATATGTGGCAGCATTTCTACAATCATGTGAAGAAGAGAAAACCCAAAATCAGATCATTTTACTCTCAAAAGTAAAATCCACAGGGAAAATATCATGGGGCAGTGCAGTGTTTTTTATTTGTTGTAGTCTATCCCAATAAAAGTATAACCGCTGCAGGACATGTAACCTATACTGAAGCAGACTGTTTATTAGAAAAACTTTTATAATTTGGGCACTGTATAATCAATCATCTTAGCTAATTCTGCTTTAGTTTATTTCTTTTTTTACTTATTACCATTAATATTAGCCTACAAGCAGATATATTGATTTTTGAATAATATGAACAATATAACCTTTGGTGAATAGGTTTTATCTACACAAATAATAATAGTCAGTCTGTTATATAAGTGTAAATATAGATTCTATCTACATAATTAACAATGCAAAACTAAATTAAATATTTTTCAACTACAGAAACAAATAATTAAAAATGAAATACTATTTTTTCGAATGCACCATGCGCCTTTTCACTTTGCACCTTCATGCCATATCTAAAAGAGATTTTAAATCATATTGGTTTATATGAACTTTGTTGAGCATATTTAACAAATAAGCAGTTGTTAATTACTTTCATGCTTTTGATAATTGAATGCATCAAAAGAGCCTTAATAACATCCCTAGAAAATGGATGTGTTAAATAAGTAGATAAATGTGAATTTTCTTCGAAAGAAGTCATGCATTGAGATAATTTCTTAGATGGTTCTTGATACCACACAATGGGTCAATATTGATAATAACAAAATTGTTTCTCGTTTAGATTTCAGATTTCATAAGAAGCTTATCGATTGATGTATATGTTTTTGTGATTGCAAATGTTTATTAGAAGTGCAAATGATTGCACCAGCAAAGTCCTCAAATTTACTTTTCTTTAAAAATTGTCCTGGGGTGTTGCAGAAAGTAGCTGCTGCGTCAGGGGATATGATGAAAACTCTTCATGCCTGCAGCTCTACTATCTTCACTGAATCCTGTAAGTGCATTTCACTTGCTACACAGTTTAGAAAATGGTGCCAATTAAACTTGGTGAGTAGAAACTTTCGTTTTGGTCATCTATAATGTTGAGATCAAGGCATTTCACAGCATATACGAATTTTGATGCATAATTAGTCCAAGATTTATGTGACATCGTATTTAAGGTGTCTAGTTTTGGTGGTTTGTTTATTAAATTATTTATGTATTCTAATTGCACTCAATATAAATTTCATGAAGCACTTATGGTTGTTGCAAGTTACACGTGTTTTAGACTTCAATATAATGTTTTAATGATTTTGCTCATTGCAAGGCTGCTGTTCAAATGCTTCAAGCTGAATTAGTTTTTGCAGTATATTACTCAGATAAATTTTTTTATGAAAAGCTGCTTGGCCATCCAAATTTATCAATTGAGGGCAAGTTAACAAAGCATGAATTGCACATGTTTAGTACTTAAGGCTGATTTAGAAATCTTACATAATTAAAATGGATAATATAAATAGTGCATGTATAGTGGCAGCATTGTATGACATTCCAGTTTTTGTAACCTAGTCTTACCTCACAATCAAATTGTTTTATTAGGTTCGCCTGTTTGTAGGCTACTGTTCAAATGCAAATTTTAAGTCTAGTTTACAGGTCAAGCTAATTGGGGATTTAACCTTCAAAGTACTCTGAATAGGAAAAGGTTCACGGTTGAAAGCTTGTTCATGGGCTCTGCATCACTGTGTCAAACATAGTGTTTTATTTGCATACAGCCCAAGGCAGTCTGACTCTAGTATTGCTCTAGCCATGAATTACATTCAATTTATCATATTATGCTGATGATTTTATTCTAAAAAGGCCCTGAGTACATTATGATTTCAAATGTTAATGCCAAAATCCAAAATATTGATGCCAATAAAATTCTATATAGCTTAACACAGAAATACTTTTAGGTATATATCCCTAGCTTTAGATTATGTGGTTATACAATCCTACTAATTTGCTTAAGAAAATAACCCTAATTCTGTTTTAATTAGGGATACAATATAACTAATTTATATGAGAAAAGTACCCTACCTCTACTTTTCTTTGGAGATATCTTCTAACGAATTTATTTTATGAGTTCTACACAGTATTTTCAAGGCTACTGTCAAATAGAAATGCTAACTGCAAAATAACGAGAAATTTCGAAAATGAGGGTTGGGTATTTCTAACCTAACTTGTTATTACATTTCAAATAGATGTCAGATTCTTATTACATTTTAAGTAGCTCAAACCAAAATCCCAGCAAGCCAAATGTTAACAGTTTTTTACATGGTTTAAATAAAGGTGATAACCTTCTCTCAAATGATGAGAAAGGGATTTCTAGAAAAGTGGATTCACAGAGAATCCCAAAGCAGACAGGGATAACTTTTAAGTTAGATGGCAAAGATTCCCTTTCTGCAGGTAACAATATAGATGATAATAATGACAAAGGTTGAAGTCATACTGTAGAACAAAGTATGGGACTAAATGCCTATAAGCTCATCTAGCGTTAAATTTGTTTGTTTGCTTTGTCTTTGGCAATTCACCGTTGTCTAATTTATTATGACCATACTTATCAATTACTCCATCCTTTGTATCAGAGAAGTTGGTCACAGAAGTTAGCAATTTACAAGAGAAGAAAACTTTAGACATTGCAGATGCAATGTTTTGAAATGATATTTCAAAAGTCTTGCCTGTGAGAGTGTTTAATTTTCTGTTGAGGGAAATTTGAAATGAGCCTGAGAATTCAAGATCAGCTACTAATCAAACAGGGGAGCCATCAGCTAATATATTCCCTGTGTCACCTATATCAGAGCAACATTCTTGTTCACCATATAGAAATGATAAACTTACGATCTTTACTGAAGGAGAAATAGAGAATTGTAAGACAGGATGTGCATTTGTGCCTGCTGCAAATAGTTTTCCTGTATTTAGGACTAAACCTATTAATATAAGAAAGGCACCCTTGCCGCCAGAAGCTGTAACACACCTTAAAGGAGGGTTTTCTCATAAGACGAACGAAGTTCATGTTCAGAGCATGTCACAAGATTCAAGAAAGCATTTAAGGGTGTCTGAGTTAAGAATTTAAATTTTTATTCCTGCTGCAGAGTCTGATAAAGAGGGGTGTGTTGAGATAGGGAATACATGTCCATCGTACAAGAGGACAGCTATTACAAATACAGCAAAGGATTAACAGTTAATTCTGTAATGTTTGATAAGGTGGCAAGTGCATCCACTAATTAAAAGAGCTGATTCAGATAGCTAGATAAACTTTGGGAAATATGACTACAGCTTGGCTATAGAGACTCTGCCTGAGCGTATTGGTAATCAAAAGTTGTGATCAGTCAACCAAGACCCTGCATGGGCGCTACCATTATCTTTTTTCATAGTTTTGACTTTGGCTGCTGGCATATGCGGATTTCTCTTAGGATAGCTAGTGGTTAATCCTTGGCTATTTAGATCTTGTCAATTTTGGCTTAAACCCATTCCCATCTCTATTGTAACCCATAAAAATTCTGTGTCTAAATTAGGATAACCCATGTTTTTAATCTATCCATTTACACTTCGGTTTACGTTTTATGATAGTTCAGATGCATTTCTGCAGACCTGTGTGCTCTATTATGGTTTTGGAGGCAAATTAAATTTGACATACTGAAATTTTTTGGCTGCTAACAAACTTAGGTTATAGACTATAGTATTGTTCGAAGATGAAGGTGATTACATGATAGTTCAGATGCATTTCTGCAGACCTGTGTGCTCTATGATGGTTTTGGAGGCAAATTAAATTTGACATACTGAAATTTTTTGCCTGCTAACAAACTTAGGTTATAGACTATAGTATTGTTCGAAGATGAAGGTGATTTTTGTACCAAATGCATTACCTTATTATAATGCAGCGGTTGATTCTATGGCAATGGACATGAAAAAACAATATCATTATGATTGGGGATTTCGATCCTATCTGTTTGGCCTCTAAACTTAGGAAATTTGGATTTACAAATTTGCTTAGGGTGGGTCCTGTTAAAGAAGAGAAAAAGGAGGGACAGAAAAAAGAAAAGAATACACTTCAAGGCGATGCAAAGGAGGAGAACAAAGCAAAAGCTCTAAAAATTGTGTATGTGCCCATTAGCTACGATTACTGACCATATCAACATACTGGTGTTAATGGAAACTACGTGATTTAAACGGACATCATTTAAAGTTATGGACTATGCTTTCTCAAAATCAAAGATTAATGGCCAAATGCACATTACTTAAATTCAGAAGTAAGTAAATGATACGGAATAGTTCCATGATTGCGGAGAGATTAAAAAAATTAAAAATTTATGAAAATGCGCCAAGTGATTTACCTCAAGATTCTGGGTGAAACCCTAGCATGGCAGAATATTGGCACATGAGTTGAGTATTCCTTCACTTGCTGCTTCAATCTCTTCACAGTAAACGGAAGTAGCAGTTTGGCCGCTCATGCAATTTCAAACTTATCTACCTTCACTTGTGCTTTAAACTATTCACAGTCTTCTAGCCGTCAATGTATTCTATTGGGTATTGTTCTGAATAGTTCCACAAAGCTCGAACAAGCCCTCACTCTGGTTAAAAAGTATTGAAAAATGTAAAATATAGGACTCGACAAGAAGAAACCCAAAACAAATTTGGAAATCTGAAAAGGGAAATCTTCGCAAAAGAAGTGAAAATGTGGCAAATGTTTTACCTCCAAAGACTGGTTGGCGATGTTCGATTTTATAACGAGTTTTGACCTGTACGTCGCGCGATTTTGTTGCAGATTTATTGCCAGTCGTGGTTGTGGCAAAATTTTGGGTGCATTTCACACGCGTCCACCACCAACAATGGTTTCTATCAACGGTTTGAATCGTGTCCATCTTTCCCACAGAAATCGTGTCAATCTTGCCCACACAAACAGACTCTCCACCTGTCAAAGCCTTCCCAACACAGTCTCTTTCGAATGAGCACCATTTGGCATGTAAATCTAATGAACTCAACATCTGGATCCCATGAACTTCTCAACTTCCTCTTCATCGACCAAAGACCCGTTTGATGGCAGTTCAGAAGATCGATTGACTCAGGTTTGCTGGTAACAGTAACCATTAACAGTAAAACTCTTTTGCACGCGGCAAATAAATTTCCGGCCAAAATTATTCAGGCGTGAGACAAAATAAGTAGGCTGTGCCCACAATCAATAGCCTATCGGCTAATTATCATTTATTTATTTGTTTTGACTAAGGTAAAAATACACGAAGATTCCAGACTCGTTGCAAAGTAATTATGAAGGTAAACAAAACAATTTTCACAAGAAATGAGACTGAAACAAATAATCCAAAAACAACATCCCACTTAGAGGGGCCACAAAGCAATAGGCCAAGGCCAACAAATAACAAAACCACCACCTACAATGGTTGAAAACCAAAAAGCTTCAAAGAGCTTTGTTTTGATTTAAATTTACAATGCTTTTCAGAATCAAACACCAAATGGATGGGATTAGAAAGGTCGCCTAAATACAAAGAGGAGCATAAATCATTTTCCTTGATAGAGAGCAAGGAGCCAAAAGGAGGAATGCCAAGCGTAGCCTTAACTGAGCCATCACATTTCTTTTTCAAAGACGAGTCATTTTTGTCTACAACATATTACAATCCCCAATACTCATCCCCAAACAAGGGGTGGAAGGACCTTGTAGATTATTAGAATATTTGTGATCACCCGAGGAAAAACTACACACATCAATAGCATGTCTTGCCATGTGACAATTATATCACATCACAAGGGACCCCTCATAATCAAGTTGTTGAACCCTTTCTCCAAACTTTGAGGAGAGAGTGATCAAGGAAGGGAGTTGCTTGTCAACCGTAATGTTGACACAAAATCTAGCATATAGAAAACACTTTCTAGATCTAGGACCTTTTTAAAGCCAACACTATTGAGATCCCTAGCTCCCACTTTGTGAGGAAAAGGCATGATTTTCCAAAAAACCAAGGACCACCCTTTAGGGTTTGAAGACAATCATCAATAAGAGTGAACAAGACAATGAAGAAGCTAGAAGAAAGAACAACAATCTCTAGCACATTCCACTTCCTCCTCGCTCATGATCTAAAACTATCCACATTCGACCAAGCATCTAGAAACTTCCCCATGAGAGAATTCACCCACATGGAGGGTGATCACCTATTTATTTGTTATGGTATATGGTTAATATTACAAAAGCTTGGGTTTAGTATTAAGGTTTTGAAGTTTCTTCTTCTTTTTAAGTTCTGATTGTATATTTATTTCTACCAAAAATTAATGAAGGTATGATGTTGATTATAATGCCTCTTGTATTTTTTATTGGTTTGTCACGAGATCTCATTAGCTTATTGTTGAATGTATCGTATCCTCTTGGAAAATTCAATATATTTATCCAAGTATTTTTTTGCATGGGGTGATGCCTTATTCAATATGACAAGTAGCGTCATATCAATGGGTTCCAATTCATAGAGGTAGACCTGGAATGGGCTATGCCCCATTGAGTCATGAAGAGAATGATTGTAGTTATCTTGGTTATAAGCAAATTATCATCCCATGAATGAGGATGCTTTAAGTGATATATTTGAAGAATGTGCACACAATCATTTGGTTGACAACCTTTATTTGCTCATATCTCTATGGATAGAATACTTCAGCCTTTGTTAGCTTTGTGTCCATCATAAACTACAACAAATACCAAACATAGTTGATAAACTATTATCCCTATTTGGCATAATTGCACATCATCTCAAACAATTAGCAAAATTGTTGGTATTCCTTTTTGTGTCAGATGTTGAGATGAAACTATTGGAGTGTGGATCAACTTTGATGCTCATCATTCTATAGTTTTCCTTGAGTTTGCATGGGTTGTTGAGGTTTGTGGTTTGTTACTCCTCACAAGTGGTTGCTCCAAGGGTATTTATAGGTACCTTAGGTGACTAGGGTTTCTACAAAAATATATGACAATCATCCCTTAAATGACACTTGTCCTCAATAATTAGCTATGTGGCAGTAATATCACAATATTCAACACATTAGATGCTAAGTGACATCCAATTTTCATCCACTTTCTCATTCCTATTTCCAATGCCTTTGTCCCTTTTATTATTCTTTGGGTGATCACTATTGGGTGCATCATAGTTTCTTGATTGACTATTCTTCTCCTTGGACATTCGTGATGATTATATCTTAGTATAGTTTTGTGCCAACACTTAGAGAACATTATAACCCCTTTGATCTAATTATTATTTTTTATTTATCCTAGGTAGTGGGTAATGATTTGTTATCAATATTGTTTAACACTTCTAATCAATGTACAAGCACATGGTATTAGCTTTTTTCTTGAGAAATATGACCATTGAACCCCATTGTGAAATAACATGTCTAGTTAATCCCTTATCTAAAATTTCTTATAATTGCACTTTTATTATATATATATAATGGTTGTGTCCTTGACTAAACATCTAAAGAGAAACAAAACATCCTTTTTGGAGGAAGTCTTACTAATTCATTCAAAAAGATATTTGTAAACTCTCCTACAAATTGATAGTTTAATAAATGGAAACTATTTCATCTTCTACCTCTTAATTATGTGTCACAAACATATGGAACCCTTTCCTTTTGCCTTTTTGTATTACATAGCTGAAATTTTTCCTTAATCTTATTAGTCATAGAATTCCCCGTATTGATACTAGTCTACCTTAATCATCTAAGCATTCCATATTTTTCATGTAATAGTTAACTTGAGCCCTATGGTAACTAAGTTGGTTTGTAGTAAGGATCAGGTTGTAAGATCCTAGTGGAGCTACATACAAGTTTATTCTGGTAAAAAGGCTTTATAAATTCGTTTTCCCCCTTAAATATTAACATTTCTACCAACTTGAATTCTTCATTATCATAGTGCACAATCCATGCATCCTCCATAAAATAAGTAGTACAAGGAAATTTATTGAGCATTTCAAGAGATATAAAACATTCAATTTATCATTATCTATGAAAATAGAAATTAGGCATTTGTATAACATATTTATGACATCTCAATTTGATTTGTTTGGTGCTTTGTTTATAAAATATCAACTAGAAAATGTATGTGATTTATGCATGAGGTCCTCTTTGGAGTTCTCAATTTATGCATATATTAGATTTTCATTTGTTTTTGGTTTCTCCCCATGTTAGGGTTATCATTAATCCTCCTCAAATAGTGGTAGGTATAATAAACATCACCACATATATAATATCCAACCCTAGGTGGCCTCCTAAAATAAATATTGTTATTAGTACCATCAGGTCCTCTAAATGGGTTCCCATTTCCTTGTCAATTATAGGAACTTTAATGAGTCCTTTGGTTCCTATACCTTCTATTACCATTAACATTATTTCTATTGAAAGCATTAATAATTTCTTCTTTAAAAGTAGTGAAGACCCTTGTTTTCTTCTTTAAATTATCACTAAGATAGTGTAGGAGACTACACATTATTTTCCTTCTTAAGTTCTTTCTCAAACACTATTCATTTTCTCAAGACCATTTAGGTTAACCTTCCATGCTAATTTTGGTGTTAAGATGCAAAATAAAAATGCATACCATGTGAATCCCTCATACTTCTAGCATTAATGTACATATTTTAGGAGTTGTCTTAATTTCTCCCAATATTGAGTGAGAATCAAATTCTATGTTTAATGTTTTGGAACATAGTCATGTTTTCATCATAAAAAAACTAAGGTAACTAATGTTTCAAAATAAATACTTAAATTTCCAAAGTGATGCCACCCTTATTTGCAACTTTTGCACTTGTTCGCCTCTATCTCTAAGCCTTGTTTCCGCTTGTAAATTGAAGATGTGTAGTCTAGAGAATACAAATACTTGACCTAAATTTTGAGCCCAACAAAGGGAAAATGGTATGTTGTTAGGTATATTCCAACCTCCACAACACACTAATAGAAATATTTAGAGTGTGTGTAAATCTAGTGGTAAAGTGATGGTGGTGTGTGTATAAAATAGTGATCACAATATCAAATCATGAGGGTAAACTAGAGAAAGTGTTGCATGAGATGTGATGGATGTCAATGAAAGTATGGAGATCACAAATAAAATGTAGACAAGGGAATCTAATGAGATAAAGAGTTACAAATTCGAGAGAAGTTATGAGAAGGGTTCAATAGGGGAAATGAAAATGGTGATCTATTGCTCTCAAATGAGGAAAGGTGAATATGAACTATATAAGGATGAAGGAGGAAATAAACTACACAAGAATCATGGTACAAATATGATGAAGGTGCTCCCAAAATTATAGACTTCAGACCTATAATTCATTACGCCTACTCTCTAATAATGTTTCTTTTATTTCTTATGTGTTGGGGGAGAGGGAGATACTATTTTTTTCTTTAAGAGTGAATAATGAGTGATTGGATAGAAAAAGATGTTTTAAAAAGAGTCAATACCAAGTTTTTGGGAAAATGACTATTGAAAACATAGTAAGTTTCATGACATAAAGGGTCAATAACCTTCACTTTTTTTTTTTGTGAACACTAGCATTGAGGCCACAATATCCTTATATGGTGAAATTTCTAGGTTTAAAGTGTTGGTTAGTGGCAAGTTTCTAAATCTAGGATTCTTGCATTATCCTTTTGTGATCACATCAAAAGGGTAGAAATATATAAAATGGACCCAAAAACACACTAGGAGTACACCAAAATAAGTATAGAAACATAAGGTGAAGATTGTAAAGTAGGCAATTTCCAACCTTACACTATGTAACTAAGAACCCAATAACAATGGTTTAATGAGATGACCAACATATCTCTTGACACTACTCATATGTACTTAATTGATTAGATGACCCATACATCTCTTAATATTTGACACAAACCATACTTCTCCCTTTGTTAGTCACCATAAGACCAACTCCAACATAGCACAAGTCCAACTCATGAACTTATGAAGAGCCCATAGTCTCAATTAAGACAAGGGGTAACTCAAGTACCTCTTTCGTTCCATCCCATAAAGGATTTTAATGCATAGATGCTTACTAAACTAATTATCCTTAATGCAAAGAAAAATGAATTTTTAGAGGTATGGGCATCCTCTATAGGGTAACAATCAAAGGATTTCCAAGTTAAATGAAAATTTCCATGTCCTAAGGCTTGGTGGTATTATGAAACCAAAAAACTTCATTTGAAAGGGAGGAAAAAGTGAGACAGAGCAATTGTAGAGCCATCAAAAAAAAAAATTGTAAGCGGCTCAAGGCATATAATTTTGACATTATAAAAATCTAGGTTCATCCCAAATTTGTAATAACATTTGTAACCTTTGAAGAGTGACTGATTAAAAGTAAATTCAACCTTGATTAAGTGTCTCCTTGTGTATGGTATGCATTTTTGGATATGTTGTTGACTACTTAGCTAACTAGAACTGTAAAATCCTCATAAAGCTTTTAGGTCAATAAAAGAAATGTAAGGGTATGCTCATGGATAACTACATAGATTTATTTGATATTTTACAAATATCTATTGTCTTTATGAATGCATGTGCAGAACCTAGTTTGCATGTGCATTTTTAAGAACATATTATTTTGTGACACCTTATTTAAGGTTTCACCATTGGTTGATGTTATTACAGGTTTTTGTATTAATCTAGTAACTCTATTTCCCAATTGAATACATGCATTGATCTATCACTAGTTTTCCCTCTCATCATCCCACAACACATCTAAAACAATTAATCATAAACATTGTACTGTAGAAAATTGTATACACTTAAAATCTCACATTATGTTTTGGCCCCCTAATTTATTGGACTTAATTAAGCTTCTAATTTTCCAAATTATGCATTACAAAGCCTAATTTTTACTATTTTCCGAAGAAGGACAAGTATAAACAAATGCATTCAATCATTAAATTATCCCCAACTTTGAGTGTCCTAGAATTTTGGGCTAGAACCCAGTCGGCCATGGGCTTCTGGGTCCCCCTTCTTAGTTGGGACCCAAATTTAAATATGTTTTTAGTGGTATTTTAATATGAAAAATTCAAATATGAAGTGTCGACTTTTAGAATCAATTTTTTGGGAAATTAGATAAACACCTATAAATACAGTCTTTTTATCATTTGAAATCTAACAACTAAGTAAACAAGCATTAAGGAGAAATATATTGGAAAACTTATGATCAAGAGCATTATTGAGCAAGTCAAGAGTAGCATTATCAGAGTTTATTGCAGCAATTCAAGATCCAACACCATGTCAAATTCTATGTGTTCATTTTTTTGAAGGCTAACATTGTTGTAGATCTCCAAAAGCATTCAAGCATTCTATCAAGCAAGATCCAAATCCTTGAATTGATGTGTATGTCTTCAGTTCTCCAAGAAAGACATTGAAGGGTGGTGAGTTGCAACATTTTGTTCATTCATCATTTATTTCCTTTCTATTATTGGTTTATCATTGGCATTGCCTTTGTGGAAGTGGAAACACTTACATGGGGTTTGACTGAGGCAAGCCTAGGGGCTATATGGCACAACATCTTCTCTCTTTGTGAATGTGTAGGTTGCAGGTTTAGAAAGGATTGAAGAGAGTTTGAAGATCCATTTTGCATTGTTGCATTTGTTGTCACCAAAGTTGTCAAGACACACAAACCCAATTACAAAAATTTACTGATGACACTCTGATAGTGGGACAAGCAGAAAATAGAAGTTCAGATCCAACACCAGAGGACCCTAAAATTTGAGAAAAACACCCTAACAAAGACCCGGTCGCCCAGGGGTGACCCAATTCGACTACAACACTAAAATCTGACTTTTGGTGACATGTACACATCTATTTACACCTTCTAGATCCACTTGTAGAATTATGTTTTTGTCTATTTATATTCGGGAAATTGTATTTTCATATTAGGTCATTTAGTTTTAATTAGATTAATCATTTCCAATCATTTCTAAATCACCCCCATACTCAAATAGATGTAGATCTAGGACTGATTGACTCACCTTTGAGGTTGAAAGTCAATCTATGCACCTTGTTGATTTGCATCTTAATGAAACCATAAAAAATAAAAAATATACCCTAGGTCTTGAGTGTTAAACTTAGTCCGTGTACCACACTTTTATGTTTCAAACATTATCTAATTCTATGTTGAAAGTTAGTTCTATTCACTATTATGTTTGGATGTATAAAACAACATAGGGGTTATCATTTAGTGTGTTCTAAACAAACCATGTGGTAATCTATCTACATAATCAAGTTCTAAACCTTGAGTTCCTCAAACTATCATATAGGCATGAAGTGACAACCAAAATAGGGGAGCACTATGCAATGGGTATGATTTGTGTCAAGGTAAGTGCTGGTGATATCTATTATAGTGCCTAAAGGAAGCTCCCCTTGATTTAGAAAATATAGAAGTGAAGGAGTTTCTACACACCTCAATAATTGGTACTCGGTCCTCAAGTTTGATAATAATTGTATGGTATTTTCTTCAAATTTGACACCTCTAGTGTTTGGGAGGAGATTACAACATTGTCGTCTCTTCTCATAGGTTTAATGTAATAAATTGTCTATATTTCCTTACATCAATAATCTATAAGCATTCAAATGAAAATTAAAAGAATTTTTTTATATATAACTATTTTGCATGTGAGAAGTACAAAATCTTAATATTCAAAGTAAGTTTCTAATGCCCACAAATGATGTTCAAGTGTATATACCAATGTTTTCTAATATTTGGAAATGTTTACTAAGTTCTTTTGATGTGATGATGAGCACAAACGAAAATATAATAGACAAGAACAATGAATAAAATTGCTCTAGAAATATTTTTCCAATGTGTAGAAGGGCTAGTGTATGTTAAAACAACGAGTTTATAGTATAAAATAAATGGCATTGTTGATATTGGGTAAGTTCTAAAGTTGGTTGTCGGTATTGGCATGGCGTGATGGTTTAAAGGTGGCATTGTTGTTCTTTCCACCAAGGTTCAAACCCCATTGGGGTGTTGTTGTTGAATGGTTGTAATCTGGTTCATAGCTCCGGTCAAAAAGCGTTTACCCCTTGAATAATTTTTTTTTTCTAAAGTTGGTTGATGATAATAATGATAATAACCATGAGGACAATGAAAATGAAACCTATGTGAGATTAGGAATGCACTAGAACAATGAGCCATTGACCTTAGGAGGTAGCAAATCAATGATACAGTGAAATACAATCACTAATGGATCTATAGTAGTGCAAATTGAAGAACTTTGAATATGTTTGGGCATGCCAAAATTGGAAGACAATGAAGAATAAAACTTAAAAGGCTTCAAGTATATAGCATGATATGAATTGAAAGTTTTTTGTCATATGATGCCAACAAATGATTTATAGGTGTTTATAAGTCTACCACAAAGATGAGACATTGAGTAGAAAGATGTTTAGAAGCCTTAAAAGGTTTAATATGAAATGGTGCAACTTTATGTATTGAGACCTATCTTGAGAATGCTTAAAAATACTCGCAATGTCTATTAGAGATTCCCTAATACTTCTAATGACTACTAAGTGTGAAGAATAGGTATGATTGGAGAAGACAAGAGGGGAATTAATGAAAGGAAGAATGAAAACTAATGAATTCCAATCAAATAAGGGAAGACAAACCCCTATAAGGGTTTTGAGGTGGAATGGAGAAGCCTAGAGGATTTCAAAATGGATTGAAACATTAAAAAACAAGCAAATAGAACAAAAACACAAGAAAAAATCTAAACTAGAATAAGACAAAAAAATAACTATAAAATAATACAATCTAATTATAATATAATTGATAACGAATACTAATAATCAAACACACAAGTAACATTCCAAACTAAACAAAAATAATGAACAACAAGAAAATTTGAATTATTGACCAAATGTGTATGAAATAAGGGTAGTTTGAAGATGAAGTTGATGAATTTTTCTTTAGGGAAGAACTCTAGTGATCATTATTCTCTTGCAACTAGGTATTAACTTTGGTCTAATTGTGGATATAACCTATAGGGTGTAAATAGGGTGACCAAAGGCCTCTTGGAACTTACAAGGAATGGGGATGAACCTTGGTAGAGCTTATGTACTTGATGATGTGAGGATCCTTCAAAATGACATATAAATGGTTTAAGAAGAGCTTAGGGGCAAGTATGTGTCAATTGCAAGATGTGTGAGGTAGGAATAAGTGTTACAGATCAAGAAACATTGAAAGGGGAAGTCAAAAAAATCCAAATTATTTTTCATCCACATCAAGCAAAATTGTTGGTTACCGCAAATAACAATCTTGAAATTGTCACAATGGTCATGAGACCAACATGTCAAAATCAAGAACATCAAGGAAGTAGTGAAAATAGTTATAACAATAATTTAATTGCCATGCCAATTTCACAACTACCAACTATGGTAAGTGGAAATTTCACTAAAGTTGCAAAACTAAATAATTTGAGGTAGGAAAAATCTACAAACTAAGGAATGTGGGGTTTAAAGGCATTCAGTCAAAGGCTAGAAGGTTGACCTATGGGTATGATAAGATAAGGAAATTTTGCAACCAATTAATCTCCTAAGTGCACTACAAGACATTTTTCAAGAATTACATCATCACATGATTAAAATATGAATTTGTCACAACATGGTGTGAAAATAAATACATATAGGCCCACTATTAAATGATAAGAGGCAATCATCCACATTGACCACAACCTTCAAGAACTAAATAAAACTCAAGGGAAGTTGTATAATGTCGTACAACAAAGGTGGTTCACATTCTTCCAATAGTTTAACCTCCACGTCTGGGACAAAAAAGTACCAACAAGTTTTCTAATTTCTTGTGACAACCTCTAATTGTAAACCAAATGATAATCATAAACTCATTTGAGTGTGAGATTTCAAAGTGGCCTTAGTTATACATCAGAGCTATTGACTTCTCAAACATATACTAGAGATTGATAGTTAGGTGATAAGTTCTTGAATACAACTTAAAGAATCATTTCATATGGCCATATTCCTACTAAGGAGCATTAGAAGATGATATGTGAAGTTCATTATAGTTATGTGGTAGGTCACTTTGGAGTGGAGAAGATAGTGGTGATTTTACATAATTACTTATACAAATTAAAAGTGTGTCATGATATTGACATATACATTAAATATTACATAGCTTGGACTATTGCAAAACCAACCAATCCAAATTAGGGCCTATACATGCCCACCAATTCCTAACAAGCCATGAAAGATTATTTCCATGGATTTAATGTCAAATTTGTTCACGCCCAAGCCTAACAATGATTTTACATATAATGTAGTTGATAGGTTCTCAAAGACGAGAAACATCACAACTCACTAAAAAGGGGGTCTTTACAATAGACAAGTCAAAGTTTTTACTTGACAATATATGGGCCCACATCAGCCTACTATAGATAATTGTGTCAAATAGGGATGATAGTTTATCAACCATATTTTATCTTCATTGTAGTTGATTTTTTTTTGTTTTGGTATTTGATATTTTTTGAAACCTTACAAAATGAAATTTGAAGGTGCATCAGAACTCCTACTTATGTTGCATGCTTGAGTTCCAAAAATTATGGAAGCATTGATGGAATACACTCATCTCTACGACCCTTCAAGGTTGATGGAGCTAAGGAAGGAGTTCTAGTTAAGGATTACCTAACCTTAATGCTTAAGTACCCTCTCTCAATACAAATCAAGTTAACACTTAACAAGATAACGATAAAGTTTATATTTTCTCTTTAATATAATTATTATGACACATAAACTAGTCTCCAACATATAGAACAACTTAAATAAATCACCTCAACATATACTCACACATTTGTTTGTCAAGAATACCTCAACAAAACATCCAAAATATCATTGCTCCAATTGAGACAAAAATAATGCTCCTATAATGAAGAAAGGATTCTTCCAAATGAAGATGAACTCACCAAGCTTGTTGTCACTACTTGGACTACTAATCAAAACCATGCCTCATTCAAGAATTGTGACAAAAAAATCACTTGCATTCTCTCTAATTCAACTACTTAAAGATATCTTATAATGTCTTAACCAAAAATATCTACCCTTCATGAAAAAGTTACGACCTTATAGAAGACCTCCTCAATTGGACCGCCTACAATCTTTTTTTCAAAATGTCACCAAACTAATATGATAAGCTTGATGAATCTTCTAGAGACCTGGTTCATATTACCTTGAGTTTCTTAAGAACTTTCTACTATAAATGAGAATCATCCCAACTACCAGTTGAAACACCAACCAAGCACCTAGTCCATCCCATTTTTTTTGTATGTCACATCTTTTAGTTTGCATCACAAATGCACGAGAAAGATTAATGTGATTCAATAGATCCTTGAAAAGGTTGAGAATATCCATTGAAATCATGGAACTACATGGGAATGAATTGAAGACAAAGGCAAGGCCTTTGTAGCATTTATTTATTTATTTGACAATGCAAATAACTAAAATACCAAGGATGCTCTTGCATCAAATATTTCATACGATGATAATCTTTAGTATTACCTAGTGAATTAGTATAAAATAAAATATTTTTTAGGTTCATAGCGTAAAATACAACTTTAAGATATGTTGAAGACAAATCTTTAGAAAACATTATCTTCTTCAAACAAATCCTTAGAAAACAACTACTAAAATATTCATATCATTAACATGAATATATCGTATAAACTTTGTATTCCAAAATAGAATGTCTCCTCAACAAGACACATACTTTTAATGTTAAACATAGCTAAATCATTTGTTTTTAATGCCAAATCATCAAAAATCTTTTAAAAAAGAGAAGAACAAAATAGTAGATTGACAATTCTAGCGTTTATAGATAAATTTTAACTGTCATCCCCAAGCACAAATCAATTAGAGGACCCACAGCAGAAAGAGAGAAAGAGGCATATTGAGACAAACATGGCATAAGCAGCCAGCAGGTGTCTTCACAATAAACAGAAAGCGAAGGCACTTGCGGAGCAGGCGCTCTTTTCATTCAACTGTCTCACTTCCACTGCCATGTCATTATTCTGATCCAATGTTATAGCGTTTGCTTCGACACACGCCAACGTAATATCAATCCATTCATCTACTTGCAACACGTACTTCTTCCTGCAAACTTGGAAGTGGGATTTCTGATCATACTCTCATCACATAAAAAGGAACTTCAAATTGCTCTCTCTGCAGGGATTTCTTCGGGACGAAAAAGATATGTGCATATGTGCAGGATTGAATTTTTGAGTTAAAATTGATGAAACTTTGCGATTTATATATCGTTTCTCCATCTTTGTAAGGTTAGAATTTTGATATAACTCTTGAATAGTTGAGAAACACAAAAAACCATCTTCCATGGATGCTCTGGCTTGGAAAACAGTGCCAGGTATTGGTAGAGAAGCTGGCACAGGCACAAAATCAAGAGATTATTGTACTGCTAAGGGAGTGGCTTTTGAATTGGGATTAAAATGTGAGGCTAAATTCAAGTCTTGCAGAAATCCAAAGTCCTGTCCTCCAAGTTCTCCTTTGTTCTCACCTCCGTTACTTTTTCCTGTTTCGCTGAAATTTATTTGGATTAACAAAACTAGCGAGGGGAATGTGGAAGGAAGCGCAAAACCTGAGTTAAATACGGGTAACAGTCGTGATGGGTTCAATTGCTCGGCATGTGGAGCCGTGAAAACTTCCCAACAAATTCACGAATCCAATGCAGAGGAAGAGGAAGATGGCGCAGGGTACAATGACCTCCTTAGTTCTGACGATTCACTGAAGAATCTTGCTGAGAAAAGTCGTACAGAAGTAAATGCGCCCCATTGCAACCCGGGAGCTCAAGGTAGCAACTGTATCTCACAAAACGAAAACAAGTTGAAAAACCCAGATGAATATGATCGAGCAAGTGACGTCAACTGGGTTGGGAGGATGATCGAGTTTGGATTTTATTGGAACGAACAGAAGAAATGTGATTCAAATTCTTCTTCCAATGGAGCCTCGACCTCAAGAACACAGCCCTGCTTATTCCAACAGGCTGATTGCTCCTCCGAAATGCATGCGAACAACAATGACCGTAATCATCCCCGCGACGGTTGCAATGACGGTGATGAATTTTTCTGCTTCCTGAGGAAACAAGTCTCTATCAAGGACGTAACTCACGACAGGGATTCCTTCAGTAGGTTACTACATCCAGTATGTTTGCCAGAGACAAAGGTTTATGCCCAAATGTCATTTCTTTGTGACCAGGCATATTGGATTCCTCAGATTAAGGTACATAAGCTTCAAATTGTCTATCTCCATGCTTATCAAGTATTTATTCCTTGAATAGATCTTTACTGGTAATTATGGAAATTGTTTATAATAATGAAATTGCAGACGGTTTATTATTATGATTAAGGACTCTGTGATTATGGCATATGATAACAAAGAAATTTGCAGCAGCATTTTTTCTTCTGATGTCATGGATAGTTTTTAGTTCTTGATGTCCATGGTAGTTAGTAGTATAAGACCTAAAATTTCCTCTGTCGTCCACACAGCCAGCAGAACTTTGGAAGTTCTATCATCTCCATTTTGTTACTTCATCCTTGGACAAGTCAGCTGAAACAGTTGCTAAAGTTGTGGGCTCGGTGTCAACTGCAAACTCTGACTTGCAATCAATGCCAAACTCTTCTGAAACAGGAGAAGACAACTCTAGGGGCAATGATGGAACTAACTCTAGGGTCTCTGTAAGCCCTAGTGTGGCTTATGAAATAGCTGCATCTGCAGCTTCGTACATACATTCACAAACAAAATGCATCCTACCCTTTAAATCCGAGAGAAGAAATCAAGCAGCTACTGATGAAAATTTGAACTCTGGAACAAAACAGGACGCAACAGCAGACACGGATAATAATCAGATGAATAACAAACCTAAAAAGGATGCAGAAGATATTACGGTGGAGCAAACGTCACCTAATACAGATACTAAGCAGACATTTACCGATTCTCAACATGCTGATCCTAGTAACCTCTCCAGCATGTCCAAGTCAGATATGACTGCAATTATAGATACCTCATCGGTCACCACTCTGGTAGCTGCTAAAGAGGATGCAAAACAATCAGCTGCAAGAGATTTGCAGTCATTACATTCTCCTCCTCCTTGTGAGTGGTTTATATGTGATGATGACAGCAGCCATACCCGCTACTTTGTTATTCAGGCAAGTACGAGATGAAAACGCCTTCTAATATTAATTTGTAGAAGTTCATAGCTATAGTTGCTTTCTAATTTGAACAATTTTTCTCGTTGATTCCATATGCAATAATGATCTTTGCACACAAGATTTCCATTCTGATTATGTTATCAATCTAGCTTTCCCTGCTTTCAAGGTGTATCTAAAAGTTTCGTTATCAAGAATGACTACTAATCTGTCGAGCATTGTGGTGTGCAGTACATGGTATTTTCAGGATTGTACATTTTAATAGACTGTATCCTAACTAGCTGTATTGTACTCTGCATTTATAGGGATCTAATTCATTAGCCTCATGGCAAGCAAATTTGTTTTTTGAACCCACACAATTTGAGGTATGTGAAAGAGTATCCAGACGGTAAGGCATGCATACTGAAAGCTTAATGTGGAGATTCTTTTCATATGGTTATGCATGAGCATTCTGAATTAAAAAGCATTATTGTTGATCACAAAATTACATGAATGGCTCTAAACAATGGCATTGCCTGATTTGCAACTCATAGTCTTGGAATATACTCTTTTACAGGGCTTTGAAGTTCTTGTACACAGAGGAATTTATGAGGCTGCCAAGGGAATGTATGAACAACTCTTGCCCAAGATTCTCTTTCATCTGAGAAGACATGGGGAGGAAGCGCAATTTCAATTCACAGGTCACTCCTTGGGAGGAAGTCTTGCTTTGCTTCTAAATTTGATGCTGCTTATAAGAGGGGTGGCCTTGAAAACATCACTTCTACCAGTTATAACATTTGGTTCACCTTGCGTTATGTGTGGAGGAGACTACCTGCTCCAGAAATTAGGTCTACCCGACAACCATGTACAGGCCATTATGATGCACAGAGATATTGTGCCCCGTTCCTTTGCATGCAATTATCCAGATCATGTCACAGAAGTTTTGAAGAGGTTACATATTAGTTTCCGAGATCACCCTTGTCTTAATTTCCAGGTAAGCTTTTATTTTCTGCTGGAAAGTTCGCTGAGGATTTGATCTCACTCTTGTGTTTAGTGAATCCATCCTGGCACATGTTTCATTTGGTTGTTTAATTTGTGCATGAATTATGTCTTTGAATGCAGAATTCTTTGTATGGATCCATGGGTCAGCCGTTGATCTTGCAGCCAGATGAGAAAATCTCTCCTCCTCATCCATTACTTCCTTCTGGTTGCGGTTTTTACACACTCTGTCATGTGGAGCAGGATAGTAGTGAACATAAGAATGAACTTTCAGGCACACTTCAAGTTCAGGCTGCTCAAAATGCCTTTTTGAACACTCCGCACCCTCTTGAAATTCTTAGTGATAGGGGTGCGTATGGTTCTGAGGGATCCATATCTAGAGATCACGATTCAGCTAATTATTTGAAAGCAATCAATTGCATTCTTCGGCAACAGATAAAGCATGTAAGACAGTTGCAAAGGGAGCAAAGAAGGCAGGTATGGCGGCCTTTGGTCACTGCAGATTCTTCCATATCTTCAAAGAGGCCGTCCAAAGTCGCCAAGGAGGAGAGTAAATTGTCTGAAGAATTAATAAGTTTCTGCAAATAATGTATGTCAAGGTTCTGCAGTCTTTATGGTAAAAGCCTCTTTGACATAGTTGTTGGAATCTGGATTTCTTTCTATTCAAGTGTTCCAAAAAATTTGTATCACTTATCTGCATTAGCTTGAGAATACGAGTAACTTTGAATCATTAGGTTGCTTATGACAGCTCCAAGCTGGATTTTGGAGCACATTATTGCCTATAAAAAAAGTCACATCCTATGCAAGATGGGATCTTTATCATGGCGCAGTGATGTTGCACTGTCATAACAGTTCTTTGTACTTGTAAATAACAGGGATAAATTCTTTGTACTTGTAAATAAAATGCATAGATATTCTTTGCAACAAGCATGAAAGAAAGAGCACTCACAGAATTTGGCCTCAATGGAAAGGGGTGACAAACATTGACATGCCCTTTTGAATTTTTATTTTTTTAATTGAATTTACCTACAAAGAAACACAAGTAATTCAAATTGATTAGATTCGCATTTTCACGTGTTATGTACATTTGCTGTCGTATTACGATGACAGCGATAGAAGAAATGCGGCTAGGAATCCTATTCCTCAAGTGGAATTTGGGTTCCTCTTGGTGACTCCATTTTATGCTGATATTTCGTCAAACATTTGCCAGTTATCCAAAACTTCAGCAAAAATTCATGAGAAATAAAAAACACAAAACAGATTAGGAGTTTAAAGAAACGCAAATATTGATTTAAACGGCTCATCGAAAAGCCAGAACTCTTGACAGGCGACCAAATCTGAGTTTTAGTGATTTCAAATATTTTTCCAGTAGCCCATATGAGGTTCAGGGTTAATCAGGTAGTTCAAAATCGCTGCAAAGTGCGGAATATGGACCAAAGACCAGCAGTACGCGCCGTTCCGGGGATGTGACGTGCCCTAAACAGAGGCAGGAAAGATCATTTCGAGCAAGAAAAGAAAGAAAACGCCACCAGACGGGCCTGGCATTTGCAGGCAAGCCGCCAGAGACCGGAAAGAGCCGGAAAGAGTATGGAGTGTAAGGAAAAACAACAGAATAGGGGCGTCAGATTTTGAATGCAGGTGGCCTGAGGATGGAAAAGATGTGAAAAGCAAGGAAGAAAACTATATATTGAAAAAAGGAGTAGAAGTTTGAATCTCCATAAAACGTCATAATTTGACCCATAATAAAAATACCACCTAGGGGAGAGGGGCCCAAAGTAGGGCGGGTCAACTTTGCAGGGCCACGTGGACCTAAAAAAATTAAAAATTATCCTGCCACGTCACCTTGTCACTTGTGCATTGGCACATTTAAAAAAAAAAAAAAATCAATCACCCCACCACCTGTAAGCACATTTTACGCCGATGTGTTCAAAATTGGTCGATTTTGCCCTCCGCCCGAAAGTGGAGCCCACCCGCCTCCTTAATCAACAAGCACATCTATGTATAGTAGATCAGACGGTCACGTGTACACAACAACCTCACCACCCTCTACCAACAGTTTAAAGCATTAAACGCTCGTCGCCTCCTTTGTTTCCTCCACTGACCAACTTGCCTTACGCGTTGCTTCGGATTTACTTGGTCTGTCGAGCGCATTAATCGGAGATCAAGGTTCATTCAATACTCCACATTCTCGCATATCCTGCTCACTATAATTCTTCTTTTTTGCAAACATTCTCGATTGTTCATTTTGTTTGTCACTGAAACCGGTTCGGCTCTCCACGCTTCATCATTCAGCTCTTCACGCTTCTTCGTTCGGCTCTACATTGTCGACAACTCCCTACCTCTTTCAGGTGAGGTTTCTAACCTCACTCGGCCCGTACTGCTGTCTTCGAATACAACGATATTTTTCCATGCACTTTTTTTGCAAAACTTTTCGTTGCAAACTTTTGTCTTTGATAAAGATTGCCATCAATGAAATGTGGGGAGGGTTTAACTTGTTTTATTTTCCTCTACACTCGACCATGCACTCGTAATCTTCTGATATTCATTGCACCTCTGCATTGTGCTTTTCATATTTGCTTACTTACACGAAATATGAAATGGGTTTGACTGGTTTAAAATGGTTTTTCATTACTATTAGACTTGTTCGACGAAATATGGAAAGGGTTTGACTGGTTTTCAACCATGCACTTGTTTTCGTGTGTTCGTCATTGCACAAACTTTAAATCTGCAATTTGCTTTTTACATTTGTTTGTTATTTTAATATACGGAAATGGATACAATATATTTGCTTGTTACTAGGAAATATTCATACTGTTTTAATGTTTATCATTTTGAGGGTTTCTACCATGCACTTGCATTCATGTTTTCCTCATTGCACATACTTTAACTCTACAATTTGCTTATAATATTCTCATGTTATTCCGAAATATGAAAATGGTATGACTGGTTTTCATTTCCAAGACATTCTGGCATGTTTATGTATTATTATGTTCTTCCATGCACAATAGTTATGTATGTGAAATGTTTTTTTTTTTTTCATTGGTACTATTAAACATGGAAAGGGTTTCACTGGTTCAAAATTAAAAGGTTTTCTCTTTGACAATGCACACACTTTAACTCTGCAATTTTCTTTTAATATTTGTTTGTTATTCCCAAATATCAAAATGGATACAATATATTTGCTTGTTACTAGGAAATATTCATATGGTTTTAATGTATATTATTTATAGGGTTTCTACCATGCACTTGCATTCGTGTCTTCCTCACTGCACACACTTTAACTCTACAATTTGCTTATAATATTCTCATGTTATTCTCAAATATGAAAACGATATGACTGGTATTCCTTTTGAAGATATTTTGCATGTTTATGTATTATTTTGTTTTCTCAAGCACAATATTAATGTCTGCGAAATGTTTTTTTTCCTCTCATTTATAAAGGGTTTCACTTGTTCAAAATTACAGGGTTTTCTGCCATGCACTTGTATTCCTCTCTTTGACAATGTACAAACTTTAACTCTACAATTTTCCTTTAAATTTTTGTTTGTTACTCCCAAATATGAAAATGGATTCACTTGTTTTTCATTCCGAAGTTAATCTACCATGCAAATATATTATTTTGTTCTTATATATGTATTTGTCTTTCCATACATATATACATATTGTGCATGGAAGAACAAAATAATGCATAAACAAATTTCCATACATATACTTGTTTTCATTTCAAAGCTTTTCTGCCATGCAATTATATTATTCTATTCTTACATATATATATCTCTCTTTCTCTCCCTCTCTCTCTATATATATATATTGTGTATGGAAGAACAAAATAATACATAGACATATTTCCATACATATTAATATATATATAAACTATATAACTATTATATATATATATATATATATAACTATATATATTTATATAACTATATATATATGTATATATACATATTCAAATATGTGTATATTTGTAATTGTTTATGTGATTGTTACTATGAAATTTGTTTTTTATATTTATGTTCCGCTCTCCATGATTCACTGTTCAACTTTGCAGTGAAGAAAGCTCCCTTTGTCTTTCAGTTGAGGTTTGCTACCTCAATATGCGTGTACCATTGTCTTTCATTTTGACAATGTTTAAACAATGTTTGTTCATGTCTCACTAAAAATATTTGCTCCAAGCCATTTCAATTCAAATAATAAAATTGAATAAACTAAGATCATGCATATATTGAATAAAAACAAACTGTTCATGCACATTAAAGACAATTGCATTACAAAGTGTCATCAATTGCATTACAAACTGTTCATAAAAACCAAACATTGAATTGCAAACTTCAAAGTTACATATTAAAGAAAAGTAAACTGTATATTTATATATACATATACATGTATATATATACACACAAGTGCATGGCTGAATACCCTCTAATTGTGAACCGGTGAATCCCATTCCATGTTTAACCATTGAATGGCAGAAAACCCTGTAATAACACGATATAATAAGGTTGTTGTTTTAGGGAAGTGTTGCTTGCAAGAATTGGAGACAAGTGTGGACAAAGAGGAGTATGATGTAGCAAAGTGCATAGAACGTTGTTGGAGAAAACTAATGCCTGAATGAGCTGAACCTAACAAAAAACATGAATTCAGATCGGGTTTTACCTCGAGGGTAAAACATATGATTTTATTCATGTTTGTTTGGGTTTGACTCATTCAATTTGGTGTATTGCACAAGAGGGAATGTGTTGTTGAGCAAGCAATAGATGTATATGATTAGTGCCTTTCCCCACCCTAAACGACAAGTTTAGAGTAGTAATTGCTCGCCGCCTCCTTTGTTTCCTCCACTGAACAACTTGTCTCACGCGTCACTTCGCATTTACTCGGTTTGTCAGGCGTGTTAATTGGAGATTAAGGTTCATTCAATACTCCACATTCTCGCATATCCCACTCATTCTTATTCCTTTTTTTTGCAAACATTCTCGATTGTTCGTTTGGTTACTTACCCATACATGTTTGGCTCTCCACGACTCATTGTTCGGCTCTGCACTCTCAAAAGCGCCCTTTCTCTTTGAGGTGAACTTTTTTACCTCACTAGGCCTCTACCAGTGCCTATATTTATTAAGTATATATATATATACATACATACATACATACATACATGTATGTATGTATTCATATATATATATATGTGTGTGTGTGTGTGTGTGTATACAATGTGTGTGTATGTATGTTCACATTGGGTTTTTCATTTAATTCAATATCCGGGGTTTCAACTTACACTATTTATGAATGTGAAGACATTTCAATTCAATTTCATGGTTTTTTTTAAGACATATGCTAGGAAATATATATTAGTTCTATGCACTGTCAATGTTTGCCACCCACCACCCTATAACTCAGTATTTAGGGTTTCAACTTGCACTGTTTATGGATGTCAATGCATTTCAGTTCCATATATTGTGATTGTTACACCATATCATGTTGGTATATATGTATAAATCATGTATAGATGTTCAATTGGATTGTTCAATTGTTTACTTCAATTCGCTGGTTTCATTTGATTGTTCAATTGGATTGCTAAATTTGATTGATCAATTGGAATGTTCAATTTGTTTGTTCAATTGGATTGTTCAATTTCATTGTTCACTTGCAATGTTCAATTGGATTGTTCAATTGCATTGTTAAAAGTTATTGTTCTATTGCATTGTTGTATTGGATTGTTCAAATGGATTGTTCTATTCAATTGATCAATTGGAATGTTCAATTTTATTGTTTGATTGCATTGTTCAATTAGAATGTTCAATTGGAATGTTCAATTTCATTGTTCACTTGCAATGTTCAATTTGATTGTTCATTTCAATTGTTCAATTTGAATGTCATATATGTCATGTTCATTCCTTAGCAGTTATTTGTTTCATTGTTTTAGACATGGTATATTCGACTGACACTTGTTGTAAATTTCAATCTTGTTCAATCTTCTTTGATGGTGTGCTATTTCAATCCATTATTGGCTTCGTGATGGTGAATTGCATGTCAAAGGTAAACACAAAACGACACTATACATTCTTATTGTAAGTTGAACACTTTCCTTACTACACTTTTCTTATAAATGACTATTTTCATATATGTTTGCAAGATTCAATTGGAGAAATTTACCATAGCATTGGCTATCTCCAATTCATACAGGTGAGGTTTTTAACCTCACTAAAGTTGCACCATTGTCTCCTGTCATTCCCTTTTCTTTCTTCTTTTCAGTTATTTGTTTTGTTATGGGCGTGTTGTGTTACTTAAGGTGAATGTTATTATTTATTTTGTTGCTGATTCTGAACTAGATATTTAAAGTGTTTATTTGATTGTCCATAGATTCAAGGTTCTCTTTCATTCTAAGTGCATCGACAATGTGCTCCATGATGTTTATGGCGTGTATGATAATTATGAACACTTCCAATACTTGTGTTCATAAACACACTCAATTTGTCAAGGAAATATATGGTTCTCTTCATTCATCATTGTGACTTTAATGGGTTTAATCTTTTCATTTAATTTCTATGTATACATACACTATAGCTTTCAATCTATATATCAATATATCTCTATATATATATATGTACATGGCATATATATATATATATATATATATATATGTATGTATATATCTATATATATATCTCTCTCTCTCTATATATATATATGTACATGGCATATATATGTATATATATGTATATATATATGTATGTATGCATGTATATATTTGTACATACATATATATGTAGATACACATTGACATAGATGTAGGTACACTTTGATATATATGTACATACATATATATATATACATGTAGATACACATTGATATATATGTACATACATATATATATGCATGTACATACACATTTATATATATGTACATACATATTGTCCTATACATACATGTGCATTCGTATGCACATATATATATATATATATATGTGTGTGTGTGTGTGCATATGTATTGACATAGACATACATCTAAATACGTATGCACATAGATACATATGTACATCCTTATGCACATAGATATATATGTACATATGTATGCACATATAAGCACTACATATATCCTCGAAATGAAAACCAGTCAAACCATTTTCATATTTGGGGATAACAAACAAATGTTAGAAGCAAATTGCAAATTTAAAGTTTGTGCAATGATGAACACAATAATAGGGGATAGATAGAATCATATAGGTGAAATAGGTCACATCCATCTCTACCATTCACAAATCAAGACTGAACTCTAATGCGCCGAAATAAATAAACTTGAGCTAAGACATACATACATGTTATCTTTTGTAGAGGTATAGCCTAAAAGTAAATTTCAATTGAGTTACTGATATACAAAAGGATATATAAGATTATCATCATTGAATATTTTTTTATTTTTCATTGCATAATATGGGATAGACATGAGGGGCTTGATATATAAAAAAATCTAGAAAACAAATTTTTAGATTTAAAATGATTGATATTGAACATATAAAGTGTCATGTCAATTTCTTGAATGAAATTGAAAATTGTAGTATGAAAAAGCCTATGATGGATATGCAATTCATAGAGGCACTATTAGAGAAAAAATAGGTTCTAAAATTATGTATCTCTATGAGAATGGCCTCTTAATTTAGATGCATCACTTTCAATTCATACCAATTGATGTAATTGGAAATTTGAACAATAAGAGTCTTATTGATATTATTGGAATTACTTTATCTATCACTAAAAGCTCTACATTAAGATGACATGGAATTGAGTCCTAGGAAGAATCATGACATCACAAGACATGTCAACCTTCATTAATCATGTTACTTCACAGGGAGATATGTGTTAAAAGGAATGAATTCGACTTCAACACATGGAAGTGTTGTCACTTGTGTAACCTAATTTTCTATAAGAAATCCACCCCCCCTCTTTCAAACTTTATACAAAACACATATGTTTAAACTTGATATTTATCCCACAAGGTCTCATGTCTATATCTAAATCAAGCCCCTCATGTCTATCCCATATTATCATATTTGATGATGTGGCATCATATATATGTTGATAAGATATATAAGGTCTCATGTCTATATCTAAATCAAGCCCCTCATATATATGGACCATAGTATGTTAAATTATCAACATAGACTATATCGTATGAAATGTTGTATAAGATTATCAACATTGAATATTTTTTTCACAAATGTAGAATAGATATTATAAACATAGCAATTGTGGTAAACAAAATTGAAATAGAATATCTGCATACAATATATTTTCTGAAATGTAGATTATAAGACAACCATAAAAAAGGTATTGACATAGTCGTCAATGGGCCCGACACTAGAGCGCCTTAATATGCAAAGTCAACCAAGGTTTAGTTCAAAATAATAAATAGATTTAGTTCACATTTATAAACATATGCAACACAATGAAAATTCCATCCACAACTACAACCCAAAAAAAAACCAAGATATAAGGCACTATTTCAGTTGGTCCCTCCCAAACTTAGTTGAATGCTCCAAGGAAAGAATCTGGTGATGTGTTCTCATCTCCTGCTGCTGCATTTAGACTTGCCATAAATTGATTTGCATTTGGATTTGTCATTTGTGTGAAACTTACATTTGAAGGCGTTAGTGGTGAAGAAGTCCGGCCAACTGGAAATTGAGTGCAACTAACTTGAGATGAGTTGGGACTGAAACACACATTGCCTGCATAAAACAAAGGGATGTTATTATTGGTTATATCTTGAAAGTAATTGTGGTTATCAAATAAGGGAGTTGCGAGACTGCTTAAGCATCTATCTTGCATTAATGCTCTATGGGCAACCTCGATCTCCCTTTCCTTCTTCTCTTGTTCTTTTTGTATCCTCTCTTGCTCCTTCTTCTGCACATTTTCCTTTCTTTGCAATTGTTTCAGCTGCTCTCTTTCCTTGCACTCAATTTCCTTTTCAATTTTCTTTTGTTCCTTCTGCTCCAAGGCCAGAATTTGTGTTGCCTTGTTGTCCTCAATTTGTTGCCTCTTTCCGATTTTCAATTCTTCCAATTCTTTTTTTCTCTGTTCCTGCTCTATTATGAGAGTCATGTAACTGTCAACAGTCAACAACTGAGACTGTCGGCTCACTTGAAGACCACCACCAACAAAATTTCTCATTCTTCCATTCACTCTGTGACTTGCCAGCTTAAGGAAGTTACTTATCCGAGAACCACTTTCTATTTCAATTGTTTCATTGACTTGGGAGTTAGTAAACTCCACCTGGTCCGATGTACCATGACTTTCATTGTTGCAATCTACATATTAGTGCACTGTTTTTTCTGGAGGTGTGGGTGTTGGAGATGGGAATGTGAAATACCTCATGTCTTCTTGTAAGGGCTAGTTGTCCATGTCCTCAAGTTGTTGCTCAAAACCTTCATGCACTTGACTATATGTTGGAGTCTGCAATGTTTGTGAAAGTTCATTTGTTGAAACATCAAGTCCCGAAAGACTAAGGATGTTATGCACTGCAGAAGCATCGTCAGTATCAACAATGTCATATGTCTCGCTGGGACGCATGTCATTTACGAGAGCATCAAAATTGAGGGGCCATATCCCTGTCCTTTTAAAGCCATCTTTTATGTTGGATGGAGTCAAAGCTCTTCTCAATGCCTTGCTGGCTAACTCCGCCAATTTTTCCCTTCTGATATCAATATTGGGGAATTTAGTGAGAAAATTTGCTCATTCTGATTTGAAATATTGCTTGAATGGTGCAAACACGCTAACATCCCAAGGCTGTAGTGCGTGAGAAGTATGATCAGGTAGTGTAAGGAGGTCAATGCCTAACCCCCTTGCCCTTTGGATAGTTGACAATGCAACATGACTTCCATGGCCGTCAAAAATCAACAGGTGCCTTTTAGTAGGTGAGACACCCCAAGGAACCGATACACAAAAATGTTCCAGCCACTCATAGAAAAGCTCCTTTGTCATCCAAGCATGTGCTTGGGTTGCCATAGTTGTGCATGGTTCATAGTTCACAATGCAATTCTCTATCTTTGTATTGCCCTTGAATAGATAGAAACCAGATATGGTTTGGCTAGATGCATTAACACATCATACAATTGTTATCCATTCTCTACTTTTTGGAGTGATGTAGGAGACATTCCTACTGCCTCGACATGCCAAGACCCTCATAGTTCCATTTTTGTTAGCTTGAATGCTCATTTCATCACAGTTCCAAATTCTGTCAGGACCGTATGGGGTACTTTCATATGTTGTTGTCAGCGTTTTATAAAATTCAACTACTATATCGGGTCTAAGGTTTACCACCCTGTCTTTGTCAAGACCTTCAGCTGTGCACAAGGTCAATTCTAGATGGCGCCTCTTGAATCCAGTCCACCATGATTTTCCAGGCAGCCCCTTTGTGAAAGGGTTGGGTCTAGTCTGGCATATCTGAGCAACCTCTTGCTTGAGATTAATAATATCAAGCTCATGGCCAATATATGCCATATCTGTGCACCACTTCACAATCAGACCCTCCTCCTCTTCTGTTAGGACTGTTGGTGGACCCTTCTTTGAAGTAGAGCTCAGATCGCCTAACCAATTGCTAAGTGTTGTAGCTAGGATTTTCCACTTCTTCGCAACAGCTCTTGTCGACATCCCATTCGTTTCAACATCCTTTAGTGCCATGTCCATGTCCTATTATGAAAATTCCATTTCCTTTGATGCTCTTTCCCACCGGATTGGTGGTGCACCAACCTCCTGGAAAACCTCAACAAGTTTTGGATTTGTGTTTACTTCTGCAACCAGTTGTTGCACATTAGGGACTATTACAATGTCTTTCCTTGTATGAAACAACGTCTTTGTAGTCTTGGTTTTAGTTTTCGACCTCAGTTTACCTTTAGATTGCACTTGTAGATGTTAAAAAAGATGTTTGGAGCAGTTAAATTAAGCAAAAAATTGAACACTGTTGAAGTCACAGTGATGCATGAACAATTTGTATTTATTGTCTTTACATTAAATTCAATGAATAGTGATGCATTGACAGTTTGAAGTCACAATGAACAATATGCATCTTGACATTTTGAAATTCAATGCTCTAGTTTTTATGAACAGTTTGTAATGCAATTGTCCATAGTTTGTAATAAAATTGTTTTTATTGTGCATGAATAGTATGTTTTTATTGTCTTTATTTTGCTTGGTTTTTATGAACAGTTTGTAATGCAATTGATGACACTTTATAATGCAATTGTCTTTAATGTGCATGAACAAATTGTTTTTATTCAATATATGCCTGATCTCAATTTATTCAATTTTATTATTTGAATTGAAATGGCTTGGAGCAGATCTTTTTAGTGAGACATGAACAAACATTGGTTAAACATTGTCAAAAGGAAATACAATGGTACGGCGTAGTGAGGTAGAAAACCTCAACTGAAAGAGAAATGGAGCTTTCTTGAGTGCATAGCCAAATAATGAAACGTGAAGAGCCGAACATAAATATGTAAAACAAATTTCATAATAACAATCACATAAACAATTACATACATATTTATATACGAATATATATATATATATGTGTGTGTGTGTGTGTGTGTGTGTGTATATGTGTGTGCATATATATATGTGTGTGTATATATATATATACATATATTTGTATATGTATGGAAATATGTCTATATATTATTTTGTTCTTCCATGCACAATATATATATATAGAAATACATATATAGGAAGAGAATAATATTATTGCATGGTAGAATATATTCGAAATGAAATCAAGTGAATCCATTTTCATATTTGGGAATAACAAACAAATATTAAAGGCAAATTGCAGAGTTAGTTTGTGCATTGTGAAAGAGAGGAATACAAGTGCATGGCAGAAAACCCTATAATTTTGAACCAGTGAAACCATAAAAATGTTTGGTAGTAACAATGAAATAAAAATTGCATTTCGCAGACAAAACTATTGTGAATGGAAGAACAAATAATATGATTGCATGGCAAAATATCTTGGAAATGAAAACCAGTCATACCATATATATGTATGTAAATATATGAGTATGGAAATATGTCTATGTATTATTTTGTTCTTCCATGCACAATATGTATATGTATGTATGGAAAGACAAATACATATATAAGAACAAAATAATATAATTGCATGGAAAAATAACTTTAGAATAAAAACAAGTGAGTCCATTTTCATATTTGGGAATAACAAACAAGTATTAAAGATAAATTGCAGAGTTAAAGTTTGTGCATTGTCAAAGAGAAAACCCTGTAATTTTGAACCAGTGAAACCCTTTCCATGTTTGGTAGTAACAATGAAATGAAAAAAATATTTCGTAGACATAACTATTGTGCATGGAAGAACAAAATAATACATAAACATGCCAAAATATCTTGGAAATGAAAAATAGTCATACCATTTTCATATTTTGGAATAACATGAGAATATTATAAGAAAATTGCAGAGTTAAAGTTTGTGCAATGAGGAAGACACGAATGCAAGTGCATGGCAGAAACCCTCGAAATGATAAACATTAAAACTGTATGAATATTTCCTAGTAACAAGCAAATATATTGTATCCATTTCCATATTTTGGAATAACAAACAAATGTAAAAAGAAAATTGCCGATTTAAAGTTTATGCAATGACGAAGACACGAAAACAAGTGTATGGCTGAAAACCAGTCAAACCCTTTCCATATTTTGTCGAACAAGTCTAATAGTAATGAAAAACCATTTTAAACTAGTCAAACCCAGTTCATATTTAGTGTAAGTAAGCAAATATGAAAAAAAAAAAATGTCGTGCAATGAATAACACAAAATATTGAAATGCACAATGTAGGGTAAACGTCGTGCATGGACGAGTATAGAGGAAAGGAAAACCAGTGAATGCATGAACTTGAATTGAAATGACTTGAAATTCATATAAAGTGTAAGTTGAAACCCCAGATATTGAGTTACAGTTCAATGTGAGAAAAATTGACATCCCATACAAAATATTTGCATTCACAGGCAACCAAAATTTGTAGCAGTAGAATACCTGTAGCTTGTCAAGATGTTGTTGCTGCTTCCTTTGGACTTTCTTCATATTTCTGGACCAAATTGTATAACTGATAATGAGAGTGGGACATGCTAAATGGAAATTGCAAGGAATTGATTAATGCATTTTTGAATTTGAAAATCTCCTTATATGTTCAATGCTGGCTTGGTGTGGAGTCTTTAATTCCTGTCCTTTTAATTTCAAATTTGAAATCTTCATCAGATGCCTTCAATTGTTGAGTTTGTATGTATTAATGGCGTGCATTCCTTGTTTGCTTGTCAAGAGATTTTGGTGGCTTTAACACCATTGTTTTGGTGGTTGCAAGTGGGAAAAATAGGAGGATGAACCATTAGTAGAGAGGTTCGATTTGATAGATGGGACACATATGAATGATTGTTACATGTCTGAGTGTTGTGTTGGTGGGAAAGTGGGATGGGGGTTCGACTAGATTGGATTTGGTGATGGGACATTCTTGGGTCGTAGTTGTACTCGTGGCATCCCAAGTGCCAAAAAGGTGGTTGTGATGAAATGCAAGTGGTGAGATTATAGGGGAGCTTGGTTTATACTAATTTTATATTTTGGGCTTTTGTTTTAAATCAAGGGACCGTTAACAAGCAATATGGCTTGTATGTTTGTCATGTCAGATGTGCTTTGAATATTCTCTGACATGTAAGACTGCAAATATCTATTTGTGTATGGGACAACTATTCTCTGATTATAATACAATTTTGATGGTACAGTGATGCGTGTACCTTTGTTGACTTTGTGTGTGGAAATTGATTTACATTTGCATATTAAGGCAGTCTACTGTGGGGCCCATGTGGGACTACTTCCATCCCCATTATAGGCTCCTGCCCTACTTTGGGCCCCTCTCCCCTATTTTTCTCTAGTGACATAAAGGGAGGAGATTTATAATTAATAGCTTATAACTTTCAATCCTTGTTGAAAGTTTTGCAAACAAAATAAGAAGTGAAGCACACTTGATCTTGGGGGAACTCCATAGTTAATTACATTTGATTTGTATTTATACTAAGATGGATAGCTACTTAGGAAGTTTTGATACTTCATTCATATGAATATCAGTTGTATGCATGAGAGTTAGGTGGACCATTTATGCTCACGAGAAATGAGTTTGTGTGAACCATTGTTAATAATATATAGGTCTATGAATTTGACTTTAAAATTATGCAACTAAATTTTGATAAAATGTCATAATTTGACACACGACAAAAAATACTACCCACTTGTCAATGGATTAGCTAAAGAGGCTTTATAATGAATGGTTCATAAGGCATCTTGTTGAAATTTTTGCAAATGAGATTGCAAGCTAAATGGGCTTGATCTTAAGGGATACTTTTTGGTTAAGCATGCTTAGTTAGAGTAGTACTAGGATGGGTGAAACCCTCAAAAGTCTCAATACTTCATCCTTGTGAATATCATCTAGATGCAATAGGTGTAAAGTGGACCATTCATACTTATAAGAGATAGTTTATATGAACACCTACTCATGAAATATGGGTCAATAAGTTTGACTTAAAAACTACATAGCTAAGTTCTAATAAAACATCATAGAAAAAAGATTTTGATCTAATTGAGTGATTCAAATTGTACCATGTTCATTTCTTTTTGTACTTTCAAATTTATCTCTTAGCACATTTGTAAGTGATAATAGAATTTTCTAAATTAATGTGAGTGTTTTTTTTTCATTTGGCATATGAATATATTGGTGAAATTGAGGGGTTACTAGGGTTTGGTTGTTGTTAGTTTATCAACTAAACATAGTCTTCATCTCAACAACTACTCATTTTTTGTCTTTCGTGTTAGAGGTTTTCTATCCAAAATTACTACCCACAAATATTTGTTAATGAGGAAATCCTCCATCTTGAGCTTCCCCAACTCAAAGTTAATTTCAATGAACCTCTCCACCTCCATTCTAGATGTTCCTGAAATATTTGTCACTAAAACACAAGTCACAATGCAAAGCTCACACTAAAACAAGGACTAGTTACACATCCTACTCCTCCCATAAATACTTCATGCTAGTCATACTCTAATATCAAATGAAAGGATTTAGTACAATAAATTAGTAGCTAATCCAATAAGGATCAAGCAATGTAAGTAAATATATATATGTTAATTTCAATGAAGTGACAATATATAGGAAAATAAAAGAAATAGGAAAAGCATAACACAAAATATACCCTAAAAAATACTTGCAAAGGGAATACCTCAACCTCCAAAGCACACATCCAATGTATTATTCAACAAAAAGGGTTACAATACAATAGAAAAAAAATTGTACTCCAAAGCCAAGTTCAATTCCAAGTAATCCACATTCAACCCATGTGTGCCACTTAAAAAGTAACTCCTCCCGACATAGAAGAAAACTTTTGATATTATCATTTGGCTTCTATGACCAATGGGGTCCAATGTAACTCCAAAGCACTCCATGTGAGTACAATGATATCTCTTTCATATCTCTTAAACATGGTTATAATTAGTCAATCAAAGATGCTAGTCATAGTCCCCCTAGTAATCCCGCATTCAATGACTTCTTATATTTGTTGTAAGACTAATGGCACATGGTGGGGAGTGCCAACAATATAATCTTAAGATTTCATTCAAATGAGGCATCCTTTTTCACGTTGACACATTATTTTATAATATTACAAATTCAAATAATTCATCTAGACTTAGGACTTGCAAGGTACATATATAACACCTAGTCCCCTAGTTTTAATGCAAAGGTCCTTTCACCAAAGAAAAAGGAACACATATTTCACTCACAAAGTGTAGTAAATGGGAAGGTTGTACATTTCATCATGGAGAAATAAAGTTAGAATAATTTGATCTATATTGAGATAATTGAGAGAATGAACCTACAAAGTAAACCTCACCTATGCTTATATAACATCAAATGGGAAAGGTAGGGAAGGAAAATTCATGTTAGTTAATAGTGTTGGTTGTCATATTTTATGAAACAGTTTAAAGATAAGGTAGTTTGAAATGTGAAGCTCCTAGGTGTTTGTGAGGTTCTTCTTAGATAACCTTGCATGTAAAAGTGTCATATTGTCTATGAGGTTAGACCTCAAAATTTTATCATCACTAGACTATGCAATAAAAAGTATAGGATATTAGAAGAGACTCCCATGAAGCTAGTGTCTCTAATCAATATAAATCAATGTTGACATGTGAATTCTCAAACTAATAAATTTGTATTACTCGTGATCATACTTCCCAAAGCTAAATACTAACTCTAACAAGCATAATATAAAGGTTTGGTGTAGGAGCACCCACACTTCACCCTCATTTTGTGATTATTTGATGTTAAGTAAAGAAGTTCAGTAGGTAGATGTTAGTTTTTTGGAGATATTTTGTCTTTAATAAGGTCCTTCAAGACCTTTGAATATGTTCTATGGTGAATTTTGGGTTTTGTGTTGTAATTGTACAACCTTATTCCTAAAGAGTCTTTGTAGCCTCTAGAAGGCAAGTTCTTGAATTAGTGAATAGGGGTGAAAAGTAGGAGTTTAGAAGTCATATTAGGATTAATTTAAAGGTGTCCAAATGGTTCTCGGTATCTTAGAACAAAATCTTGCTAATAGGGTTTATTTAGCCCTTTAATTGTCAATAATGATGTTTTCAAGTCAAAAGAAGGGTTGGGTGGTTACAAGTCAGTTTTAGGTGATGATGGAGGCTCTAATGATTTGTAAATGTTTAAAAGCCTTGAAAAGGCACAAGGAACTGATGATGGTTCAATGGAAAGAACAAACATTGAATAAAAAGCAGCCAATTTGAGTTAATTCTCTGTTTTTCTCATTATCTCTATATTTCTATGTCTTTTCAGCATTGTACAGGCCGTATAGGCAGTCTGATGAACTAAGAACCTTGTGATTTTTTGTAAGTAATGGAATAACAAGATTTTGAAGCTGTGTTGAAGTTTTATTCACAAATTTATATTGTTCTTTGTTGAGATTGTATAATCTGCCTGTACATAACAGGGAAACACCGTTTGTATTGTCACCATGTTCTAGGCCTTCCCACTTACTATTCCACCATGTTGCTTGGTGGGGAGGCATGGAGATAGATTAGGGAAAGTATCTTTAAGTTTTAAAATTAAAATAAAGAAGATTGCAGACCGTGAGACATCATCACAGTGAAGAATAAAGGCTTGTATAAGCAGGAATGAATAGGACAGTGATGTGTTTTGTTCATCTGCTATTAGCATGATCTAGGAAAGGATGTGAAAGGCCTGTGCAGACCTCGAACAAGTGTCTTAATGCTTTGGTAGGGCTTGGAAAGCTTTAGAGGGCTGAGAACTCAAAAACCTTAGGTATTTGGAAGGAAAATGAAGGTTTTGAAGAATGGAGGCTTAGGGGTCAAGTATCTATATAAAACCTATGGAATTGGGAGTTTTGTAGAATTTTTGATGACTATCCAAGAGTTCATGGTGATTGGAGAAGTCTAAAGAGTAGTTTGTTTGTAAATTAGGGCTAATTTTGTAGCCTTTTTGTAGGGCAGTCTGAAGGATCTCCAAGAAATTGTGAATGAACCTTATATGTTTGATTGGGGAATGGTGTTTTGGGTTTGATTGGATGCTAGTTTGATGTTGGAATGGTTCTTGAGGGGTTTTCTAAAAAAAAAAGGTCTATCTGTTGAGTTTGGAGTCTAAAGGTCTTGAAGTGTTAAGGGTTCCAAGGTCAATTGATGAATTTTGGTGTGTCCAATGAAACTGATTTGAGGAGTGTTCTAAAATGACCTAACTTTCCATTAGAAGCATGTTGATGGTTTTGATAGGGTCTTGGTGAAGACTTGTGCTTATTTTGCAGATTGGAGGAATAAGACTCCTTGAGGGTGAGTTGATGTATGATGGATTGAAGGTATTAGAAGAAGAGTCCATTGTTTTGAATTGATACCATCAGTTGTTGTGATTAATCTTCACCTTGGCTTTGTATCATAGTGGTATTAGAGCAGGGAATAGATTTTGGTTTGCATTTTGCAGGTTGAAGAAGAGGCAAGGTTGACAAGATGCCTCCAAAGAAGAACGATATGGCTAAAGAGTTGAAGGAGATGAAGGAAAGGCATGCAAGAGAACTCAAAGAGTTGGAAGAGAGAATCATAGCCTTGGAGACAAACAAAAGAAGGGAAGTGGAAGAGAGTGAGACAAAAGAAGAGGAAGATGATGAGTTTGAAGATGTGTAAGAAGAACTTACCCCAGAAGATCAAAGAATTGCAAAGTTGCTGAAGGCAGTGAAGACTGACAAGCCTAAGGTAAAACTTGATGTTCCTAAATATGGTGGTAGTTTAAATGATGAAGAACTACTTGATTGGATTGCTGCATTAGATAATCATTTTGAATGTGATGAGGTTCCTGAAGAGCAAAGCGTCAAGATTGCAAAGACTAAGTTGCAGGGTCATGCTTTGGTATGGTGGGATTACTTTCAATCTGAGAGGAGGAAACAAGGAAAGTCTAAGATCACATCATGGGACAAGATGATATCAAAACTAAAAGGTAAATTCTTACCCAAGGATCACCAAGTTCAAATGTTTAAGAAATTTCAAAGTTTAAGGCAAAAGGAAATGGATATTAAGTCTTATACTGAGGAGTTTTATAAATTGAGTCTAAGATCTGGTCATCATGAGAATGAAGATGAAAAAGTTGCAAGGTACATGGGTGGTTTAAGATTAAACATACAAGATAAATTGGTTTTGGCTAACTCTAGAACTGTAGAAGAATGTTATCAAATGGCTATCAGGGTGGAGGATAAAATGAAGAGAAGGCAAGACAAATCAGTTAGAGGCAGAGGTGGTACATCAAGAGGAAGAGGATTCATGTCTAGTTTAAAGCCAACCAATGATAACCAAGAAGATGCCATGAAAGGCCAAGATCAATCTGATTCCAGAGGTGGATGGAGAGGCACAAGAGGCAGATTTGGAGGAGGCAGGAATTCCAACAATGCATTTTCAGGAAGATGCTACACTTGCAACCAGCCTGGACATCCATCCTTCAAGTGTCCTAAAAGGCAAGGATCAAGCTCTCATGGAGGAGAAAGGAGGAATAAACTAGTGCATGAAGATTAAGAGAGTGTGACTTCACCTATCATTAATATCACATTAGAAGTTGGAGAGAGTTTGATGATTAGAAGAACATTGCTCAAGGTGTCAATTCCTGAGGAACCCCTACAAAGGAAAGCACTCTTTAGAATAAATTGCAAAGTACAAGGTAAGGTATGTAGGATCGTAGTGGACTTAGGTTCAACTGAAAGCATGGTTTCTTGTGAAATGGTGAATAAACTCAATTTGAAAAGAATCCCTCATGATTCTCCCTACAAGGTCTCTTGGTTAAGTAATGATCAAACATTGTTAGTGAATGAACAAGCTATGATAGATTTCCAAATGGGTGAATATTAGGATAATGTTCTTTGTGATATTTTTCCAATGGACTGTTGTCACATAGTCCTTGGAAGACCATGGAAGTATGATAGGAGTGCCATCTATGATGGGAAAGCAAATAAGTACACAATCTTGAAAGATAGACAAAGGTTTGTTTTGACTCCTTGGATAGGGGATGAGGAAGGTAAAGCTAAAGTCATTATGTGTGGGAACAAGGAGCCCCTAAATGTCGTGAAAGAGGTCAAAATTTCTGATGTTGTACAAAAGTGTAGGTCTGATCATCCAGGAACAACAGATAAGAAGGTTGATGCAGTGGTAAGAAGAGGTTTGACAGTGGAAAAACAAGAAAGTGTGATGATTGGGAATATTTTATGTCCTTTGGTGAGCCAAAAAGGAGGAGGTACTGATGCAAAGGTTGTCAAATCAGGAGCACAAAGGTCTGACAGAGGCAAAAGACTGGTGACAGAGGGACAAGGATAGTGTGGACAAAGTGCACAACAGGGCAGACCTAAACAAGGACATGTGATTGAGTTGAAGGTAGTTCACGGTGTTGGTTTTTCTAATCATTGTTTGCATGCAGGTACAGGTGATGGAAATCAACTAAATGCTAAGTTAAGAATGGATAAAGGGAAGATTTTAGGTCTGGGAATGCAAACACAACCATGTGGAAGTATGGGAACACCTTTATATGCAACACAGTTGGGATTGCAAGATCTGAACCAGTGGCCAATAGTTATTGATCCAAGGCACATGTATGGTGGATGGTGGGGTTGGTCTCAACCTCCACTCATGGGACATGAGAATCTTCTAGGGGGGGTGTATGGTGCAGGAGCACCCACACTTCACCCTCATTTTGTGATTATTTGATGTTAAGTAAAGAAGGTCAGTAGGTAGATATTAGTGTTTTGGAGATATTTTGTCTTTAATAAGGTCCTTCAAGACCTTTGAATATGTTCTATGGTGAATTTTGTGTTTTGTGTTGCAATTGTACAATCTTATTCCTAAAGAGTCTTTGTAGCCTCTAGAAGGCAAGTTCTTGAATTAGTGAATAGGGGTGCAAAGTAGGAGTTTAGAAGTCCTATTAGGATTAATTTAAAGGTGTCCAAATGGTTCTCGGTATCTTAGAACAAAATCTTGCTAATAGGGTTTATTTAGCCCTTTAATTGTCAATAATGATGTTTTCAAGTCAAAAGAAGGGTTGGGTGGTTACAAGTCTGTTGTAGGTGATGATGAAGGCTCTAATCATTTGTAAATGTTTAAAAGCCTTGAAAAGGCACGAGGAACTATTGATGGTTCGATGGAAAGAACAAACATTGAATAAAAAGTAGCCAATCTGAGTTAATTCTCTGTTTTTCTCATTATCTCTATATTTCTGTCTTTTTAGCATTGTACAGGCCGTACATGTAGTCTGATGAACTAAGAACCTTGTAATTTTTTGTAAGTAATGGAATAACAAGCTTTTGAAGCTATGTTGAAGTTTTATTCACAAATTTATATTGTTCTTTGTTGAGACTGTATAATCTGCCTGTACATAACAGGGAAACACCGTTTGTAGTGTCACCATGTTCTAGGCCTTCCCACTTACTGTTCCACCCTGTTGCTTAGTGGGGAGGCATGGAGATAGATTAGGGAAAGTATCTTTAAGTTTTAAAATGGAAATAAAGAAGATTGCAGACCATGAGACACCATCACAGTGAAGAATAAAGGCTTGTATAAGCAGGAATGAATAGGACAATGATGTGCTTTGTTCATCTGCTATTAGCATGATCTAGGAAAGGATTTGAAAGGCTTGTGCAGACCTTGAACAAGTGTCTTAATGATTTGGTAGGGCTTGGAAAGCTTTAGAGGGCTGAGAACTCAAAAACCTTAGGTATTTGGAAGGAAAATAAGGGTTTTGAAGAATGGAGGCTTAGGGGTCAAGTATCTATATAAAACCTATGGAATTGGGAGTTTTGTGGCATTTTTGATGACTTTCCAAGATTTCATGGTGATTGGAGAAGTCTAAAGAGTAGTTTTTTTGTAAATTAGGGCTAATTTTATAGCCTTTTTATAGGGCAGTCTAAAGGATCTCCAAGAAATTGTGAAGGAACCTTATATGTTTGATTGGGGAATGGTGTTTGGGGTTTCATTGGATGCTAGTTTGATGTTGGAATGGTCCTTGAGGGTTTTTCTCAAAAAAATAAGTCTATTTGTTGAGTTTGGAGTCTAAAGGTCTTGAAGTGTTAAGGGTTCCAAGGTCAATTGATGAATTTTGGTGTGTCCAATGAAACTGATTTGAGGAGTGTTCTAAAATGATCTAACTTTCCATTAGAAGCATGTTGATGGTTTTGATAGGGTCTTGGTGAAGACTTGTGCTTATTTTGTAGATTGGAGGAATAAGACTCCTTGAGGGTGAGTTGATGTATGATGGATTGAAGGTATTAGAAGAAGAGTCCATTGTTTTGAATTGATACCATCAGTTGTTGTGATTAATTTTCACCTTGGCTTTGCATCAAGGTTGAATTATAATAAAACGTCCCACTTTTAGGTCAACCTTAATATTTGTTTGAAATCATTATTTTGTTGAAAAATGTAGGGGGTTTGATCTAAGGGGGTAGATTTGATCTAAGCCTAAGTTGGTTAGATCAAACCCCCCTTATGGACCCCTTGTCGAAGACTACTCTACTTCTATTAAAGTATTGTCAAAAGAGTCATTTCACCCCAACTTTTGGGGGGTCAAATGAAGTCATCCAAACATGTCATTTTGTAGGTACATAGCCCTCATCATTTTATTTTGAAAAAATAATATGTATTTTATTTTAATATTTTAATATTTAAAATTTTATAATCAACTTAGGTCCATTATAAGAAAACAATAACCTCTATTCTAGAAAAAATAAAACTTATTATAAAAAATTCAAAAAAATGTATCATACTCTGCATGAATGTTCTTGTTTCAATTAAAAGTTGGTATATCCGCTAAAAGAAACGAATTCCAATAAAATATAGATCTAAAAAAATTGTTTGTATCAATTAAAAATTAATAATAGATAAAATATTTAATAATAAAATTAACAAAAAATATCCACTCTCTATATATTGAAGTTAGTGACCTAATTCCTAGAAATTGTGGAAATGTATTATTTTGAGTGAAAGTTCTACATAGAGAATTAGTTGAAACTATTTTTTTAATCAATGTTATGCAAATGACTAAAAGATTGGGGGAGTGTTAGAAGAAGCATCTAGTCACAAGAGGTCAAGGATTTGCATGATCCATCTTCTAGAGCCCTCAAATTCCATTTCAAGTGATATTGGGTTTTTATTAGCAAACATATTTTGGGGTGAGCTAGTGTTTTATGAGCTACCTTTTGTTTGGTTATTGTTTGTCTAGTGTAGGCATGCGTGTCATATTTAGACTGCATAAGTATTTGTTATGATTCATTAAGCTGTCTTTTTCTGCGCCTATGTGGGGTTTTCTCTCTTCCATTAGTTTATCTAGAAATGAGTTTCTTATAATTCATTTTTTGAGGCTTACAAGATGAAGGCATAGGGATCTCCTTCCTATGAGGGTGGAGCTCAAGGTCATTTAAAACAATCCCTTGATGAAATCAATAAGGCTATGGATAAATTCTAAAGGAGGAAAATGGATGTTCGATCCCTGCTTATAAATGATGATTTTGTGAAGAAAACATGGATCAAACCCCAAAGATGAAATTTGATAGAAAATAGTTTTATCATAAACTATGATGAATTGTCAAATGTGTTGATTTTCTATATTTTTTAACCTTTGGTCATATTTGAAGGGAATTCAAACTTAGGATCATAAATAATTAGCTTCCTTTACTATTACTTGAGTTTAATATGTGTTTTTTAGTAGAATTTTTTTCCTATTTATTTTTCACTTAGAAAAAGGTCATAAAATAATTTTTTTTTAAAAGATTATGGTTTATGACAAGAAGTCTATTGTTTATGATATAATAGGATGTTGACTTTGACCTAAGGGAAGAGATACTCAACTGAATTCCTACAAGTTTATTGTTTATGATATAATAGGATGTTTAGATAATATTTTTAAGTGATCAAGGACAATCTTAGTGAAACTTTTAGATTTCGAAAAAAATGAATTCTCAATGTAGACTTACCATGTTGTCTTGGACTTGTGTGGAGATTGATGCAACAAAGAATCTTCTCTGTTGCATTGAAATAGAGCTTCATGAATTTTTTTAGAAATAAGATATATATTATGAACATATGCCTTTTAAATGTTTACATTGTCATGAGTATGGTCATTTTTTCTGTAACTATTCTGTAACTATCCCAGAGACCAATCAAGTGTTAATGAAATCACAAAGCTAATGAGAATGAAGATTTTGTTATTGTTGCTAATGAAAGACAAAATAGTTTGAAGGAGGCTAATAGTGTGGTTCCTACTCAATAAATTTATTGCTTTGAAAAATGAAAATAATGAAGGAAAAACATTTAAAATTTTGGTGGAGACTAATGGAGGGATCTTAATGTAAATTCTAGCAAGAAGAAAATCATGATAGAGTGAAGAAGACTCAAGAGATCAATAATTTAAGTAAAAAAATGAAATGTTTTACAAAGTGGAAAATAAAATAGATAAAGGAGTGATAATTATGAAATGTTACCATGGAAATTGAGGATGATGAAGTAAATGAGGCTATTACTAATTTTGATGGGGTGACCATAAATGCTACTAGAGGTTTGTTGTTTTTGTGGCAATCAAATTCTTGGATTAATTATTGGAACTCTTGTTAAAAGAGGTAAGTCATCTGGTAAAAGTACAAAGCTGTGTCACACTTTATAAAGGAAATGGCCAACACTAATCCAACTTTTAAACTTGAATCACTAAAAAGTGGCATATATGTTTTGAATTTTGAAATGATGTAAACTAGTAAAATATGCATTTTTGAGTATATTTTATGTTTGTATCTTTTAAAAAAAATTAAAAAAATGATTTTAAACTAGTTTTTAATAAATTAACACTATAATTTAGTTCTTGATAAAATGCTAAAAAATGAAGCTACATGAAATGTCATACTTTTTATAGTATTTTTTTTTTTATTTCAATTTTTTTGTGTATTTATAACTTGAAACTTTAGAGCATGGATATTATTTTTTCCAATTTTGATAAATATATATTTTTAAATAAATATTAAAATGTGTGTATCAAAAACAATTGTTTCCATTCAACATCAACTTTCATATTAAATATTTATCTAAAATGGAAAAAAAATTATACCATCTTGATATACATTCTTTTATATAGTGCATCATTATTTTTTTAATAAGTTTTAGTATTTTTCCATGGCATGGTAATCAACTTAATATTTTGTGTTGATATCCTACTTTTTGTAAAAATAAAAAATAAAAAATAAAATATAAATAATAATTAAACTATTAAATAAATATATTTTTGAAAACTACACTTATGGATCTACAAAAGGGTATTTTTATATTTTAAAAAAATGTTATTTTACATGAGTAGGAGTTATTGAAACTTCATGTTTTTCAAATATTTTTTTTTTGGTAAATTGGCCTCAAAGTGGTGCTCCATATATTTTTAGCAAACAATTTAGTTAAAAAGTTGTGGAAGTACCTAACTTAGCTAGAATGAATCTTACTAGATCATATGTTTGACCAAAATTAATTTTTAGTTAAAAATACTTAAATTCAATTGTGCTGATAAGTTGGTCAAAAGTGTAACACAACTTTGTACTTTTACCCACCTGTCAAGATCAAAGACACTTTAGTTTATGTTAAAAACAAATAGTGGAGGAAGGATCTCAAAAAAACCTTTGGGTTATTATACATTTGGGTTAGCTAAGTAAGATAAGGAGTAGATTTCTATATAAACTCAAGAAAGGAAGAATAGAGAAGGTGTTCCTCACAACCTTAGAAGTTAATTATTTTCTCTTGGAATATAAGGGAATCGAGTTCAACATTTGTTTCTTTGTCACACTTTCAATAGGTTCATGAACTTAGCAAAACTTAAAACTTTGCAAGTTCTTTGTTTCCTTCTTCAATCATTCACACTTATGTTGATTTGATGAACTTGTAATGAAGGAAATTTAACTATAAAAAATGGAAATCTAAGTTCCTTTGAGAGTAAATTTCAATAATTACATTCAAATAAAATTAACAATCTAAAATTATTAAAGAGAATAAGCTAGTGAAAATTACTAAAAAAAGAAATAAAATTAACTTTTTGATACTAAAGGTAGAAAATACAAACAATAAAGGACCTATGGTAAAATTTATAGTCTTCACCAAGGATAATAGCATGTTCTATAGACATTCATGTGTAGCACTATCATATTGTATGAGCAACAAACAAAATACACCCCAACATAGCGAAAAACCAACTCTATGATTCGACTAACTTGCAAGACCAAAAATAGAAAACACACTAGCAAACATTGTACAACAAAAATATAAAACATTAAAAAAGAAATAAGCTATAAAAAATTTAAATAAGAGAAATGAACTTGACATAAAAACATATGCAAACCTTTGTGGGGTTGAATGCCCTCAAAACACTTGCATGCATGAAAAAGAGGAAAAATGTTTGGGGTTGTTTGGGGATATGCCTCAGTCAAATCCTTGTTTTGGTGTTTCCACCTCCACAATAGTCAAGATAGATAAAGATAAATGAAATAATACGTAAATTCTCATATCCCAAGTGTGTTTGGGAATGGTCAAAGCTATGTGCAATATTGAAACTAAAATAAAATAAAAAAGGATGTGATAATATCAAGGTGCTTGGGGCCACAAGATAAAAAGAACTATATTACTTGCAAGGCTTGAGGAAGCCAAAGAGTACAAGAGAGTTGTGTGTGAGCTTGAGACTATAAGAGAGCCAAGAGAGAGAAAGTTCATAAAATGAAAGTTCCTTTTCAAATGAGAAGAGGAGGGAAAGGAAAAGAGGGTAGAAGTACAATATTGTGTCACACTTTTATCCAACTTATCAACACAAGTAAATTTAAGTGTTTTCAACTAAAAAATAATTTGGTCAAACATATGGTCTAGTTAGATATGGGGCCATAACTTTTTAACTAGAACCATCTAATAAAAATGTATGTAACACCACTTTGGGGCCAATTTACCAAAAATATAAAATTATTCAAAAAAAATGATATTTCAACAATTCTTACTTGTGTATTTTTTTTTCAAAATATATGAATACCCTTTTGTAGATCTATAAGTTTAATTTTCAAAAGTATAATTGTTTTAATAGTTTAATTATTATTATTACTTTTATTGTTAGGGTTGATTACCTTGTCAACAAAAAATACTTTCTTTTTTTTTGAAAAAATATGATGCATTAGAGAAAAGATTTTATGTCAAGATAACACATTATTTTTCTATTTTGGATAAATAATTAAGACAAAAAGTGATGTCCCATGGAAATAGTTGTGTTTTTAGTACACACAACTTTTAAGATTTATTTCAAAAATATATTTTATCAAAATGGGGAAAAAATAATTTCATGCACTAAAGTTTGAAGATATAAATGAACCCAAAAATAAGGAAAAAGAACAAAATTTACTATATAAAGAGTGGTGTCCCATGCAACTTCATTTTTTTAGCATTTTATTAAAAACTAAATTATAGTGTCAATTTTATAAAAAACTATATTCAAATAATTTTATAATTTTTCTAAAAAAATAAAAAATTAAATACACTAAAAGATATACATTTAATTAGTTTACATCATTTCAAAATTCAAAACATATATGTCACTTTCTAGTGATTAAAGTTAAAAATTTGGATTAATGTTGGTCATTTCCATCATAAAAGTGTGACATAGCTTTGTACTTTCATCAAGGAGTTGATGAGCCATTACAAATTGTTTCGAGTAGTTTTCACTAACACGAAAAGGTGACAAGTGGAAAAATGTTTGGAATGAACCTTTGAGTGACAAATTATCACAAGGCATTAGTGCTATGCACAAATGTCAATGCTAAATGCAAGTGTCTAGACAATTTACAATAAAATATGACAAGAGACAAAAGAAGCATAAGACTAACACCAAAGTGACATGAAAAAGTGACCACTAGAAAGGAAGCCTAAGCACCTTAAGAAGGAAAAAGGGTGATGCAAGGGTTGAAATGAGCCTACAAAACTAATAAGGAAAATAGACACTAAGTAGACACAAAACATAGGTGAAATTGTAAGGATATGCAATTTATGACACTATAAAACCATATCTCACTTTTACACTTTTTGTGAACTTAAGAACCATAAGAAATTTTGTCACACTTTTCCAAAGTTCATGAACTTGCAAGTTTTGTGACTTTGTTTCTCCTTTGTCAAGCTTTTGGGAGACCAGGGGTAAATGGGTACACGAGGATATGAAACTTTGAAAGTCTGACTCCAATAAGTATTATAAAGGATATTAGTGGAGTTTTGGACTTTCAGGGTTGGTGAAATGAGTATCCAATCAAGGGTAAGGTTGAAAGTTTAAAAATGGAAAAGGACTTAAACTCTTAGTGGGATTTTTAAGTTTTGGCGCTTGAGAAGGCATTGGGAAAAGAGAAACTTTGATACTCCAACAAAATGACACTAAGAAGAATTTAGCAAGGATTTAAGTGGGTGGTTGGGAGGGTATGCAAGTACGAGAAACTTCAAAAGTTTGAAACTCCAACAACACATGAAGACTAATGAAAACACCTAAGAGAGACTATAATTAGACTTTTTATTGGTCCTTGCACCTTTTTGACACTTCGAGAACCCATTTAGAACTTCTCAAATCAATTATTAACAAGGGTGGATAAGGTCAAATGCACAATATGGAAGAAAAACAAAGAAAAGATGAGATGCAACAAATTGGGGTGCCAACAAGACCTCTAAATGAATGCAAAACCTTTGTTTAAAGGTCCTTTTGATGCCACCCTATTATTGTTCAATTTTTTTGAAGAAATTTGTGTTTTGAAGCAAGAAGTGTACCATCAAATAGAGTCATCATGACATGAGATTTTGTAGGATTGTAATCCTTAGAGTAAATTTTTAAAAAAATGTAATTTCAAATATATTTTATTAAATTAAATTATGTTTATTTTTATATTCTAGTTAACATGGGTATTTTACCAAACGTAAAGGCCATTATTCGATGCAGGCGAAAAAAATAAAAAATAGAAAAAACTTTTTCAAATCGTGTGTGCACTTTGTATTGATGCCCTTATTTCAACCCAAAAAGAAGTTATTTTGGATATATACAAAAAAGTTGTGTTATGGAATCAAACTATAATTACTCATATTATAAATTTAATAATTAAAAAATACAACAAAAAATATAAAAATATATGCATGTATATATCAATGTTAATGATCTATGATTAAGAAATTATGAATTTGTCTTATTTCTAAAAAAGATGTGTTATGGAATAATATCACTACAAATATTATAAAGAATTAAAAACAAACTATTGAGAAATGTTTAAAAAATGAGACAAATTATTTATTTTTTAATTTTAAAATATATTTAGAATCTACACATAAATCTCAAAATCATTTATTCATACTATCTTCAAATTCCTATGATTTACTTGCTATAAGTAACAAAAAGTGAAAATTTGGTTTAAGATGTTGATTTCAATTTCCCATTTAGGCTAAAAAGTGGGCCACACTATTGTGGGATCACCCCATATTTATTTCATGGATTATTTTGTGGTTACTTAGATAACATCTGTCTTTACTAAGGCATGTGAAGATTACATGAAAGATGTTTAGTAGGTTCTTTCAAATGTATGTGTTATAAGTTCTACATGAGTATATTTATTATTTTTTTGGAATGGATATAATCAAATTTCTTAGCCACATCATTAACATATATGATGTGCATATCAACCCCATAGAAGATCTAGGTCAACATGAACTAGCAAGCCAAGAGAGCTTAGGATCTTCTTAGTTCTACCCTTGAACTTCAATCAAAGGTTTGTGGTTAGATTCTCTCACATTGTTTGGCCTCTAAACTAGGAAACAAAGCAGGGGCAAGTAAAATTCAATGGTTGAAGGCATAATAATGGGAATTAATACAAATGAAAAAAGGATTTCTCAAAATTGGTAATTGTTCTATTTTAGTCCTCATCCTAGAGTATGTACTCCTGACTTAGCATGGGCATCCAATTGTTTATCGTAGTGAGACACTTTCTTAACACTATACACATGTATCCAATGCATGACAAAGGGCTTCATCCCATTTTATAGCCACACAATCAATACAGGCACTATTTGAGCAAAGAGACAATCATCCACACAAACTACAAGCCTTAACAACTCATGCAAAGTCAAGGAAAGTTGCAAATGACATGCATCAAAAGTGGTTCACATCATGATGTTGTATACATTGGATATTGTATAACTTATTCTATTGCAAAGCCAACCATCCAAAATAAGTTTGCACACGCCCTTAGCAATTCCTAATGAGTCATGTGAATCTATTTTGATGGATTTCATGTCAATTCTACTCATGTCTCTAGACATATCAGTAGTAGATGCACTATTCATGACAAAGAGACAATAATCCACATAAACCACAAATCCTAACAACTCATACAAATTTAAAACAAGTTGTAAAATGACATGCACTAAAAATGGAACTCACATTCCTCCACTAATTTAAACTTAACATACCAACATTTTTTTGATTACTTATGATAACCTCTAATCGTAACCAAAACAATAATTGAATGTGAAATATCAAAATAACTTATATCTACTTCTTTGACATGTAGTAGAGATGATCGCTAGATGATAGGAATACAACTTGAAGAATTGTTTCTTATACCATATAGGACATATTTTCCTACTAAGGGGCGTTAGGTGGGGATGTGTGAAGTTCACTAACTCAAGTAATAGATCACTTCGAAAGAAAGAAGGTAGTGATCCTTTGCTTTTTGGTTTCTTGTGATAAATAAGTATGCCATTTTTGTCTTCAAGTTCGAATAGGGAGTAGTCTCCCCTCCCACAACCCACAACCCCCAACCCCCAACCCCCCAAAAAAATATGGGTATTTCTCTCTCGTACAGTGCAAAACTCTGAAATGAAATCGGATATGCACCACAGCTCCTGATTGAAGCATGGATAGAGTACACCTATCTCTAACCCCCTTTCAAGGTCTCACTCATATGATGACAATCTTGATGTCAATCTCGGATAGCAGAGTGCCACATCATCACAGATCTGAAAGAGCTTACCGACGCTTGTTGGACTTTACCAGAGAGAAATATGCATACGCGATCATGTGTTTTGGCGGGTACTTCAGCCTATTCCAACTCGAAGACAAACATGGTTTACTTATTCCACAAGAAACCAAAAAGCAAAAGCGCTTGTTAAACAGGTGCTCTCAATCCAATACCTAATGCGTGTGCTTCTTCAACTGTCAGCACACGGCAACTTAATGTTAATCCATTCATGTAGGTAGTTTCTGACTCATGGTCCTGAGCCTGCAAACTTGGAAATGGGATTTCTGCTCTTATTCTCTTCACCTATTTCAGTTTTTGACAACAGCACAGTAGAAGTTGATATCACGAGTTTCAACAAGGAACTTCAAATCGCTGCTCCGCAGATATTGTTTTCGGGAAAATACGGTATGGGCATTACTGAATTTGTCCGTTAATTAAGGAAACTTTGTGATTAACTTATTGTTACTCCAAGCTTCGCAAGTTTTGAATTTTGGTATAAACTCTTGACTAGTTAGAGGAAACATAAAAAAAAGAGGGTATCTTCCATGGATGCTCTGGCTTGGAAAACTGTGACAGGTATTGGTAGAGAAGCCTGCACAGGCACAAAATCAACAAATTATTCTACTGCTAAGAGTGTACCTTTTGAATTGGGATTAAAATGTCAGCCTTGCGAGGCTAATATCAAATCTTTCAAAACTCCAAAGTTCTGTCCTCCTATTCCTCCTTTGTTCTCACCTCCGTCACTTTTTCCTGTTCCATTGAAATTTATTTGGATTAACAAAACGGGTGAGCAGGACGTGGAAGGAGGCGCTAACCATGAGCTAAATACGGACGAGAGCCGTAATGGGTTCAATAGCTCAGTATGTAGGGGGGGTTTGGAAACTTCCCAACAAATTGACGAATCCAATGCAGAGGAAGAGGAAAAAAGCGAGGGGATGAATGGCCTTCTTAGTCCTGATGATTCACTGGAGAAGCTTGCTGATCAAAGTCCCGCGAAATTAAAAAAATCCCATAACAGCTCGGGGGCCCAGGCCAGTCAAGGCAACTGTATTTCACCAAATGATGAAAACGAGCCAGAAAACCCTGATGATTCCGATCAAACAAGTCACGACAATTGGGTCGGGAGAATAATAGAGTTAGGGTCTTATTGGAAAGAAGAGAAGAAATGCGATCCAAATTCGTCTTCAAATGGAGCCTCCAGCTCGAAGACAGAGCCCTGCTTGTGCCAAAAGATCGGTTGCTCTTGCGGCAACAGTGACCCCAATCATCCGGTCTACAGTTGCAAAGGTCATGAGGATTTTTTGTGTTATCTGCGGAAACAAGTATCTATCAGTCAAGTAATTCGTGACAGGGATTCCTTCTCTAGGTTACTGCATCCAGTATCTTTGCCAGATACAAAGCTTTACGCCCAGATGTCATTTCTCTGTGATCAGGCATACTCAATTCCTCGGATTAAGGTACATATGCTTCAAATTATCTATCTGCATACTTATGAAGTTCTTATTTCTTGAATATATCCTTAAGGTAATTATCGATATTCTTTTAATAATCAAATTGCAGAGTTTATTGTTATTATTAAGGAATCTGTGATTATAGTATATGTTAACAAGAAATTTGCAGTAGCATTCTTTCTTGTCATGTCATGGATTGTTTTTATTCCTTAATGTCCATGGTAGTTAGTAGTATACGACCTAAATTTTCACTTGCGTCCACACAGGCAGCAGAACTCTGGAAGCTCTATCGTCTCCGTTTCGTTACTTCATCCTTTGACAAGACAGCTGAAACAACTGCTAAAGTTGCTAGTTCCATGTCAACTACGAACACTGGCTTGCAATCACTGTCAATCTTTTCTGAGACAGGAGGAGAAGGCAACTCTAGGGGCAATGATGCAACTAACTCAAGGCCCTCTGTAAGCCCTTGGGTGGCTTATGAAATAGCTGCATCTGCAGCTTCTTATATACATTCACAAACAAAAGGCATCCTACCCTTTAAATCCGAGAGAAGAAATGAAGCGGACGATGAAAATTTGAATACTGGGACAAAACAGGATGGAACAACAGACACGGATAATAATCAGATGAATAACAAAACTGAGAAGGATGCAGAAGATACTTCGTTGGTCGAAAGAGCACCTTGTAGAGATACTCAACAGACATTTACCAATTCACAACAAGCTGAGCCTAGTAAGCTCTCCAGCATGTCCAAGCCAGAGATGGCTGCAATTGTAGCTACCTCATCGGTCACCACTCTGGTAGTTGGTGAAGAGGATACAAAACAGGTAGCTGTGAGAGATTTGCAGTCATTAGATTCTCGTCCTCCATGTGAGTGGTTTATATGTGATGATGACAGAAGGCATACCCGCTACTTTGTTATTCAGGCAAGTACAAGGCAAAAATGCTTCTTAAAATTAATATTAATTTGTAGAAGTTCATAGTTAAGGTTGCTTTCTAATTTGAACAATTTCTCTCTTTGATTCCATATGCAATAGTGATCTTTGCACACAAGATTTCCATTCCGATTATGTTATCAATCTTGCTTTCCCTGCTTTCAAGGTGTATCAAAAAATTCTGTTATCAAGAATGACTTGAAATCTGTCAAGCATCATGGTGTGCATGGTATTTTCAGGATTGTACATCTTAATAGATTGTATCTTAACTAGCTGTTTTGCCCTCTGCATTTATAGGGATCTAAATCATTAGCCTCATGGCAAGCAAATTTGTTTTTTGAACCCACACAGTTTGAGGTATGTGAAAGAGTGTCCAGATGGTAAGGCATGCATTCTGAAAGCTTAATGTGGAGATTCTTTTAATATGGTTATGCATGAACATTTTGAGCTACAAAGCATTATTGTTGATTACAAAATTACATGAATGGCTCTAAACAATGACATCACCTGATTTGCAACTCACAGAGTCTTGAAATATACTCTTTTACAGGGCTTTGAAGTTCTTGTACACAGAGGAATTTATGAGGCTGCCAAGGAAATGTATGAACAGCTCTTGCCCAATATTCTCGCTCATTTGAGAAGACATGGAGAGGGTGCACAATTTCGATTCATAGGCCACTCCTTAGGAGGGAGTCTTTCATTGCTTCTAAATTTGATGCTGCTCATAAGAGGGGTGGCCTTGAAAACATCACTTTTACCAGTTATAACATTTGGCTCACCTTGTGTTATGTGTGGAGGAGACTACCTGCTCCAGAAATTAGGTTTGCCCAACAATCATGTACAGGCTGTTATGATGCACAGAGATATTGTGCCCCGTTCCTTTGCATGCAATTATCCAGATCACGTCGCAGAAGTTTTGAAGAGATTAAATATTAGCTTCCGAGATCACCCCTGTCTTAATTTCCAGGTAAATTTATATTCTTCTGCTGGAAATTGATCATTGGATTTGACATCACACATTGTGTTTAGTGAAACTATCCTGGCACTTGCATCATTGGATGTTAAATTTTTTGCATGAATTGTATCTTTGAATGCAGAAATTTTTGTATGGATCCATGGGTCAGCTGTTCATCTTGCAGCCAGATAAGAAAATCTCTCCTCCTCATCCATTACTTCCTTCTGGCTGTGGTTTTTATGTACTCCATAACATAAAGCAGGATAATAATGAACATGAGAATGAGCTTTTCCGCACACTTCAAGTTCAGGCTGCTCAAAGTGCCTTTTTGAACACTCCGCACCCACTTGAAATTCTTAGTGATAGGGGTGCTTATGGTCCCGAGGGATCTATATCTAGAGATCATGATTCATGTAATTATTTGAAAGTGATCAATTACATTCTTTGGCAACATCGAAGAAAGTTGCAAAGGGAGCAAAGAAGGCAGGTATGGCAGCCTTCGGTTACTGCAGATTCTTCAATGTCTTCAAAGAGACCCTTCAAAGCAGCTAAGGAGGAGAGTAAAACATCTCAAGACTTAACAAGTATCCACAAATAAGGTGTGTCGAGGTTCTGCAGTCTCCATAGCGAATGCCTCTTCGATGTAGCTCGATGGAATCTGGAACCTGTATGATTTATCTGCATTAGCTTGAGAAATAATTGAAATCATTAGGTTTCTTATGACAGCTCCAAGCAGGATTATGGAGCACTTTATTGCTTGCAAAAAATGTCAATCATGTGCAAGATTGCTATCTTTATGCACACTGATGTTGTGCTGTCATAACAGTTCTTTTACTTGTAAATAACATGGGTAAATTCTTTGTACTTGTAAATAACTTGCCTAGATATTTTTTGCAACAAGCATGAAAGAAAGAGCACTCACAAAACTTGGTCTAAGTGGAAATGGGTGACAAACATTGAAATGCTCATTTGAATTGGGTTTACGAACATCGAATTGCTCTTTTGAATTTTGCTTTTCCATCAAGAAACATTTGAATTGGATGTACCTACCAAGAAACACAAATAATTCAAATGTATGAGATTTGCACTTTTGTGGCTTACATTTTTATAAGTGTCATGTACATTTGCTTGTGATGTCATGTTGATGATATGTGCCTTTGATTGTGATATCATGATGATATTTGACATTATGAAGGATTCATTTCTAGTACCTTGAGTTAATTATGTCGATTTAAATAGGGAACTTGTGGGTTAAGGGTTTCCCTAATGTTATATATATAGAGAGGGAGGGCACATCAATCGGTTGTACATAACCTAAGTGTGGTGAAGCTTCCATGATGAATAGAGTATTGTTAAAGCCAATAAAAAAATAAAACACAATAGTGTAGAGGAGGAACTTATTCAAAACCATCTGCAAATTTAGAGGCAAGTGCTACAAGGTAATCATTGCTAGTTGTAATACTCACAATCTCGTTTCTAGTGAGATAGTAGAGGAAGAACTTATTCAAAACCATTTGCAAATTTAGAGGTAAATGCTACGAGGTAATCATTGTTAGTGGTAATACTCACAATCTTGTTTCTAGTGAGATGATAGAGAAACTTGGTTTGAAGAAGCCTAAACATCAAAATATAGCCAAGGTATCTTGGTTGTTAAAGGAACATCAATTGTTGGCAAATGAATGATGTAAGGCCAAGTTTCAAATAGGTGCATATAAAGAAAAAGTCCTATGTATTGTCATGCCTATGGATGTTTGACATGATTGTTGCATAGGCATTGGCATTTTGAAGGCTTTGCATGATGGAAGAGAAAATATCTATACCTTGTGGAAGGATGTTAAGAAGTATATTGTGAATACTTTGAAGAACAATGGTGTAGAGGTGAAGAGTGTTCTATTAGTGACAAGAAATCAATTCTTGAAGGAAGCCAAGGAGCAAGTAAGTTTTATGCTCATGCATAAGCATACACATGGTGTAAGTGCAAAAGGTGTAAGAAGATTTTCTTTGCAAAATGAAAGAGATATTTGGTGAATATGAGGATATCATGTCAAGGGATATTTTAGATGGTTTACCACCCATCGATAACATACAAATAAAGAAACATACAAATTAATGTCATGGGAGAATGAGGAGGTGAATAAGCAAGTTAAAGAATTGCTTAGGAAGGGGCCAATCAAAGAAATCTTGAGCTCATAGACAATACCTATTGTGTTAGTTCCAAAGAAAGGAGAGTGAAGGATGTGCACTAATTTTAGAGCCATTGAAAAAATAATCATTAAGTATAGATTCCCATTGTTGCACGTAGATGACTTAATGGATTGCTTGTGTGGAGTTCGATATTTCACTAAGATAGACCTAAACATAAAATGCCATTAGATTAAGATTAAAGAAGACAACAAATGGAAAACTACTTTGAAAATGAAGGATGGATTGTATGAGTGGATGGTTATGCCTCTTGGTCCGACTAACATACTAAGCATACTCATGTGATTAATGAAGAGTGTTAAATCCTTTCTGTGGTATGTTTGTCATTGTGTATTTAGAGGGCCTTCTAATTATTTCACAAGTCAAAAGAAGAACATGGCACACTTGAGGCAAGTGTTACAACATTTGTGCAAAGAGAAGTTTCTTGTAAATATGAATAAATGTAGTTTCATAAAGATAGAGTTGGTGTTCTTAGGATTTGTAATATCTCAATATGGATCTTGATAAGGTGAGAGTAATGAATGAATGACCATGACCAAAGAATGCATTTGAAACCAAAATTTTCATGGATTGGTGAGTTTCTATTAGAAGTTCATAAGAAACTTTAATGGAATTTATGCACCTATCCCAAAGGTGATGAGGGTTGATAAATAGGAGTCTACTTGAATTATGGAAGCCAAATATGGTTCTAGAATTTGAAGGTGACAAAGTATCCTATATTGATGATGCACAATTTCCATAGTATTTCAAGTAGATTGTGATGTGAGTGGGGTATCCATTGGAGCCATACCATTTAAAGAAGGTAAAGCCTTCACATAGTTCAATGAGAAATTGAATGATGCACATGGAAGAGGTACTCAGTTAATGACTAGGAGTTCTATGCTATAATGTAAGCATTGAAGTGGATGTGCTATCTCATGCCAATATAGTTTCTATTGTGCTTAGACCGTTATGCATTGCAATTCATAAATAGTCAAGGTAAGTTGAATCTAAGGCACATGAAATGGGTTTGATTCTCTTAGAGTCACTCATTTTTCTTGAAACATAGGAGTGAGGAATATAATTGAGTTTCTAAAGCACTAAGTAGAAGATGTATCTTATTGATTGAGATGCATGTGGAGGTCATAGGTTTTGATAATGATGAAGATTTCAAAGAAGCATGGTAGGTGCATGCAAATATAACACTTTAGTCGTATTATTTGTTATGAGAAGGGTTGTTGTTGAAATGGGAACAATTATGTATAACCTAGGGATTAATGTACAAGAATTTAATTGAGGAGAAACATGGTGACAACTTATATGGACATTTTAGCATTTATAAGCAAATGGCGAGTTGAGTGAAGGGTACTTTGGTATGCATGTTTACAGATGTGTGAAATTGTGATTTTCCAATTGGTGAAAGACAAAAATTAGAATACAATTTTGTATCAAACTTTGGTTATCCTTGAGAGACATGGAAGCACTTAAGCATAGATTTTGTTCATGGATTTTCTAAAATGCAGAAGGGCCATGATTCTATTGTTGTTGCAATAAACAACTTTTCCAAAATGGTGCATTTTGTGGCCTATAAACTGTATACGTCTAAAAATGGTCATGATTAAGCTTGTTAATTAATTGAATATGAATTTATTTAATTAATTCTCCCAAAGTCATCTACATATAAATAAATTTATTTATTTATATCGTTCATTTTTCTAATTCTTCTACCTTAATTAAATAAATAACTTTATTTAATTATTGGCATTTCCCACATTCCTCTTAATTAAATTAAATAAATTTTCATAATTTATTTATATTTGATTATCACACCATTCCAAAGTTTAAATATTTGAATATTTGAATAATGGAATATTCCCTTCATCCCATAATAAATTAAATATTAAATATCTTATTTAATATTTTTCTCACTCTAATTTCATTTCTAAACATAATTAAATATGATTTATTTAATTATGCGAGTTGCCATTTTCGTTTCACTTCCAAATTAAATAAATCTATTTTATTTAATTCTAACTCACCCTTCCAAATTCTTGACTCGCTCTTCGAAATGGAAATTTCCTTTCGAAACTCAATGACGGAAATTGAAAGAAAAGGGAAACCTTCCATCTCCATCTCCACTTTCAAAAATATCCCACCGTCTGTTCGAACAAGCTTAATTCGGGCCGTCGATCGAATCAGCCAATCGAATCCGTTCGAAAACTCTATAAATTCCGGCGCAAATCCAAGCTTTGGTTACTTACACATTACGCATACACCTACGCCTACTTACGCACACATACGCATTTACACAGCCATACTTTCATCTTGCTTATGCAATCATATCATTTTCAGCATCACAGCCATACTTTCATTTTAGCATAGCTTTGCATTTAGCATAGTGTGCACTTTAAAATCTCATTCTTCATGCTGTCTTTTTGTTGAGCTTGATCTGCTGATCTGAGAGCCATCTGGAAATCAACAAAACGCTGGAGTTAGAGAGAGATAAGACGGTTTCGGGGAAGCTGCCATTAACAGTTTGCTTATTTCTGTTTTTCTTTTAGCTTCTTTGATTTAATGTCTTATTAATATGTGTTTGAATTCATTTAAATTGATCCAATATTTCATACACACATAAAATGGCGCCCACCGTGGGGCTCAAACCCACTAATTTAACATTGTCTGCAAGTTTCTTTTGACAGTTTCGCGTTCTGGAGTCAATTTTCGGAAAAAATTTGGCGTTTAGGCGCATTCGAAATTTTCTGTGGTGCATACGGGGTTTTAACTTTTTGTTTTGCAGGATTCTGGAGCGCATATAGTAACTGTTTAGGCGCATATAGTGACTGTTTACGCGCATATAGTGACTGTTTAGGTTAGGCGCATACAGTAAGCTTTCCTTTTTACATATAGTAACTGTTTTAAAGGCATATAAATCTTTCTTGCAGCACATATATCCTCTGTTCTAGCGCATATATCCTCTGTTCTGGCACATATATCCTCTGTTCTGGCACATTTACCTTCTGTTCTGGCGCATCTAGTTTCTGTTCCGGCGCATATACCTTCTGTTCTGGCGCATACGAATTGTAACAAAAATACAGAATTCTGAGTCTGACGCCTTCTGCAGACAGAATTCTTTCTTTTCTTTTTCTAGATTTTAAAATGAAACAATCCTAGGGTAGCCACATCTGGATAAAATGAAGCAATCTAGGATAGTCACCACACAATGATCTTGCAGTTAAAATTGAACAAACTTGTTTTTGGTGAAGCAATATCTTCACTTAGATTAGATCATTGTGATTTGGATTTAAAAAGAACATCTGCTTGCTTTGAATGTGGCAATAGGTCTATGCTCTCCCCCTAACTGGGTGATCAAAATACCAGACTTGCCTTTTAGTTTCTATGCAATTTTACTGTTTCAATTACATCCTTTAGAGAGCCTGCCGTAGTGGGAAAAAGTACTCACCCTACGGGAACAACTCAAGTGGGTTCAAGCCAAAGCCAGGCTATTCCGCCCCACTATAAAATTTAAAGCAAATCTGGGGAAACCCTCTTTTGCCGGTAGTGTGTAAGATAACCATCCCCAAAGCCTTTGTTCTAAAGGTTGGGAGGTCTCCTGAGGGAGTTTATTATTGCCGCACCGAACGGAAATCCTTACTACGAACCTAGTGTAGCGGCCAGCCGAAGTCAGTTTTCGAACATTCTAATAATCATAGTGCAAGGGGAGGGAAGAATCTGCCCCCAAGACACTCACCATATAACTGCCAAGGACCGTTTGCTCAGGGGATCTGGTATCCACTTCCGTAACTCTGAGTACGCACCTGGAAAAGACAAAAACACGGGCGCCCCCTCAGGGGTGACACGGCTGTGTGAGTCGACGCAGTTCTAAGATGTGGGCTGTTGATTACTAGAATGACCTACTTGAGCATTAAGAGTGAGTTTGTCTGAATTGTTTTTCATGTGCAACACCTATGAAAACATTTTCTTGATCAAACACTTCATGTTAGTATAGGGCCTTAAGAACAAACTGTTTTCAAAAATATTTGTTGTGTCTTCCATTACATTAATTCAAATAAAAAGATCATTCGAAATGAACATGAAGAACAACAACTGAAATCACTCAAAAAAAATTCATACCATTGGTCCAATAACATTCCCAATACTTTTCCCATTCTTAGAGATTGGAAATCAACAAAATTTCCCAAGAAATCAGTGTCCAAAAGGATCAGAAAACCCAAGAAAACATTAGGATACAAGAAAACTTTGCAAAGTAGAAAAAATTTATACAAAAGTCGACACGTGTTGCTTCATTTCCGTGGATTTCTTCATAGGTATCAAAACTTTATAAGGGGATTCACTGATGAGTATGTTGTAGATCCTTTAGATTCTTGAGCTTATTATCAGAGATTAGCTCTATTACAATGGCATAATCATAACCAACCTCTTGAGTTCGATAACATACCACAACCTGCTATTGAATATCCTTCACACCCCAGTCATATTCTTCAAAGATCTTGAAGGAATTTTCCTTAAAAACGAAGATCAAAATCTTTTAGAGTGCACTTTTCAAAACAACTTTCTAATTTTTTGGTTCAACTTCCCCAACAGGATTCTGACATCCTTCATCATTGGAAGCCACAATAAAAAATTAGGAGCATTCTTGATCATATCATAAGATTCCACATCTTATCAGATCAAAATATCATTCCCATTGCACTTGTCAAAAAAACTGTGATCTAAGTCCAGAGGAACTTTTCAAAATCATATGCCTATCTCCACAAGATCTCAACACAATAAATTGAAGGATACAATCCAAAAATAAAGTCATATTCAGAACACTCAAGAAGAAGGAGAAAGCAGTAATCCTCTTTTCAGCATAAATCAAAATCCACTTTTCAACAAAAACATGGACAACAGAGAAGAAAATCCATTTCATAACTATAGAGATAAAATCCATGTGGATAGTGATGAGGAACAAGATGAGGAATGTCTTAGAGAGGCTGAGCAAGATCCAAAATTTCACAAAGCCATCGAAAAGATCTTGCAGCGAGATAAGGAAAAATATTTTCGCTATCTAGCTGAACAAGGGGCTAACTTGCCTCATGACTTTAATACTGAAAACTTGAAAAACAAACCTGAAGAAAAACCCCTTTCTGATCTTAATGCTTTGACCCAACAAATCAAAGCACTTCAGGGACAAATCAAAGAGTTACAAGGAGGAACAACCACAAAAAAAATACTCTGGAGGAAATTTGTCCTTATCCTTTCGATAGAAGTCTTGACATGATTCCTTTTCCCAAAAATTGTGAAATGCCAAAATTTGATCGCTATAATGGGAAATTGGATCCAATTGATCATATCAGAGACTTCTGAAACATGACATTGGAATTTTCTCATGAAGACACTTACTTGCTGCGATTGTTTCCTAGAAGCCTTGGAGTTCACTCTATGGAATGGCTATCTAAGATTACACCTCCCGTTCAGACATTTGAAGAATTGATCAACTTATTCATATCACAATATGCCTACAACATACAACACCGGATCACCATGATAGATCTTTGCAAAGTTGCACAAAAACCTGGTGAATCCTTCATTACGTTTCTTCAGAGATGGAGAAAAATGTTTTCCAGATATCCACGTCCTGTTCCTGAAAAGGAAAAGATGGTTACCTTCATTAACAGTTTAAATTCAGAAATGAGCTATCATTTGAACTTACATTGTCCTTCTTCTTTTGAGAAAATGATTGAGGATGCCATAACCACTAAAAATGCTTTGGTCAAAAGAGGAATAATAAAACATGACAAAGACAATCCCAGCTCATCCAACCATCACAATAATCAGGACAAGTCCAAATTCTGGACTCGCAACAAAAATATGGTGAATGATGGTGTTGTTGATGCGAATCATGCCTCCACCAAGCCATTTGTCCTCAGTACTCCAAACAATCGCAACAACAATGTCAACTCGATTGCAAATCATGGAAATAATCCTCCCCCTCCGAGGAACAATATAAATCAACACTCTACTCCCAATCCAGGGACTTCCAACAACCAAGGTTATCAAGGAACCAATAACAATCAAAATTCCTTAGAGAACACCTCGAATACAAATCCGCAAAAAGTTTCATTCTTCTCCAATAGAAGAACTTTCACTTCATTGGGTCAATCCTTAGAATCTGCATTCAAAGAGTTGATGGCCAAAAATGTCATTACTTTGCTGCCTCAACGAAATTACGAACCCAGTGTAAAGCCTCCATCATGGAATGAGGCATACTATTGTGATTATCATCGGTGCAAAGGTCATCGCACGAATAACTGCCAAGCCTTGAAGAATGCCATTCAAGACTTAATCGACAATGACATCATCACGATAGAGGGACATCAACAATCCAACACAGACCACCAAGCATTTCGCAATCCTTTGCCCAATTATCAAAAGGGTGAGTCTTCTAAAAAAATGTGAATCATATCAATGATGATCATATAATCAATCATCTCTACACAGACGATGAGCGGGTAAATGTCATTAAAGTCAACAAGAAGGTGGAATATAGAGAAGTCAACGCAACAACAAGAGTGCAAGCTAAAGTTGTCTTAAAGGGCGCCTCTTCAAAATCCACTGAACCTCCACCTCAACATCAATATGATTTGGTCAATCAACTTTGGAAAACCCCCGCTCAAATTTCTATTCTGGAACTATTGAAGATTTCCCCAGCCCATAAGGAAATTCTCGAAAAAGCCCTTGTTGAAACGAATGTATCCACTGATTTGGATGTGAACCAATTTCAAGCCATGGTAGGACACTTGTCCTCACCCACTTTCCTTTCATTCTCTGAAAAAGATGATGTTTCCATAACTCATCCCCATAATTCATCATTGTACTTAGAAGTCATGGTTCACAAGTTTCGTATCAGACGAGTTCTAATAGATGGAGGTGCTGGTTTGAACATTTGTACCATGAAGTTAGTTAAGTCTTTAGGATTTTCTGAGGACTCCATTGATTTCAAAAGAAATATTACCATAAAAGCTTATGATGATGAAGAAAGAGCATCCAAAGGTCTAATCATGCTGCCAATCAGAGTGGGCCTTGTTATAAAGAATACTTTCTGTCAAGTACTGGACCATGATCTTGCATATAACATCTTGTTGGGTCGTCCTTGGATCCATGAAATGCAAGCTGTCCCATCAACCTATCATCAATGTCTTAAGTTTCCTTATGATGGACAGGAAATCACGATACCAGCAGATAATTCCAATATTCAAACTTGTGCCAACATAAAAGCCAGTCAAGATACTTTGGTCCCTAACAATCGAGAAGCTCATGCTAGTACTTCTCTAAAGATTGACACACAAATCAGTCAATTGACCAATAGTTTTGACAAAAAAATGAAATTTAAGGATCATGGAGTTGGAGAATACTCTCTTTGTCTTGCCAATTTACCTACATCATCTCGATCACATGGACAACCGTCTATCAGGGAACATCAAATATCAGCAGCATCAACATCAAAGCAACCACCGATAGAGTCAATCACAAAATTTAATAGACAATTCATCAAAGAAAAATTCCCCATGGGAAATCCTGAGGATACAGAAATTCTAAACTAGCTCTATAAAGATGAAGATGAAGCAGGCTTTAATGTTAAACTACCCATAGACAAATATGGAAAAGGGTACTCAATCATGCAGAAGATGGGCTATGATAAAGGTCCTATCGGAAAAAGGAAAGAAGGAGTAGTTGAACCTATTCACCTCCATGGACTTGCTGCAAAAGAGAAAACTGGATTGGGTTATGATACTCACTCCAAAGAAAGCACATCCAAACAACTACATGGCACTGTCTTCGCATTACAAGAAAGCTCAGATTCACGAGAAGTATGTTTGACAACAGTTCAGAACTTCTTGGATAACAATTCTGACATAGACTCTGTTGAATATGAATGGGACACCATTTACAATGATGAGTTCTGGAGGGACAAGGAGGTTGATGTAATACACCAGTACGCCCCAACTCTAATTGAAGGTCAAGGTTCAGGGACCCAAACACGCGAATTTGAACTACAAAGTCACTATGATTCTAGTGAGGCTGAATCAGATCTAAACGAACAAGACAACCATGAGGACAGTATCATCATTGACCCACCTTATACCTCGGATCCTACCGACCACTCCGTTATGACCTTAACCATAGCCGATTTCATGCAACCTGATGACTCGATACCTTTGATTTATCCTGATCTCATTGATTGGGATTCAACTGAACCTATTGATATACCTATGTTTCCAAGTGATGAAGCTATTGTAAACTTCCTTTCGGCAGAAGATGTAAATGATTGTTCCACTAACAATTTTCGATATAAAGTCTTTGATCAGGAGAGTGTCAATTCTCCTAGCTGCAAAAGTAAAAACAAAAAAGAAAGATCTAATGGTGAAAACCAGAATTTGGCAGTATTAGATCAAACAAAAGATAAAATAAAGAGCGTATCAAATGGTGAAAACCTCTTTGAGGCACCAGATGATGGGAATCTTGACACTCTCCCGAAGCACTACCATGAGCGATTGCCTATTTTGATTGAGCCTACAAATGCTATCAATCTTGAGACTTCCGACAAACCAAAATTTTTACAGTTAGCTGCATCAATGACAAAGAAAGAAATACTAGAGTTCATGGAATTCCTAAAAGCAAATCAAGTAAATTTTGCGTGGTCTTACGTTGACATGCCTGGTCTTGATCCTGATTTTATCATGTATCACTTGTCTATCAAACCAGGGGCCAAGCCGGTGAAACAAAAACTCAGAAAGATGCACCCTCATGTTGCATTATTGGTTAAGGAAGAACTGAGAAAACTCCTTGATGTGGGCTTCATAAGATCAATTGACTATGCATAATGGATCTCCAACATTGTTCCTGTATCCAAGCCAGATAAAACTGTGAGAATATGCACAGATTTCAGGGATCTTAATAAAGCATGTCCTAAGGATGATTTCCCACTCCCAAGCATCGACACTATAGTTGATCTAACAGCTGGCCATGCCATGTACTCATTAATGGATGGTTTTTCTGGCTACAACCAAATCAAGATTGCACTTGAAGACCAGGAGAAAACAGCTTTCACATGCCCATGGGGAACCTACTGTTGGAACGTCATGCCTTTTGGTTTGAAGAATGTTGGGGCTACTTATCAAATAGCCATGACTACAATCTTTCATGACATGATGCATATCTTCATGGAAGATTATGTAGATGACATATTGGCAAAATCATACACCAGAGAAGGACATCTTGAAATATTATCCAAAATATTTGCAAGATTAGAGAAATTCAAAGTTCACCTCAACCCTAAGAAATGTGTTTTTGGGGTCAAATATGGAAAACTCTTGGGGTACATTGTTTCAGAAAAATGAATTGAAGTAGATCCCGCGAAAGTACAAGCAATTATGGAAATGCCTCCACCAAAGAACATCAGTCAGTTGAGATCACTATAGGGACGACTGCAGTCTATACGAAGGTTCATTGCACAATTGGCCGAAAAAAGTTTACCTTTCACACATCTACTGCATAAGAATGTTCCTTTCAGGTGGGATGACAAATGTGAATTGGCGTTTCAACAGATCAAACAGTATTTAATGACTCCACCCGTTCTCGTACCACCAAATCCAGGCAAACCACTAATCTTATACATTGCCGCAACAGAGACATATCTGGGGGCACTGCTAGCGCAAGAAGACTCTATAGGAAAAGAACGTGCAATCTACTACATCAGCAGAACACTAACAAGTCATGAGCTCAACTACACTTCTATTGAGAAGGCTTGTCTGGCAGTAGTCTTTGCTTCACAGAAGTTTTGGCATTACATGTTAACCCATACAACCAATCTGGTTTCAAAGATTGATCCACTCAAGTATTTATTAAGCAAAGCATCATTGACAGGAAGGTTAGCAAAATGGGTAATGATTCTGAGTGAGTTTGACATCCATTATGTTGATCGCAAGGCAATCAAAGGACAAGTTATCGCTGATCAATTAGCTGAAGCACCACTACAAGCAAATCATCCCCTACACATTGAATTTCCAGATGCTGATGTCTTTACTGCAGAATCTAAGCAACCATAGTCCTTATATTTTGATGGTTCTTTCACTCAACATGGATCAGGGGCAGGCATACTTTTCGTCACCCCTCAAGGACAAACCATTCCTCGATCATATAGGTTGATGTTTCCATGCACCAACAACATAGCCGAATATGAAGCATTGATCACTGGGCTTAAAATAGCGCTGGAATGGAGGATTACAGAACTATAGGTGTATGGCGACTCACAGCTGGTCATTTATTAGATCAATGATGATTATGAAACCAAAGATGACAAACTAATACCATATAAAAATATGGTTGATGACTTCAGAAATTTTTGTGGACATCAAATTCACACAAATTCCAAGACTGGACAACAAAGCAGCTGATGCCATGGCTATGATTGCGTCATTGCTACAACTCCCAGAAAATCAGACTCGCTATGAATTTCTGGTGAAACAATCATTTACACCTGCTTATGATACTCCTGAAAGCCAAATCATTTGCCACTTGGTAGGATCTGATTCACCTTGGTACGAAAAAATTTATGCCTACCTCAAAGACGATATCTTGCCACCTGATTTATCCTGTAACCAAAAACGTAATTTTATTCGCCAATCCGCTCGCTACACTCTTATCGCTGATACCCTTTATCACCTTGGTCTTGATGGTACTCTACTTCGATGTCTTGAACGTGAGGAATCTGACAAAGCTTTACAAGAAGTTCATGGTGGCATCTGTGGTACTCATTCGAGTGGACTGACCTTATCCAAGAAATTGATTAGAATGGGTTACTACTGGCCTACAATGGAGAGAGAATCATTCACTTTTGTGAAAACTTGCTCAAAATGTCAGATTCATGGGAATCTCATTCATGCTCCTGCACAGGAACTTCAACCATTCACGCCAACCTAGCCATTTTCTCAATGGGGGTTAGATCTAGTGGGCAAGATTCATCCTTCTTCATCGAACGGGCATAAGTTCATCATCACAGCTACAAAGTATTTTACCAAGTGGATTGAGGCAGTCCCTCTTACTAAAGTTACCGGCAAACAAATATCATCATTCATACTCAACTATATTATTTGTCGGTATGGATTCCCAACTCCATTATTACAGATAATGGACGTCCATTCAAAAATAAGATGTTGATGAACTTTGTGAGAGATTTCACATTCAGCATAGATATTCAACACCTTACTATCCACAAGGGAATGGCCAAGCAGAGGCCTCAAATAAAACAATATTGAAAATCTTGAAAAAGACTGTGAATGATTCAGGGAAGGATTGGCACATTCAACTCAATCCCGCTCTATGGGCCTACAGAACTAGTGTCCGCACGCCAACAGGAGCAACGCCATTCACCCTTGTCTATGGAGCAGAAGCCATATTACCTTTAGAAGTTGAGATTCCCTCACTTAGGGTATCATTGAAAGGTCTTACAACGGATAACAAATACAGAGTTTCCCAACTCCAAGAACTAGAACTCCTAGATGAAAAGAGACAAAGAGCAGCTGATCATTTGAAAGCATATCAACAGATGATGTCTCGTAGCTATAATCACAAAGTAAAGCCATGTACCTTTCAGGTGGGTGATCTTGTTCTGAAAGAGAACCCACGCAATCAGCAAGACAGAGAGAAGAAAGGAAAGTTCGAACCAAATTGGCTAGGTCCTTATGTGGTTATCGTAGTCTATGGTTCAAGAGCCTACAAGCTATCAACGCCAGAAGGGGACCTGTTTGATGAACCTATCAACAACATGCACCTAAAAAAGTACTATGTCTAAAGCGTTATCATCATCAGAAAAAATTTAAAAAAAATCAGAAAAAGTCCTGAAAAAATGGTTACCCTGGTGAAAACCTGGCAAACAGGCATCTTGGTAGCAACTAAAAAAAAAAAACGTCATAGGGTGAAAACCTAGCGACAGGCAGTCTATTGACAAGAAAAATGCAATAAAAACAAATAGTGAAAATCTGGCAAACAGACGCTATTTGTAGCTCTCCATCTATTAGTTCATGTTCTGCACTTAACTTTTCGACTTTCCTTTTCATGCATCTTTCCCATCATCTTAGGGCCACACCAGCACCATGTTATCATCATTTTCCTCGAGTGATAACGTCTCACCATGGCTCGATTATTGTACATATTCATTTCAGCAAGTTGTGTCAATACCGAGGGCAAAAGATACTGGGGGCAATCAACTTTTAGATTTTACCAAAACAGTGAGACAATGACATCAAAAACCAATCGTGAAAGCAAAACAACCAAATCAAACCAAAACGTCCAATCATTTGATCCATATCACAGTAGATTTCAATTGCGTACCCTATCATGACTCATATCTGGATGATTTATAATCTGAATAATGTTTGGAATCACAGTATTTCATTTTTGAATAATGGTTGTTTAATTTTCGATATCATTTCTCTGGAGCACACTCAATGATGTACTGAACTAGAGTGGCAAGGAAAGAGGATGATTTTTCCTTGTCTGTTGTCTGGAGGTTAATCATTTATCTGTTGCAAATATGTCGCGAGACGTGATGATTACAAGTTTATCATTGATGATAGTTCCAAATTTGCATTAGATGGTAGTTAGTCTTTGTCTGTTTATACAAGAAATGCTCAGGTCATCTCGGTTTAATTATACCTAGATGCTTGTGTTCACTTGCTATATCAAAAATCATGAAAGTTGTACTCAGGTCATCATTGGTGCTAATTTCCCCTATGATGCTTGTACATACTTCCAACATTTTAATAGCGCTCTATGATGATTCCAGCAAATATACCAACAAGCTCAACAAAATGGTCGGCTTCATTTAGTTGCATTTCATTTTAGGTCATTGTACATAACTGCATATTGGATTTGCATCAAGAGTTTTCGAAAGGCCAATGGTTGTCATGCTTCTTTGGACTATTTGTAGAGAGCAATGCGGATGTTTGGTTCAATACCATTATCATTTATCGCATCATCATTCATTTCTTTATATCATACATTTCATCATTTTCATTCATCATTTCATAGTAATTTCATTTCATTCATCATTTTATCATTTATCATTTTATTAGTATTTCATTATCATTCCATTTGCATTTCATTATCATTTTATTATCATTCCGTTATCATTTAACATATTTTATCATTTATCCATTCATATCATCTAATTCATTTAACATTCCATTTCATTTTTCATTATCATTTAATCATTATCATTATCATTTCATTTATTTACATTATCATTATCATTATCATTTAACATTTCATTATGTTATTCATATCATTCATTCATCATTTCATTTTCATTATCATGGGTCATCATCATTTCATCATTTCATTATCATTATCAGTTATCTCAGTTTCATTTTCATATCATATCATTATCATTTCATTATCATTATAATCCCATTTATTATTCATTTATCAATTCATTCTAATCATACATTTCATCATTTCAAATCATTATATCATACATCTCCTCACTATTTACTCATATCATTTTACATCAAATCACATCATTTTATCATACAAAATTCATAATGCATATCATGAATACAACATTCATTTTTCATCATATTACCATCTTTTATATGCATTGAAAAATCCAAAAAAAATAATATAATAAACATTCCATACATACATTTCCATATACACATCATCAATCATCCATTTGCATAACATCATTAGTACACATTATCAATCATCATCATCATAATAAAAATATCATATCAAATCATCCTGCATATCATGTTAGTCATTAACTCATTCAAATGCATACCAAAATCCATAACACATAGAAATAAATTCATATCATATCATCATATCATAAATGCACAAAACATAATCCAAAATAATCATCGCCGCTACATATCATCACTCATCAAAAATGATACAAAATGTCCGAAGCGAAATACATCAGATATGATAAAAAATCGGTATACATGCTCCAAAAATAATACACATAGGTGCACTTTGTCTGCTAACTGGTCGATGCCCCTGATGGAGCTGGTCCGGAAGGAGGTGGCCTACCACTGGTGCCTGCATCTGGGTCCTGTCGAGGTCCAGTCACTCCCCTGCTCTGTGTATGTGTTCGTGATCTACTCTTGGACCTGCTATGGGACCGCGGGTATGGCTCTCTGCGATCTGGAGGACACAGCTCCTCGTATTTGACCCTGTAATACTCGACCTCTCTTGCCATCTCCATGCCCTCTGTAATGGCATCCCGCAATGACGCACTCTCTACGGTGCTCATCAGCCTCTGAACCATGCCCTCAGCCTCTACTGCCCGTCATCTGAATGCATCTCTCTCTGCAATCACTTGAGCTAACTGTGGGCCTGGGGCAGGTGCCTGTGCCTGTGCTTGTGCCTGAGTCTGAGCCTGTGCCAGCTGTGTCTGTAGCTGCACAATAAATCCATGTGCCTGCCCCAGCTGACTCTGTAACTGTCCCTGCTGCCCCTGTAGTGCCTGCACCTGGGCCTAAAGCGTGGCTATTTGAGATGAGGATCCCATCCGGATCACTGTCCGTCGCCCTATCCCTGTCCTCGGCCGCCGCATAATCTGGACACCCCTCAAAATATCCAGCCTCGATCTTTCCAGCACCGGGCCCTCATCTCCGCCATCATCTCCATCATCCCCATCTGAACTCTCCTCCTCCTTTCCACTCTCCTCCTCTCTGCTCTCCACCTCCTCTCCTCCAATTGCTCCCTACTTGCCGCCGGCCACATCCTCCTGTCTCACTGCCCCTGGCTGTGGTGCTACTAGAATGGGTGTTGGCTCATCAGGGCTAGTAAAACATGGAAATGGATGCGTGTGAAAATACGCAGAGTACTCATCAGACATGCCAGCATCAACAACGTCTCGCCTGTCAACCCATGTCTCCGGCGCTAATGACATGAACTCTATATATGCTATCTGATAAGAAATACATGGCCCCCATCTGGCCTCATCTCTGCTCCAGGCATAATGTGCAACCCCCTGTGGCATCCCCTGCGTGAATCCAAACTGCCTCTGCACCCGCAATGCCAAAAATCTCTCAAGAATGAAAGGAGTCCTCCCTATCAGAAATCGAGGAATGCATGCATATGGCATCTCTACATCATCCGTATCCCATGGCTCGCAATCAAGATACGGTCGCCATACAACTGTATCCATATCATCTAGCAGTCGCCTCTAGTAATCTACCTTGCCCAGCTTGGGCTGGGTAAGGAACAAAGCATACGTATATATATAGGGCCTACCTGGTGGCCTAACCCTGGGGCACGTCGGTCTCATCACAGCAAAATACTCCCATGCCCAGATCTGCAGCAATGTCACACCACAGGACAAACTGGAAGAACCCTTGTATACCACCTGATGCAAATTGTGGTATAGATGTGCTAGCATGCAACTCCCCCATGCATATCTCCACGGTTGTAGCAACATCTGCTCTAAAATCCTGCCCCATCCCATCGATAACCCCTTTGCCCAGTGATCCAAACAAAGGAGACCTCCAATGAATGCACCCAAAACTGCAGGCAAGGATGGATATCCTCGAAAATCAGCCCATGGTACCCAATACCCAACTATCTGTGCATCTCTGTACACTCTCCTCAAAGCATCTGTACCCCCGAGCTCCTTGTGATCATAATACACAAGGGCACCAACCACTGGGATACCTAATATCCTGTACACATCCTCAGGAGTCACCGTCACCTCACCAGTCGGCATATGAAAGGTGTTGTGCTCTGAATGCCATCGCTCTGCCAGTGCCGTCAACAATCCTTTATTGACCCGAATCGGCGACATAGCCAATAAGGATCTCAAACTACAAGTATCTGTCAATGCTATCTCAGCAGGTGTCAACTCGGGAATCCTATTCCATCCTGCCGAATGTCACTCTCTAATCTGGAGGTTTTTGAAAACCTCCTATTTTCATCGAAAAGGTAATTCATCAGAATCATACCAATAATTCAATCCAAATCAATCAAAATCAATCAAACTCATCAATGACCTATATCAGTGACCTATATTAGTGAACTATATTAGACCCATATCAATGACTCATATCAATGCATCATATCAATGACTCATATCACACAATCAATCCTATCAGGCAAACCAATACACAATCTATCTATCTGGATATCACATCCAATCTACTCTACCATCAATTACTATTTATTTTCTACTGCAGAAAGCAAATTTATCAGAATTCATATCAATCATTTATCAGTTCAATTACTCTTTGTTTTCTACTCTAGGAAACAAAGTTATCAATCAGTCAATCAGATTATTCTATCATTTCAATCCATATTAGCATGATGACACGACAATTTACCTACCTATTGACTAAGGAAGCAATATTCATCATCATTTTCATCCAATTTTCAATTCAGCCTATTTTTACCATATGCGCTACTCTATGGACTCTATGCGCTAAAACCCATATGCGCCGTTGTTTTCACGAGATGCGCTAAAACCCGTATGCGCCGCTGTTTTCACCGGATGCGCTTAAACAAACCCCCAATGCACGTTTTCCTATATGCGCTACTTTAATCAACCTAAGCGCCATTGTTTTTGCTCGATGCGTGTTTTCCTATATGCGCGACTGTTTTTCCTATATGCGCTTTACTCCCAAATTTTCTATCCTACCCTATACGCGCGTTAGTTTTCACGGGATGCGCTAAACTGGTTTTTGCCCTAAATTTTCAAATCTATCCTATATGCGCCTCTGTTTTAACCATAAGCACCAGAATTTTTTTTGAAAGTGCTCTAACTATCCTAAATGCACGCAAACGTCATTTTTAAATCTAAAAACCATAGAAAAAATATAAAAATTACGATTCAAACGGAAAAATTCGAAAGCATAGGTGGTTAGATTGACTCACTGGTGGTCTGTACGCTGCTGGCCTCTGGTATCGGTGAGATCTCTCGAATTGGTGGCGATAATAGGGAATCTCCATGTCGCGATGTCACTCTTAGAGCTACAGTATTCACCAAAGTCAAAAGTGAAAATGACTTGTCTTTTTCAACTTTTTACCTTTTAAAGGTCAAACCAAGGGTAAGTTTGCTGCCTTTTTTTACTTTATTTTCAAAATGGGACAGTTATTTTTCATCATTTATCGCGAGCTAAACCACTCTCTCTAATCCGTGATTTAACTCTCGAGGGGGCATCATCAGCAAAAACATCGAAAGCATATCAGGGGCAAAATCTTATTTTTCTTTGAAGGAATGCGTTTCACACATCACTTCAAAGAGGGGCAAAATGTATACGTCTAAAAATGGTCATGATTAAGCTTATTAATTAATTGAATATGAATTTATTTAATTGATTCTCCCAAAGTCATCTACATATAAATAAATTTATTTATTTATATCGTTCATTTTTCTAATTCTTCTACCTTCATTAAATAAATAACTTTATTTAATTATTGGCATTTCCCACATTCCTCTTAATTAAATTAAATAAATTTTCATAATTTATTTATATTTGATTATCACACCATTCCAAAGTTTAAATATTTGAATATTTGAATAATGGAATATTCCCTTCATCCCATAATAAATTAAATATTAAATATCTTATTTAATATTTTTCTCACTCTAATTTCATTTCTAAACATAATTAAATATGATTTATTTAATTATGCGAGTTGCCATTTTCGTTTTCACTTCCAAATTAAATAAATCTATTTTATTTAATTCTAACTCACCCTTCCAAATTCTTGACTCGCTCTTCGAAATGGAAATTTCCTTTCGAAACTCAATGACGGAAATTGAAAGAAAAGGGAAACCTTCCATCTCCATCTCCACTTTCAAAAATATCCCACCGTCTGTTCGAACAAGCTTAATTCGGGCCGTCGATCGAATCAGCCAATCGAATCCGTTCGAAAACTCTATAAATTCCGGCGCAAATCCAAGCTTTGGTTACTTACACATTACGCATACACCTACGCCTACTTACGCACACATACGCATTTACACAGCCATACTTTCATCTTGCTTATGCAATCATATCATTTTCAGCATCACAACCATACTTTCATTTTAGCATAGCTTTGCATTTAGCATAGTGTGCACTTTAAAATCTCGTTCTTCATGCTATCTTTTTGTTGAGCTTGATCTGCTGATCTGAGAGCCATCTGGAAATCAACAAAATGCTGGAGTTAGAGAGAGGTAAGACGGTTTCGGGGAAGCTGCCATTAACAGTTTGCTTATTTCTATTTTTCTTTTAGCTTCTTTGATTTAATGTCTTATTAATATGTGTTTGAATTCATTTAAATTGATCCAATATTTCATACACACATAAACAAATTATTGTTGCTACACTAGTGGAAAATTTATTTTTTAGGGAAATAATAAGACTATATAGGTTTCAACTCCAGATTGTATTTGATAAATATATTGTCATCACTTTGTGCCCCCTTGCACTTCCCACTGATTATAGTTGATCTAGGAGATCTAAATGGATCAATCATGGTTAAGTGTGCCTTTCGTGGTTGCGGCTTCCCCTTCCTAGGCTTCAATCAGTTACCCAATTGTAAAAATCCCCAAAATGGCTAAGTACGAGGACATTTTCTTCCTCTAGTCCTTGTCAGGTTGTGGGCTTCAACAAGAACATAAAACCTTGGTTTTGAGATCTCCTTCCTCTATGCCCTACTAGTCTCTCCTTTGGTTCCTATCGAGCCTCAGGACTCCTCATTCCCTTCTGCCTCGCAAGACCCGACTTCTTCTTAAGGTTCCAACCAGGCCTCAAGACTCATTGGAAACTTGGACCTTTGGTTCCATTTCCTCATTCCCTTCTACCTCCTAAGTCTCAACATCTTCTTGCCTCAACAATCAACGGGAGCCTAGACCCTTAGCTCTAGGTCCTCATTCCTTTCCACCTCCTCAGTCTCAACTAGTTCTTCTTAAGGTTCTAATTGAAACTTGAGACTTGATAGGAACCTAGAACATTGGTTCCAAGTCCTCACTTCCTTTTGCCCCTCAAGCATTGACTTCTTCTTAAGGTTCCAACTAGAACTTGGGATCCAATGGGAACCTGGAACCTTGGTTCCAAGTCCTCGCTTCCTTCCATCCCCAAAGTCCCGACTTCTTTCGAAGGTTGATATTGAAAACTAAGACCTAACGAGAACCGAGAACCTCGGTTCTGAGTCTTTGCTTTCTTTCACCTCCCGAGTCCCACCTTCTTCTTAAGGTTCTTACCGAAACCCGAGACTCGATGGGAACTTGGAACCTAGAACCTGGGTTCTTGGTCCTCGTTCCCTTCTGGCACCCAATTTCGGTGACTTGTTTTCCTTCTTCCCCTCCTTTGGACCATGAGTTTGGGTTGGAACTTGGAACTCGAGCTTTGGTTCCAAGCTCCTGGTTTCATCTGTCTCCTGCCACCTACCAAATTCTTGCTAGTTCCAATCTTGATTTATCTCTTGGGCTTGACACTTGTCATTACAGTTCTTTTAGGTGCAGTTTCTAAGTTCCACCTAGAACCTAGGACCTGATGAAAACCTAGAACCTGGTTCCAAGTTCTTATTTCTATCAACTCTTTCCACCCATCAAGGTCTCTTTCTTTGACCAAAATATGCCATTAATGATCAGTGACTCTTGCAACTATCAAATATTGACCCATGGAGCTCTAGAAAGGTTTAAAATGTGTATTGGCATGAATTGAGGGAAAATTGACACCATGCCTCATTTATGGATTGCAAACTCATTTTTGTCAAAAGGCCATCCTAGATCGTGATTTCCAATGGATTTTGTGGGGGGTTTTGCACTTCAATCCATTGATCTTCAATGTTGAATCATGACTAGGGGTGTAAGAATGTTTTCTCATGCCTCCAACTTGGGTTTTCAAGGACACTTGTTTGCATCTCATTTGTTGAGGTGGTGGCTAGGGTTTTTCTCTAGCCTGTCATGTTTTGGCATGTCTCCCAATGTAACCTTCTAGGAATAAATCCTTGTAACAACTCATTTTGTGAAGATTCTTCTTTTATTTCTTTTAGGTTCTTGCATTCTTTGCAACTCTACCATTACAAATAGGTTCCATACCTACACATTAATGAAAACTACAATTTCCACCCCTTCTCACCTCTTACATTACATGTGTAAATTGTATTTACCTAAAGGTGTTGGAAAGATTTATACTTTTCTTCTATGTTTGCATGATGTGCTAAAATTGATTGTAGGATCTAACTATGGATCTTCTCCTTCCCTCTTAGTGCTTGTTAGACCCTAACCTCCATACACACCTCTAGGAGTTGGTATAGCAGAGAACTATGTGAGTTCTTGTGGCAGTATAATTAGTTCTATGTGATGTAGTGGGTAGGAAGAAACTCATCTTAATCTAGGTGGATAACCACCCCTTTTATTTTCTTGCATCTCTCTCTCTCTCTCCCTTTTTCCTTGCAAGCTATTAGATTAGGGTTAGTTTATTGGTTTATTCTGTGTTGGTTTGGATGGAGACTTTGCATCTAGGTTAGAAAGGAAGATGAAATTTTCAAGATGTCTAATCTCAATTGCAAGGTCCCACACTTTGAAATCATTCCCATTGTGTCATTAGAATGCTAAACTATGTTTAGCAGGGTGAAATTTCAAGTGATAACATTTTTTGGCATATGCCCAGTGGGACCAAAGTTGATGAGTTTCATATCATTTTTTGAGACGATTGGTGTTGGTCTTAGTAGCTACAACCATTAGAGGAAATTATTCAAGCATGTGGCAAATCTACAATTTCTTGGAAACCCCAGTATTTTGGTTTCAAACTATTCTAAATTTTCATTCCAAAGGTTCAAACAATAGCATCATATAAAGGTAATCTTAGAAATACCTTTATTTGCATACAAAAAGAGAACATATAATATATGACCTCCATATTCAAGAACCTAGTTAATTTCACTCGTTATTAGTAGTTTTTCCCCAAACATAACATCATTCCATGTTGCTCCTATGATTGTCCCAATAAATCATGTTTTTGTGACCTTTAATTGTGGTTGTCCTCTTGTTATAGCTCAAAGGGATGATATACCAATGGTTAACTTAAAAAGAATCCCATACTTCACTGGTGAAACAAACACTACTACCCTTGTTGAACACATTCAAGATGTCATGAACATATTCTCAATGCATAATTTCATAGAGGATAATGTGGTTGTGATGCTTCTTTACACCTCCTTAAAGGGAAAAACCCGTGGTATTGGGGTTGCAATCCAACTATCTTCATAACTGAGATGAGTTGGGTGAGAAACTTTGTCAACAGTTTGAGGCCTAAGTGACCACCTTTGTCTAGTTTGAGTAGTTGACCACTATAAAGAGATCCCCCCATGAGTTCATGGGAGATTTCAACTTTAGATTTTAGAAGACTTGGGATAGGATTTAAATGCCTTAGTAAAGCTCTCCCCAAACCATGCATTCTTATATTATCTGAGGGTTCTAAACAATGATGTGGCTATCATGATCCAATCTATGGGAGGTATCATTTTACCAAATTCTTGCAACATTGCTATCACAACAAAAATATGTCTAATACAAGCAAAAAAATGGCCCCTAGGCATCCAATACCCATGTTCCCAAAATTTTCACCTACCCAATCCATCTTGGTGCTTGTTCCTACAACAGTCAGCCAACCAACTACTCCTGATACCCCTTCCAGTGATTTACATGAGGTCAAAGCTTTGGAAATAATTATTAGCCTTGAAGATTCAACAGGTACAAAATAGTAGGCCTTATTAGCCTCATAACCAAGTTATGAAGAAAACATGCAACCCTACCAAGGAAACATGCAGGGGCATAAACAATTAGGTTATGTGATAAATCCAAATTCTATTTATCTAGTTGTTGAAAACACATCAAAGGTTCTTGTCCCAATGTAGAACAACTCAACTTAGGAACATAAATTGTGTTATTCGTGTAATCAAACCCACAATCAAAATGCATGCCAAAATTGGGTCCTCAATCAAACTTTGATGGTGCAAAACACACCAGTTCCATCAAGACAACATGTTAGACTACGCCAAGGAGGGATATTAGGGAAAGAACAAGGTTAGGATGGTTCCAACCTAATGATTTGGGATAAAACAAAAATCATCATGATGAGTTGGGATGAGGGTGATTATTCTAATGTTGGGCAACATGCATTCTTATTTGATGCTGATACCAATAAAGATTCCTAATTTGGCAATACATGCAACAATTTGGACAAAGAAAAACTTGTATGTATCATGGAGTAATCAAATGAATCAGCTCATGGAGCTGATTATTCAAAACATATGGCAACCTATGGTGAAAGTGGTAAAAAAAAGAATCTTGTTTGATGTCTTGACTTATGTTGTTCCATTTTTAGAGTTTGAGGCTACTAATGAGGGTTGTCGGCATAAGGATGGATTGTTCAATGGAATTAATGGTGTTGCATCCATTTTCCAAGAAGAAATTGAAACAAAGAGATAACTTGAAGAATTAAGTTCTTCATCTAAAGTGTCTCATAGATTCAAAAGTTGTGTTGATGAGATGTGCATCAATAAATCTAACTATGATGTATGTTGGCTCTCTATTGTCCTTGAATTTGACAAGATTGAATACAAGGTCTTCATTCAGGATGAAGATGTGATAATTTACATTGGGGATAATTTACCTAAAATGGAATGATTCACTTGGAACCAACATACAAGTTTCAATCATGCTGAGCAACAACATGTGTGTCAAGTAGTTCTCTTATTGCTAAACTTGATAATATTCTAGAGCTTCAAATTTTCTCATTTGATGTGCATGAGGAAGAGCTTCCCCGTGTAGATCAATAGATGGGTATGGCACATTTTACATTACCATGTGAGTTGGAAACATTCTCTTTTTGTTTTAGCTCACATCATAAGGATGTCAGTTGTTGTAAAAATAGGGTGCCCTTGTGTGGGGAGAGGTTGATAAATAGCATCTACAAACTTTAAGGGTTTTAAGACCCAAACCAAAAACTTGAAAAAGTCTCTTAAACTTTCACCAGAAATCCACTTTATTGAAACTTGAATTCACAAGGCTACCAATACACCAAATCACCAAATCAAGATTCCAAACTCTCATCAGACCCAAATGCACTTCAATCATCATGACAAAGGAAGAATTAAATCAAATAAACTACCCAAGAATGTTGATCCCTTTATTCTTTCAATTGTTCACAAACATGGCACTTATAGCTTGTAGTATTCCATTATGGCTAAAACGGGTATATCTTCTAAATTGATTGAATCTCCTAAGACAAAATACTTTTTCAAGAACCTATTATTGCATAGCTTAACATAACATAAACTTAGATGGAGTTTTTTTGAAATGTATACCCTTAAAAATGACTGTACTGTAGAAATAAGCTCCAAATAGGCCAAAATCACAAAGCATGTACCATCAAATCAATTTCTCAACCCTAAATAGCTGTGGAAATACCTTTAAAAGGTTATAAAACTACCAAATCATCAATATTTAGTGCTTGGAAGACTCCTTAATGCACCAAAATATCAAACCCTCACTCTATGCCATTTTAAACTTACTAAAACAGGGGTTTATTGGTTCTCAACTCTCCAAACCTCAAAAAACCTTGCAATTGCTTCAGACATCTTGAAATAGGTCTTCCCAAGCTTATTCAACCATCTCCAAGCCTTTACAAACTTTGTTTCATCATACTCTTGCTCCTAGCCATCAACTTTCATGGAAAATTTTAGAAAATTCAAAGGAGGACAACAACAAAACTTGGTATCCTGACTTCCCTTGTATCTGAAATCAAAATCACATTGAAATATAACCTATTCTAACCCATTCCACTAACTTACGAAGCTTCCATTGGTGGAATGGCTATTAAACCTTACCCTAGACTCTCAAAACCCTTAATTTAAGGGTTACAAACAATTTACTGTAAGGTGACTCAAAACAAACCTCTAACTCAATTAAATCCCCCCAAATCAAGTTGGATTGAAAGCCAATTCAATGTTCTATTTAAAACAATAAAATTTAAGGCCTGATGTTTCTGTACAAACCGTACAAAGCTAATAAATAGGAAAACCATTGTATTTGCAGACAAAGTACTTTTATTCCCAAAAATGGTTTCAAGATACAATCTCCAATGCTTGTCTCACCTTTACAAGGCCTTTAAAAGATGTTTACAAGAGTTTTCTTGATTTCCTCTTCAACTTCAACTTACCTATTAACTCTTTTTACAAAGATGACTCTTCATCTTCTACAATTTTGCAATTTTGCAATTTTTGCAATATTTGATGACTTGACCTCACAATCACCTAGAAATCTTATTTGATGACTCAAATACATTAAATATGACCCTTTTTTACAAGCATAACCTGATGAAAATTAAAAATTTACAAGATTGCCTATTGGAGGCATAACTTCACTAGGTGCTCATGCACCAAACAATTGGCCCCAAAAAAAAAAAAACCCAAGTCCCTTTGAGGACTGATTTGCATCCAACTTGCCTCTTTACATATGCATACCTTTGTCTTGGAATGCTTCTTCTTAAAATAATTCACTTACCTTTGATTGTCACCTTGATTCATTCCATCTTCTGCCTTCATTTTTTTCTTCACTTGTCTTTTTCTTTTGCCTTGCCTTTCTCTTTGTATTCTTAGATCTCTAACCACTGCCTTGATAGTATTTAACTGCCCTCTCACCTTTTTCTCCCAATCAAAGGACACATGACTGTCCTTATTATGCTTCCACCATGCTTTTCTAAGCAATCTTTCCTCTCTTCAATCAAATCATCCTTGACCTTCTCTTGACTTGCTTGTCATCATCTTCTCATCTTTCCCAATCATTGGATCACTCTTCCAACTGACTAACATCTTCAATGGCTTCAAACTCTTCAAGTGCTTTTCAAACAGATATCCATCTCCCTCACTGCTTCATCACACAACCTCAACATACCATCCATCTTACCCAACAGTAGATTCTGGAAGATTCACCTACCACTATTTCTCTTAGTGGTGTCACTCTCTCTACACCTTCTCCCCAGCTTAATCTCTGTTGGAGGACAGTTAACACAGACCTCATCCTTGCTTGTAACCAACACACCTTCTCACTTTCTTTCTCTCTTACAACTTTAAGATGGATCAAGCATCTGCAACCAACAACTTAACAAACCACCTGATCAACCAAATTTTATACCAATTGATGCAGAGCATCTACAAAATTTAAGGGTTCTAAGACCCAAACCAAAAACTTGAAAAGGTCTCTTAAACTTTCACTAGAAATTCACTTGATTGAAACTTGAATTCACAAGGCTACCAATGCACCAAATCACCAAATCAGGATTCCAAACTCTCATTAGACCCAAATTCACTTCAATCATCATGAAAAAAGCATAATTAAATCAAATAAACTACCCAAGAATGTTGATCCCTTTATTCTTTCAATTGTTCACAAACATGGCAATTATAGCTTGTAGTATTCCATTATGGCTAAAACGGGTATATCTTCTAAAAATGATTGAATCTCCTAAGAAAAAATACTTTTTCAGGAACCCATTATTGCATAGTTTAACATATCAAAAACTTATATGGAGTTGTTTTGAAATGTATACCCTTAAAAATGATTGTACCGCAAAAATAGGCTCCAAATAGGCCAAAATCACAAAGCATGTACCATCAAATCAACATCTCAACCATGAATAGCTATGGAAATACCTTTAAAAGGTTATAAAACTACCAAATAATCAATCTTTAGTGCTTGGAAGACTCCTTAATGCACCAAAATATCAAACCCTCACTCTGTGCCATTTGAAACTTACTAAAACAGGGGTTTACTGGTTCTTAGCTCTCCAAACCTCAAAACACCTTGTATTTGCTTCAAAAATATTGAAATAGGTCTTCCCAAGCTTATTCAACCATCTCCAAGCCTTTACAAACATTGTTTCATCATACTTTTACTCCTAGCCATCAACTTTCATGGAAAATTTTAGAAAATTCAAAGCAGGATAGCAACAAAACTTGGTATCCTGACTTCCCCTGTATCTGCAATCAAAATCACATTGAAATATAACCTATTCTAACCAATTCCACTAACTTACCAAGCTTCCATCGGTGGAATGGATATTAAACGTTACCCTAGAGTCTCAAAACCCTTAATTTAAGGGTTACAAACAATTTACTATAAGGTGACTCAAAACAGACCTTTAACTCAATTAAATCCCTCCAAATCAAGTTGGATTGAAAGCCAATTCAATGTTATATTTAAAACAATAAAATTTAAGGCCTGATGTTTTGTACAGACCGTACAAAGCTAATAAACAACATGAAAACCATTGTATTTGCAGACAAAGTACTTTTATTCCCAAAAATGGTTTCAAGATACATCTCCAATGCTTGTCTCACCTTTACAAGGCCTTTAAAAGATGTTTACAAGATTTTTATTGATTTCCTTTTCAGCTTCAACTGACCTATTAACTCTTTTTACAAAGATGACTCTTCATCTTCTACAATTTTGCAATTTTGCAATTTTTGCATCTTTTGCAACAAAATGACAATATTTGCAATATTTGATTACTTGACCTCACAATCCCTAGAAACCTTATTTGATGACTCAAATGCATTAAATATGACCTTTTTTAACAAGCATAACCTGATGAAGATTCAAAATTTACAAGATTTCCTATTGGAGGCATAGCTTCACTAGGTGCTCCTGCACCAAACAATTGGCCCAGAAAAAAGAAAAAAACCTCAAGTCCCTTTGAGGACTGATTTGCATCAAACTTGCCTCTTTACATATGCATACCTTTGTCTTGGAATTCTTCTTCTTGAAATCATTCACTTACCTTTGATTGTCACCTTGATTTATTCCATCTTCTGCCTTCATTTTTTTCTTCACTTGTCTTTTTCTTTTGCCTTGCCTTTCTCTTTGTATTCTTAGATCTCTAACCACTGCCTTGATAGTATTTAACTGCCCTCTCACCTTTTTCTCCCAATTAAAGGACACATGACTGTCCTTATTATGCTTCCACCATGCTTTTCTAAGCAATCTTTCCTCTCTTCAATCAAATCATCCTTGACCTTATCTTGACTTGCTTGTCATCATCTTCTCATCTTTCCCAATCATTGGATCACTCTTCCAACTGACTAACATCTTCAATGGCTTCAAACTCTTCAAGTGCTTTTCAGACAAATATCCATCTCCCTCACTGCTTCATCACACAACCTCAACATACCATCCATCTTACCCAATAGTAGATTCTGGAAGATTCACCTACCACTATTTCTCTCAGTGGTGTCACTCTCTTTGCACCTTCTCCCCAGCTTAATCTTTGTTGGAGGACAGTGAACACAAACCTCATCCTTGCTTGTAACCAACACACCTCACTTTCTTTCTCTCTTACAACTTTAAGATGGATCAAGCACCTGCAACCAAAAACTTAACAAACTACCTGATCAACCAAATTTGATACCAATTGATGCAGAGCATCTACAAAATTTAAGGGTTCTAAGACCCAAACCAAAAACTTGAAAAGGTCTCTTAAACTTTCACTAGAAATTCACTTTATTGAAACTTGAATTCACAAGGCTACCAATGCACCAAATCACCAAATCAGGATTCCAAACTCTCATTAGACCCAAATTCACTTCAATCATCATGAAAAAAGCATAATTAAATCAAATAAACTACCCAAGAACGTTGATCCCTTTATTCTTTCAATTGTTCACAAACATGACACTTATAGCTTGTAGTATTCCATTATGGCTAAAACAGGTATATCTTCAAAATGATTGGATCTCCTAAGACAAAATACCTTTTTAGGAACCCATTATTGTATAGCTTAACATATCAGAAACTTAGATGGAGTTGTTTTGAAATGTATACCCTTAAAAATGGCAGTACTGCATAAATAGGCTCCAAATAGGCCAAAATCACAAAGCATGTACCATCAAATCAACTTCTCAACCCCAAATAGCTGTGGACAGACCTTTAAAAGGTTATAAAACTACCAAATCATCAATATTTAGTGCTTGGAAGACTCCTTAATGCACCAAAATATCAAACCCTCACTCTATGCCATTTTAAACTTACTAAAACAGGGGTTTATTGGTTCTCAACTCTCCAAATCTCAAAACACCTTGCAACTAATTTAGAAATCTTGAAATAGGTCTTCCCAAGCTTATTCAACCATCTCCAAGCCTTTACAAACGTTGTTTCATCATACTCTTGCTCCTAGCCATCAACTTTCATGGAAAATTTTAGAAAATTCAAAGGAGGACAACAACAAAACTTGGTATCCTGACTTCCCCTGTATCTGCAATCAAAATCACATAGAAATATAACCTATTCTAACCCATTCCACTAACTTACCAAGCTTCCATCGGTGGAATGACTATTAAACCTTACCCTAGAGTCTCAAAACCCTTAATTTAAGGGTTACAAATAGTTTACTGTAAGGCGACTCAAAACAAACCTCTAACTCAATTAAATCCCTCCAAATAAAGTTGGATTGAAAGCCAATTCAATGTTCTATTTAAAACAATAAAAGTTAAGGCCTGATGTTTCTGTATAGACTGTACAAAGCTAATAAACAACAAGAAAACCATTGTATTTGTAGAAAGAGTACTTTTATTTCCAAAAATGGTTTCAAGATACAATCTCCAATGCTTGTCTCACCTTTACAAGGCCTTTAAAAGATATTTACAAGATTTTTCTTGACTGCCTCTTCAACTTCATCCGACCTATTAACTCTTTTTACAAAGATGACTCTTCACCTTCTACAATTTTGCAATTTTGCAATTTTTGTATCTTTTGCAACAAAAGGACATTTTTTGCAATATTTGATGACTTGACCTCACAATCACCTAGAAACCTTATTTGATGACTCAAATACATTAAATATGACCTTTTTTTACAAGCATAACCTGATGAAGATTCAAAATTTACAAGATTTCCTATTGGAGGCATAACTTCACTAGGTGCTCCTGCACCAGAGGTTTTGTTCCTCCATAGGTTTTATTTGTTTTGTTATTGACCTAATTTTGAAGTATTTTACCCTTGCTACTATGTACATGCTGTAGAAGTTGAGAAAGTCAACTTCACAGACCCCGAAGATCACCTGCATGCAAATAACCTGTCACAGAAAGAAGAGATGGAGACAAACAAGCAAGGGTGCTCTGAAAGCTGAAAAATGTATTCATCCGAGAGAGATAAAAATACAATGATGAATCCTTATAAAAGGATATTGTGCAGCCCTAAAAGAAACCCTAATAGGTAGACATTTAATAATTAATATAATTATTAAATGTCACAAAATGCAAACTAAAGTGAAATCTTAAGAGAGGAATAAAGGTAATTTAATCAACATGATTAAATTAAAACCTTTACTCTAACACCCCCCCTTAAGATGAGCAAAAGTGCAGCTACAAACATATGCAAGAAAGCAAAGGTAACTACAATGCAAGAAAGTAAACTTGGGTCCCGGCAACAAGGCCTGATCAGGTACCCAATTACAACCAAATCTCTGTAAAGTGGAGAAATAGAGAAAACCTCATGGGAAAAACTCTACTCCAAAAAGAGATGAAAGAAATAAATGCACTAATAACAGAAGGATAGGAGGTGGATAACATAAGACCCCCCATAGACAGCTTCTATCATATAAGTACATGTACAATGGTCTCCATAGGAGAAAAAGAAAGAGACTAGAAGGCCCCCCCACAATGAAGAAACTCCTGTCGCACATATGGATGCCTGAGGTAGAATCCAGAAAGAGATCCTGAAGCGGCATATAATATTCCTCCCCTTGGGAAGAAATGGATCCAAAGGACGAAGATGAAGAAACCCTGTGAAGAGAGAAGAATCAATCTGTCTCAAGATGTGTGCCATAATAGGATGCTGAAGAATCTCTCTGTCTGAACTGAAACAAAAGATGTCAAATCCAAACTGAACTGAAGACTCAAAAACTGCAACCTCTGAATGCACAGATGATGGTGGGCTAACAGCTGGAATATGGCTGTCAACAAAGAGGAGCTGAAAATCCTCAAAGTAATCCTCCAAATCTGCAATATAGGACTCTACAAACAAAGACGAAATGCCTGCAAGATAAGAATCCCAAGTAGCCATGTCTGAAAGATGTATGATGTCCTGCTTAGCTGAATCAATAGGAGCCAAAGAAGAGGCAATATCAAACTGATCAAGAACAACAGGAGATGATGTTGATACATGTATAATCTCAGTCTGAAGAGTAGGAACTATGAGACAATCCTCTAATTCATCGGAATATGTAAGGGTGTCTAAATATTGAAGTTCCTTTAAAGTATCATGATCAAAAGGTGTATTATCTCTCCAACCAATGGGTACAAGACAATCTGAAGCAGGATCCTCTGGGAATGGAGAAAGACTGGGGTCTCCATAGATCTCCCAAAGACGTGCCCAAAGTGGGTGAGGACAATCAATGTCCGATATAGCCCACACAGTGTCAGAATCAACACTAGACAAAATAACTCCTACTATGTGATTTCTAATGATATCCCAAGCTAGTTTTCCCTCTGAAGTTGCTGGTTCAGGTATGAGATCATACAAATAAGGCAACAAATTAAGCCACCTACAGTGTGTAAGTATGCCCTTTGCCCATGACTCATAATTACCCCGTTCCAGAAAAATAACTAAAGGGTGAGTAGAAAAACCCATGATAACTCTTCAAATTAAAACAATCTGAGACTAACTGACCTCAATACTGATAAACCAGATCAAATAAAGCCATCCCACACAAACAAATCATTTCCAAGTGCTAAAACATCCAAGTAACTGACAGATGTGTGAAAACACAAAATACTGAATAAAAAGTACCTGGTGTAGATTCTGGAAAAATAAATTACAGATCTGGAAAGAACACATAAACACCTTTCCAACGCCTCTTTGTTTGTGAAAAACGGAGTCTGTATGCAAAAGATATGGCTCCAGGAGTGCAAAAATATTGTTCTGACTTTGACTGAGAAAAACAGCATCAAAACGGAAAAAACTGAAAATCAGACCTACACCATCAGATCGGTGCTAGAATCAGCTTTCCAACGGTATCTCGTTTGAAAAAAACGGAGATCATACGCCCATTTTATGCCCGATTTACCGAAAGAGGTCAAAAAAAGGCTTAAAAGAGATGCCCTGGTGGCTCCCAGGTGGCTCCGCTCGGTTTGACGGTGCTCCGGTGGCTCTGCGGTGGCGCGGCGGTGCTCTGGTGGCTCTTCGGTGGCGGTGGTGGCCAGCCGGTGGAGGCCGCCCGGCGGCTGGCGGGTGGCCGCCTGGTGGCCAAGTTAACACTGGCAGTGTAAAAATAAAATAAAAAACCTTTGTTTTTTTATTTTTTTAATTTTTTTTAAATTTTCGCATCGGAAATCGTGCCTGGGGGCCGTACGGCCCTGAGCAAAAAAAATTTGCCTCCCAGATCAACTATGCCCAAATAGGTCGTGCCATATATGAAAATATGGGTTTTTGGCCGCTCTGAATCCAACCGTGAGGTCCGTTTGGGCCCAAAATGCACCCAAAAAATGGAGTTACCCAGATCCTCAAAAAAACAACCAGAAAACCTGAAAGCCAGATCTAACCCTCGTAGCTCCAAATTCTTCAGAAGACGAACAGGAAGCAGCAGGTCTGGAGCTCTGATACCATGTAGAAGTTGAGAAAGCCAACTTCACAGACCCCGAAGATCACCTGCATGCAAATAACCTGTCACAGAAAGAAGAGATGGAGACAAACAAGCAAGGGTGCTCTGAAAGCTGAAAAATGTATTCATCCGAGAGAGATAAAAATACAATGATGAATCCTTATAAAGGATATTGTGCAACCCTAAAAGAAACCCTAATAGGTAGACATTTAATAATTAATATAATTATTAAATGTCACAAAATGCAAACTAAAGTGAAATCTTAAGAGAGGAATAAAGGTAATTTAATCAACATGATTAAATTAAAACCTTTACTCTAACACATGCTTGATGCATCATCAAATGATTTTGACACCTATATTTTGGGGCTTCCCTACAATGACCAAGATGATAGTGAGGTAACTCTTCCATACATGGAGTATGTGTTACTTGATGCATGTGGTCATGGAGCTTTAATGGTTGCAATTGGGTAGTGAATGTAGCTATGGTCTATAAAAGATCAAATCCTTCAAGAGACTTGCCTTTGACATAGGTAAGTTATGATAGTTTATATTCATGTTTGTAAGTCATGTACAATTAGTTTCTATTATTTTTCAAAGAAGTTTTGTTGCACACTCTGCATTATCATTAGGAGGATGTATGATCTAGGTTGCTCACTTCGCTCCAAGTGCAATCTACACATTGTTTCTTTTGGTGCATCCTAATTTTTTGTGTTCAAAGTAATCCCTTCTTTGAATTTTTTATAGGCACTTGTGACTATTTTCCCAATAGATTGTTAAGGATTTTGGATCCCATGTTTAGTAGGAAAACATCTCGTCAAAGTTACCAAAATATTATCATGTTGTTCCCCCTTGCACTTACCACATATTATAACTAATAAGGGAGATCTAAATGGGTTAATAATGCTTAAGTGTACCTATGGTGGTCGTTGTTTCCCCTTCTTAGGATTCAATTAGTTACCCAATTACAAAGAACCCCAAAATGGCTAACTATGGGGGTGTTTTCTTCCTCTAGTCCATGTCGGGCCACGCGCCTTGATGGGAACTTGGAACCTTAGTATTGGGCTCTCCTTCCTCCCTGTCGTGTTAGTCTCTCCTTTGGTCCCTACCAAGCCTTGGGACCTAACAACAACTCGGAACTTTGATTCCAAGGTCTCATTCCCCTCAACTTCCTAATTCTTGACTTCTTCTTAAGGTTCCAATTGGAACTTGGGACATAACGAGAACCTAGAACCTTGGTTCCAAGTCCTCACTTCCTTCCACCCCCCGAGTCCCAAATTCTTCTTAAGGTTCCAACCCAAACCCGAGACTTGATGAGAACCTGGATCCTTGGTTCCAGGTCCTTACTTCTTTGTTCCTTTAAGTCTCAGCTTCTTCCTAAGGTTCCTACCAGAACTTGGGAACTAATGAGAACTGAGAACCTTGGTTCCAAGTCCTTGTTTCCTTTTGCCTCTCAAGTATCACCTTCTTCTTAAGGTTCCAAATCCTCACTTCCTTCTACCCCCTTAGTCTCAAATTATTTTTATGGTTTCTACAAGAACTTGGGACTTGACAAGAACCTAGAACCTTGGTTCCAAGTCCTTGTTTCCTTTCACCTCGTTAGTCTCGCCTTCTTCTTATGGTTCCTACCGAAACCGAGGACCCGATGGGAACTTGGAATCTAGGTTCCAAGTCCTTGTTCCCTTTTGACACATGATACTTGTGACATCTTTTCCTTCTTCCCTTCCTTGAGATCTCAAGTCTAGGTTGGAGCTTAGAACCTAAAATTTGGTTCCAAGTTCTCGGTTCCATTTAGCTCCTACCACCCCCTAAATTATTGCTAGTTTGAATCTCGATTTCTCTTTTGGACTTGATGTCTACTAGATCATGATTTCTCTATGGCTAAGTTCCAAGTTCTCTTCCAGGCACAACACCTGCCATTGTAGTTCTTCTAGGTGTAGTTTCCAAGTTCCACCTAGAACTTGGGACTCAATAAGAACCTGAAACTTGTTTCCAAGTTCCTAGTTTTGCTTGACTCTCATTGCTCATCAAGGTCTCTTTCTTCGAATATAAAATTCCATTAATTATCAACAACTCCTACAATTACTAGATCATGATCCGTGGATCTCTATAAAGGTTTTAAATGAATCTTGACATAGATTGAGAAGGGGAAAACAATGTTAGACCTCATTTATGGATTGTAGAGCCTTTTTTGTTAGAAGGCCATCCTGGGCCATGATTTTCAACGGATTTTGTGAGGGTTTCTGCACTCCAATCCACAAATATATTCAATGTTGAAGCGTGGTTGGGGGTGGAAGAATTTTTCACATCTCCAACTCAAGTTTTCAAGGACATTAGTCTACAACTCATTAGTTGAGGTGGTGGCTAGGGTTTCTCTCTAGCCTACCATTTTTGGCACATCTCCCAACATCCCCTTCCATGAATAAATCCTTGCATCAACTCATTTTGTGAAGGTTCTTCATTTCTTTCTTTCAAAGGCTTGCATGCTCTAGAACTTTTTCATTGCAAACATGATCCATACCTTTGTATTAATGAAAAATTTACCATTTTCACCTCTTATCAATTCTTGCATTATGTGTAAAATCTATTTACCTCTATCTTGGAATGAGTATTACTATTCTTCTATTTTTGTATGTTGTGTAAAAATTGTTTGCAAGAGCTAACTTTGGATCTTTTCCTTCCCTCTTAGAGATTTTCAAACTTTGACCTCCATACACATCTTTAGGAGCTGGTATAATAGAGAACTACGTGAGTTATTATGGAAGTCTAATTAGTTCTATATTTTCTAGTGGTATGAAGAAAATCATCTTAATCTAGGTGCATTACTACCCCATTTATTTTCCTACATCTCTCTCTCTCTCTCTCTCTTCATGTGCAAGTTGTTAGATTAGGGCTAGTCTATAGGTTTTATCTTTGTTGGGTTGGATCAAAACTCTGCATCTAGGTTAGAAAGGAATTCAACCTTCTTCGAAGGTCTAATCTCATATGTAAGTTCCCACACATTGAGATAATTCCCATTGTGTCATTGGAATGTTTAACTAGTTTCAACAAGATGCAATTTCAAGTGATAATAAATACCAAGTTTGTGGGACACATATGGAGAATGTTGTGGAAGAAGCTAAACACTAAGTTATAGTTTAGCTTAGTGTGTCATCCTTAAATGGATGGCCAAATAAAGGTGGTTTAAAAGAGCCTTGGAAACATATTGAGATGCCTATTGGGAGAGAAGGGTTGACTATGGAACTTAGTCTCAACACAAGTGAAGTTCACTTAAAATCATAGGATATGCAAGTAAGGAAAGGGAGAAACATAGAAGTAGAAGATTTTTTGAAGTACAAGAATGGTAGATAGAATAGTGTATATACAATTAAAGAAAATTAATGTACAATACAAGTAGTGTGCTAATATGAAGATAAATTTAGAATTTTAAGTTCGTGACATGGTATTAAGGCACATGTGTAAGGAAAGGTTCCCAAAAGGAATGCATATGAAGCTGAAATGGAATAAAATTGGACCATGTAAAGTATTGAGAAATTTTGTGGAAAATGTAAATGAGATAGAGTTGCTAGAAGGAATAGATATATCACATATCTTCAATATTGTAGACTTTTTCCCTTACACTAAGGGACAACTAGATGAAGAAAATAAAAACATTGGTTCTAGAGAGGTGGATTGGAGATGAAATTGCCTAAGAAAATATGAGAGGATAGTGATTTTGTGATAGATTACAACATCAAGAAGACATGAAAGAATGAGTATAAGGAATATCTAATCAAATATAAGGGTTGTGGAGTTGGAGATGCAATGTGGTTGAGCACATATGAACTTTCCAAGAATGGAGAATCAATAGCAAGCCTAACATAATGTTAATGATCAAGAGTTCATGGTTCATTTCACTTACTCAAGTCATATGATGGTAGAGCATCCAAGGCATGAGAAATTTGCATCAACCCAAAAATAGAATAGAAAAATAAGTGGCTTGCACAAAAAAATGTGTGCACAAGAGTGTAGTATAATTGCAATAAAATATTGAAGGCCTTATATAGAAGTAGATTGTTGTGTTGAGGTTGAAGCTAGTGCACTAGGCACAAATGTACATAATGAGGGCCACACAAATGAAAACTTGGTGCATAATTTTAACCCCAATGGAGCTCTATACAATGGGTAGCTTGTACGCTAGTGCACTCACTTGGTCAACATCTTGTGTAGCCATTATTATTAACATATACTTAAGAGGAAATATGTCATGTGTCACAATAAAAATCATGACATGGTAATTGAAGGGAGATACAAAGTCATGAACAAACAATTGATTGAGGAAGAATAACAATTCAACTTCCATAATTGCTTCCTATATGTTTTGTTGGTGTAAATAAAGTCTTGTACCTAGTTCATTCATTACTAGGGGACTTATTTACACATGTTAAGTTTACTTAGGTCCTGGGAAGGAATCTTTCTAGAAGGTGTTAGTTGTCATTAGTTGTTATCTTATCTTTTGACTTGTAACACATGTGACCTAGGTAGTTGTGTCAAGTTGTCTCATATCATATGATTAAGACACTTGTCATAATCTTATGACATCTTGTATCTCACCTTGGCTATACAACCAAGGGGTTTCTACTACATTGTACACATCACAATCATATCATTGAATCATATTGATAAGAATACAATTTATTCTTGTCACATTTCATTCTCTCTCTTTGTGCTTCCATTTGGTCTCAAGATCTTTGGTAGCCATAGCCAATTCTAACATGGCATCAGAGCGGGTTGGGTGCCATTGGACAGTCTTTTTTCTGAAGAGAGGTGGTAAATCTTGAAAAGTTGAGTATGCTCTTCTCTTGCATTGTATGATGATCTGGAGAATTAGAAAAGTTTGAGAGAAATACTAGCTCTAGAGCCCGATTTTATTTTTGGGTCTTTATGGTAGGTTCATATTGGAGCTTGTTGGTACAACTCTAAGCTCACCATTGTGTCCAAAAGGTTTGAGAAAGTTGATTTTGCCTTTTGTTTCATCCAAATCGGACTTATGAGGCCAAATCTATGAGGGTTTGAAGTTGAAGAGTGGTTACCAGATTCATAAGGTATTTGCAATTTTGGAGCATTTTGGGTCAAATCTTACCCTTCCATCGCATCCAGAAGGGCCAAAAACCTTAAGATTGACTACTAAATCGTCCAAATCATAGCACTTTTCTAGTGAGGCAAAAAACAAAATTCCCAAAGAGTTGTACGACCTTAAGGTCGCCATCATTGCAACGGTACGATTTGCAGAAAAAATAATTATTTAATCGGTTAAATATTTTTGAATTTTTTTTAGAAAAATAAAATTTTCCAATTAAATTTCTACAAAATAAAAATTTTGGTTTAAAAAAAAATCAAAAGTTTCGACATTTTTCCTTTTTAAAAGTTTTTTATAAAAAATAAAAATCAAAGAGGTATTATACCTTGCTTATGTAGGGTATTGCAGATCCTGCGCTATACTAGGGTGCCATGCAACACTATCTTACTTGCCCCACGTCCCACCAACTACAAGCCCCACCAGACGACCACTTAAAAATTGGGCGGTCATCAAAAAATATCTCGCAGTCACTTTTTCTAAATTGGTGGCAACCCCAAAACATATTCCGCGAGTATATTCCAGGGAGGGGAATATTCTCTTTCGACATGTAGGAGGTCGTCAAATTTAAGCTCGTGTGTTGTTGACATCAGCACTGCATCGACATTTTTCAAAAAAAAATTGCCCACCTCACTGTTGGGCCTTTTGATTTTCCAGTTGAACTTTGAAGGCTAATATCTCAGTCATACGACCTCCTTTTTTAGTACAATTTTTTTTTTTTGATTTGGGCTATTTTTTCATGCTCTAGATAGTGGCACAATCAGTTTTGGTTTTGGTACCTAGGTTTTCCAGAATTTGCAGATTCCCATAGGTGTTGTTGCTCTGCCCTTATTTTGGAAACTTTGGGACCTCATATCTTGCTCCTACAGTAACATTTTTGGGTGCAATTTTTTTTTAAAGTGCATAATTTTTCGTGTAATTTTTAGTGGTATGATCAGATTGATCTCATTTTTTACCAAAAATTTCACTTGATTTTGTGGCCTATTTTGGCATCTGTAAGCACTAAGATCAAGTCTAGCTTGTTGTTTTTGGCATCTAGCGATTGTAAACGCACTAAATATAAAGTTCCAAATCAGATATTGTTTTGGGGGTTTCTTGATTGAGTGATTTGGGGGGGTCTCCTGGTGCATTCTTTTGATTTGTTTTCTTTTTCTCTCTCATTTTCATGGATCATTCTAAGGTTCCTTTGCTCATATCATATAACTATTCCACATGACATCAAGATGCATGGAGTATTCTAATAACAGTAGGTCAAGTTATCTATATTTTCAGTAGGTCAAGTTCTCTATATGTTGAAAATAAGGTACTTGAACCTATAGATGCAGATAAAAAGATAAAATGGATGATTAAACATACCAAAGCTCTTGGGTGTCTTCCTTGACTAGTTTCTCAAGATTTGTTGTTCCAAATTGAATCATGCAATAACTCTCATGAAGCTTGGGAAAAATTGAAAACATTGTATGGTACTACAGATGAAGTAAGAGGTTATCAAATTGATAATGAACTAATGAGCCTTGATCCTAAGAACTTTGACAACATCCGGGACTACATCACTAAGGTTAATGATCTAAGAGAGCAATGTAAAGCATGTGGAATTGATAAGGACATCCAGTTGGTCTACAACACAATGAACAAACTTGGTCCTGACTATGCTTCTTTTGTTTCTAGCTTTCATACTCATAGATTGACTATGGGGTCTGCATATACTACACCTTCATTTGCATCATTTTCTGAGATGTTGATACATGAGCAAAAAAAGCTTATCTCAATGGGTCTCATGAAGACTTCTAAATCTCAAGAATTGTTGGTTAGTCAAGTGAAAGAATCAAAATTAGATAAGAAACAAAAGAAAGCAAATAATAATCCACATTCATATCAGGGAAAGAAAAAATCCTCTTCTAAAGGGGAATCATCTAAGAAGGAGAGGCCTTTTTGTGCATATTTCAAGAAGGATAGACATGAAGAACACTATTGTTATAAGAAGGATATTGATGAGTTGAAAAATATTCTCAAAAATAATCACATTGATTTGCCTTCTCAAATGTCTAAATCACCTTTTTCTCCTTCTTCTTTAAAATAGTATAAAAAGGACAAAGTCAAGCATCTACATTAGGAAATAAAGGACAAGCTCTTTGTGCTTTTTTAGGTCCAAGATCAAGGAGATGACTTCTAGATTCAAGAGCATCACATCATATGGCATCTTCACATGAGTCTATATTCTCTTCTTTTCAACCTTGCACTATGTCTCCTATCTTGATGGGAAACAATATATACATGAGTGTAATTGGAAAGGGATCTATTAGTTTTGGGGACAACACTTTTCAGGATGTCTTGTGTGTTCCTCATTTGATGAACAATCTTCTTTCCATATATTAGATTACACATGGTGGAGATGGGAGAATTGTGGAGTTCACACCTAATTCAATCATCATTCGAGGCTTGGAAACTAGAGAGATCATTGCTATTGGGGTGGTTGATCATTCATCTTGGTTGTATACATTTGCAAATTTTGCTTCTGATGGTGACTTTGTTCCTTCAGCTGTTGATCATATGAACCATGATTCAAAGGAGACATTTGGATTTTTGAACTTGGGAGTTCTCACATCAGATCTAGTACTTGAGGCATGCATTCTATCTCCTCCACCTACTATTGCAATTGATGATGCTTGTGATTCCATAGTTTGGGTTCCTTGTGATTCAGTGCAACAAGACATACATTGTCTTCTAGATATGGCTACTTTGGATGGCTTCTTGATAGGTATTTCAGAGTTGCTTGTGGAGTCTCATCTTGCAGATTTGGGGGACATCATTGATGACATTCATCTTCTCTTTGATGGAGAAGAACCTTCTTTAGTTGTTGTGAGGGAACACCTTGACCCTCTTGTTCATTCTCTGCATGATCATTCTTTACAATTTGGCATGACTGTGGATACTTTTGGATAGCATTTGGAGGAGGCTTCTTTGTCTTCAGAGGGGATATCATTGTCTTTGGATCATGTTCTACATTCATCTCTACTATATTCTAGATTGTCCTCTTTAGTAGTGTGGCCTAGAACACCTATTTGGAGTGTGTCATTTCGACATCGACATGGAGACACTTGAGCATGCTTCAGAGACATCATACACCATCCATATTCTTGACATCTTGCATACATCCATGGTTTTTTTTCTTCCTAAAGGGAGGAACGTTGTTTGATGAGATTGGGTCATCTTCAACATTCAAATTCGAGCTTCTACCATCATTGCAGGAGACTCAACATTGAGGGGGTGCTTCCTTGTCTCTCGTCTTCTCTCTTATGGGTGGGTCTTTTTCCTCACATGGGGTTTTGGCCTTCTCATTCATCATTGAGAGCATTTCATTTTTTGTATTTCATCTCTCATTTGGGGAGGAGTTTTTTCCCACTAGGTTTTCTACTTTACTCCATTTGTGAGAGATTTCATTTGCATATGTACATGGGTACCTAACATGGCCTAGTAGTCAGGACCCATTCTTGCATCTTTGTGTCATTTGCATAATAATCTGCTACTCCCTAAGTTTCACTTAAGGGGAGGTTGATGTAAATAAAGTGTTGTACCTAGTTCATTCATTACTGGGGGACTTATTTACACATGTTTACTTAGGTCCTAGGAAGGAATCTTTCTAGAAGGTGTTAGTTGTCATTAGTTGTTATCTTATCATTTGACTTATAACACATGTGACCTAGGTAGTTGTGTCAATTTGTCTCATGTCATATGATTAAGACACTTGTCATAATATTATGACATCTTGTATCTCACCTTGGCTATATAACCAAGGGGTTTCTAATACATTGTACACATCACAATCATATCATTGAATCATATTGATAAGAATACAATTTATTCTTATCACATTCCATTCTCTCTTTGTGATTTCCATGTGGTCTCAAGATCTTTGGCAGCCATAGCCAATTCTAACACGTTTTAATATCATAGTCGATGTTATTGGGGTGGTTTGAGAGGGGGGAACCAAAATAAGAATATACAAATTTGATCCTAATAAAAGACTAATTATTATTACTTATGTGTAAAGAGTCATTTATGGTTGACATGAAGAATTGTAACAATATGTAAATTCCAATTCTTATTTCTTTTTTTTCCTCCATCGATTTCCATTTGTTGTGTTAATTATGAGGGTTGTGCAATCTAAAGCATCCCTTATTGGGATCCCTAAACATGAAAACATCACATTAATCTTAAACTTGAGTCCCAATTCCCTATTTTTTTTCTACAACCCAAGGGTTAATCTTCTTTTTCCTAGTCCTAGGTCAAGAGGACTAAGGATAAGGGAAACCTTGACCACCATTTTCCATATTAAAAATTAATTATGGGATTATCAACTACATTCAAACTAGTAATTACCTATCAAATCATGCATAAAATAGTCATATTTAAATGATATGGTGTTGTATTAATAAAACAAATATCTAGATCATTTAGACCATTTTGACATCCAACCATTGCATCATAGAGAACATACATATATAGAACATTGCATTAAGATCTACATACACAAGGACATGTATATAGGTATTTTATATTATGTTTGGCGGGCCTTCAATCTTGTTCAAACAACTTTCAAATAATACATAGGGCTTGAATGCAATCAAGAATTTCCCCCATTGATTATAAGTCCTCTTAGTACTTTTAAGCAACATCCAATCTAGGCATTCATTAAAAAATAAATCTCTAAAAGGTATAATGTCATAGTTCAATGTTTCCATTAACATATCACATCCACACACAAGTAAATGGTTTCCAATTTATAGATTAGAGCCATCTATGTGGTTTTGACCCCTAACTAAACACACAATTTCCAATCTATTAGAGCTTGATTTATGAATTTAGTAGAAAATTCATTTGACATATCACAAAGTATGCACTACCACAAATATTCCTCGTTACACATAAAACTAGAGTATATATCCCTCCTAATCAATTTGAATACATTTATTAATACATGTATGCATCTCTCTTTATCAATTTTAATATATGTATTAATACTTATATATACAACTCATATATATAATTTAATGAAATAATCAATTAATTAACCTAAATATTTTTTGTAAAGTTATAAAAACTTGTGGAACTCTCCTTAAAAATAAAAATACAAGGAGAAAATATCTTCAAACAAAATATAGCAACCTTTGGATCCTTTTATTCACATTTAAAAATCTTATATTACATTAATCTAAACCATCACTTTTATTTCAATTTCCTATCCTTTTTTATGTCTAATATTTTTCCTGGCGAGAATCTAGCATAATTCTTTGATGCTCATCAATATGTGTCTCTCTACTAGAGACTAGATGCGTTGGTTTTTGTATTTTCTAATGAGAAGTTCTAATATATTGGTGGTTGGAACCACATGGATAAATTTTGATATTTTCTTATGTATAATGTCTAAGTTGTAAGAATAATGAGTGGGATTCTAAGATGTATGAATTTTTGACACTCTATAACATGAATTCCTAAACCCTAATTTATTCCTACCCCTATTTGCACTTGCTTCCCATAGATCATTATCAAATTCTTGAAGTGGCCTTGTTAGCAACAACTAGAGCCCACTTTGCATTGAGAATCAATCTTATAAACATGAAAAAGAAGGATAGAGAGAAAGGTGCATTAGAAAATGAAAAATCCAGAGGAGGTAAGCATAGGATCTTAGTAATAGATGATTCCATGGATGTAAAATAATTAGGCCCATTACCCTACAAACCTCCTGAGCTCTAGAATATTATGCCCTCGTCAAATAAAATCCCTACAAAAAATAGAATAGGCATCTTAGCCTCAATAACTCAATGCCCACAAGCCACTAATGCTCTTGATAGTTGTATAAATTAATATCCTTTGAGATTCCTCATGAAATCATTGAAGTCATTTTTTATTGCAAATAAAATACCATTATTCTATTTTTCCTCAACAACATCCCATCTAAATAATACTTTTTAAAATTGACCTATAATAATAAGGAAGTAAAGGGTTGAACCATAGAGGCATTTAGGTGGCTAAGTAAAGGATATATCTCCTATACATTTGTTGACCTAGACCATGCTCGTGTTGCTCTACAATATAACTATTAGATTATCTATGGCCAAACCTGTTATGTTCAAGCTTGGGACCTCAATTTTCACCTAGAAGAAATAATTAAATCAAAATATTATATGTGGGTTGAGTTCCCTTTCCTCAAACCATCTTTTCACCCTGCATCGCATATCAACTAGGAAAGGTTTTGTGGTAGAAACAACATTGATAAATGGGACAACTTCTGAGCACATCCTAGGGCTTGCATTAAGATGGATCTAACACAAACCCTCCCTAATTCCATTAAGTTGGTCAATCTTAGCTTTGAATTTGATCAAAATATTACTTACCTTAACAAACCTAATGCATGATTTTATTGTTATAGGGGAAGGAAACCCTATTTGTGACACTACAACAAATCCATGTGATTTTCTCCATTTTTTGCTCCATTTTTTGCTTCCACCCACTGTTTTAATGTATTTTTTGCCAATTTTTTGAAAACATCAGCACTATTTATCGAGATGGCACTTTTTTTGGCATTTATTTGCACTGATCATGACAAGTCAACGCTAATTTGCACTAAAATTAGCTCCTTTAGCACTGATATTGGCTTCGAGTGTGGCGCCGCCTTTGGCTCCAAGTTTAGCTTTGAGTTTAGTGCCATTGTTAGCTCCGACTTTAGCTTCAAGTTTACCTTCAGTTTTAGCGCCGGTTTAGACAACCCTATGTCGAAGAGACTTATTTATATGTCTCATCGACGATGTAAAACAATGAAATTTCAACAACATACGGGCATATCGAGGAGAGAATCACTTACATCACATTGACAAGGTATATCTACAAGTGCTCGGCAAAAAACAACTCTTGGATATAATGAAGTAATGTTGATGAGACATTGAGATATTGGTAAGAAAAATAAGATTGTCTCATCAACACTCTTCAAGTAATGATCAAAATCATACACCACTAGACCACCAGGAAGGTGAGCAACATATGCGGTAGAGCAGTATACACCGCAACCCCATAGTAAAAAGCCTTGAGCAAGGCGGTAGTGTGGTAAAGAACTGAAGGGAAGGGAAAAACACTGCCATACCATAGCGATAATCATGAGTCTCCCCGACATGGTAGAGTTACACCGATATATAAAGAAATACCACCGAAGGAAAATATCGATGAGACAATGGCATATCAGCAAGATATATTAACTTGTCTCATCGACACCGGCAACCAACATGAGAGGAACATAAGATCTAATGTCGCTGAGACATTGAGATATCAATAAGATAAATAAGATTGTCTCATCAACATCCTTCAAGTAATGATCAAAAGCATATGTGGCTATACCACCAGGAAGGTAAGCAACATATGTGGTAGAGCGGTATACACCGCAAACCCACAACAAGAAGCATTGAGCAAGGCGGTAGTGTGGTAAACAACAAAAGGGAAGAGAAAAACACCACCATACTGTAGCGGGTATAATAAGAGACGATGGTAGTACGGTAATCATGGCATCATTACAATTTACAACACTAAATGCAACAAATCATGTTAGTCATAATCCATTTGAATATAGCCCGCCGAAATACTCTAAAACTCTAATAAACATACTCTAAATTTTTTGTCGAAATCTTATTTTTAGTATAGCCTTACAGAATGGAGTTTTCATTTTAATAAACATACAATAAAACCTTTGTTGAAACCTTATTTTCAGGCATAGCCCGTCAAAATGGAGAAGTGTTTCAATAAAGAATGACAGAGAATGGTAAGGAGATGTGTGTGATAGGAGGCATAGGATTCATTGTTTTTTATCTCATTCCTACTCTGATTAACAAGGGTTACAATGTTCGCACTATTGTTTGTAATCCAGGTATTTAATTGACATATTTTTGCATAATCTCAAATTCCTTCAGATGCTTTTGAAGTATCAATGTATCCTATATAGGGTTTAGAATGACTTCTTTTAATTTAAAAAAATAAATCAGATGCTTCTGAAGTATCAATGTATCCTATATAGGTTCAAACCTATGTGCCAAGTTTAGCTTACTTCAAACCTATTAGTACATCAGTATTCTGAGTGTTTGGATCACTCAGAGTAGCTTTCCCTCATTCTGCTCTATCAATCTACTTCTGCAACTAGGGCTTAGTCATGGAATGCCATTTTTGTAGAACCTTGAGGTAAGTCACTTGTCATGGTTTCATTAAGAGGTTTTGGATATGTTTATGCACTCTAAAAACTCTAGGTTTATATGGTTTTCTAAATACTTTCTTTTAAATTTTCAAACCCTAGAAATGAGCGCTTCCACCGTTTTTAGCTACAGCCAAAGCAAGGAAGCCCCAATCGATGAGGAAGAAAGATTTGCTAAGGGGCATAGGCCGTTTTCCCAGAACAAGAGAGAGGAGAGTTTGCTTAAAAAGTGTAGGGAAGGAATGCAAGGCCCTCTATAGAACAATGTAAGCTATTCTCATACAGAGCAGACCTTTTTAATTTTACTAAATTTAGTTTTGATATGTTTGTTAATTTGGGTCTAGAGTTTCTTGATTTCAAACCCCAATTGATGGGTCCTTTTAGAGGATAAAAGTATGAGTTAATTTCCTTATGCTTGGTGTTAAGGGATTGATGGGTATTTGATGCTTTTGACTGGGTTTAATTCTTCATCTGTTAAGAATGAATGTTGAGGGATGGGTGGGCTAGTAAAGCCATAAAGAAAAAATGGAATTGAGGATATGAAGATTTCTTATATTGTTTAAAGAGTTAAATCTCATCGGAACTGCAATTGGTTTTTTGTTGGGTATGTAGAGAATCTAGCATTTATGTATCTACTGCTCTTAATTCGAGTTGGGTATGCTCTGGATCGATCAAGTGATTGTTTTCTTTCATCTTTTGACTTAAGTAAATGCTATTTTTTTTCAATATATTAATGTTCATATTCTTAAAACAGATGGAATCAACATTTGAATTTGCACGCATATGTTGGAAGCTAGATTTCCACAACTTTGTCTTCTCAATGAAAGCGATCAACCTTGTAATCATGGTCCGGGCATACCGTTTGCTTGTTGTAGAGATGAATTTCTTAGGATAGGATTATCCATTGCATTTGGGAGTTACTGAATCTTGTGAAGGTGAAGATGGGTGAATGAAATCTGCAATTGGAATTGGACCACTTTTAGAGGTTTCTTTTAATGATTCTCTTCTTCATTTCCATGTCAAGATATGCCAGAATTTTTTGTACCTTGTCATTTGCATAAGCTAATAGCTTTCATTTTTCTATGCAAGATGGTATGGATGATACAATTTGGGTTTCCCTTACAAAACCTCCAGAAGAGGAGATAGATCCATATAGAAGACTTGCAAATCTTGGGACGCAAGCTGCCAAGCTTGAGAAAGGAGTGGTAAGCTTGCACCTAGCTTCTTTGTACATGTATGGAGCTCATGTGGTTTTGAATGCTCTTTTTTATTTTGAATTTGGTAGTGATATTTTAGAAACTATTCTTTTGACAGGATCCTTTTGAGGAGAAGCACCGCCACTACTTCAATTTCTAACGGAGAACCAGTCAACTTCCCATATAGAAGGAGTTGTGTTATATATTATTCTTGCAGGATTGCTTTTTGCACAATTCTTTATACTTCCCTTTCCTAGGTATTTGATATTCTCAGTTTCAAATTACATGGGAGTTTATTTTTCTATGGTGGAAGTCTTCTTTAATTTTTTCCTTTTGTGCTTCTACTCAACCAATGTCTTAAGTAAAACAATTTCATGTTCTTTAAACTTTTTAGTTGATTCATTAAATTCTATCATTCTTATTTTCTAGCCATTTGAATTCTTGACACTGGATCTTGGAGGTTCAAATTCTAAATTGAATAGGTCTTGATGTTAAAAAAAAAATTATTTTGTTTCCATGTCTATTTCTACAACCACCTCAATTAATTTCAGCACATTACACCTCTACATTATACAGGATTCTAGAATTATTAACATGAAATCAGCTTGGATTACAGGGGCAATGTTTGTTGGTGTGGACATAGTTTATGTGAAGAAGAGCATCAAAATTATGATGGTGTGTTGTTTTTCTTTTGCAAATGGTGGTGTATAATATTTGTATCTAGAAAGTTTGTTTGCTCCTTGAAAGTGCTTTTCTCTCACATAGTGCTATATTTGGCTACCCTTTATTCTGGTAATTGGAATGAGGATACTAAATTTCATTGTTTGGAGCATACACTGCTCTTCTCTTAATATTTGGCTACCCTTTACATTGTTTAGTTCATATTCTTGTAATTGGACTGAAGATAATAAAGTTCACTGTTTGGAGGTATACTTTTGTGCTCTTAATATGTTGTAGAAATCTACTTACATATTTAGATTAAGTGAATTTTTTATTTCATAAATATTCTTTTTAAATTAAGTCATGCTTAACAACTTCAATTGATGCTCTATAGAATGTGTTGACAAATATGTGGTATTTTATTCAATCTATAGGGATACACCATACCCAACAAGGTGGATGTCATAGTTTATCTAATTTTCAAATAATACCTCTACCCTCAGCTTGAGAAAGACCTAGGATTGGGATATGAGGTGGATGTCGTGCGCCATGAGATTTGTGAGCTACTCTACGATGAGATTGAAGCTTTTCTCACTCAACTGAAGAGTATCTTGCAAATGGTAAATGATTGTTGGTATAGCAGACTTTCAATCTCTTATACCTATGATCTATCCAGCAGGCATCTATGTTTTTGGGTATGAAAAAAATCCACTCATTACATTCCTTTTATTTTATCAACGTGACAACATAGTCTTCACTTTATAGGCAAGCCCTTTTGCTAGGTACCTAGAGGTGATCCTGTTGGGCCTTTATTATTAACAACACTAGGGCGATTCCTCCTTTGGCTGGAATGTTTCGCTAGTCATTGGGTTTGCTTGGAAGTGACCTTTGTAGTTGGCATTAAAGCCAATACCTGCAACATTGAAAATTATCCTTATATAAGAATTCCCTCCATCTTGTTGGATTGTAACACTCTTGATGGTGGCTACATGAAATCTAATTATGATTCCTCTTCTACATCAGAGGGTTCATATCCTTGATTTGACTCTTCTAAATTATCAGAATCAAAATCACTAGCTTCCATATTCAAAAATTCCCAACCACCATCTTCAATAAATTTATCTGGATCATCAGTAATACTCTTCAAAATTGGCCGCCAGATCAAGTTCATTTTGCTTTCATAATACTTTATATCCATAGAGTTCAACCATTCCTTGATGTCATCAAGTGAATATTGAGGAATGGCGTCAATGTGAAGTACATCCCACTTGAATTCTTTAAAAAAATAGCCATATCAAATGCCTTTTTCCCAAGTCCTACTCTCTCAAGGTTAACAATCTCAATCTCACTAATAGTGATTACTAAGAAAGGTAATTCCACCAACTCTACCAAACAGTTTACCATAGGAACAATAAAAGTAGAGGCTTTGAAAGGAACTCCATGAAAACAAAGCTCTCTAAATGGTATATCAAACCCTAGTTCAAAATATTTTAGATGAGGTTGCTCCCATAGCTCTCTTACTCGCTTGAAAAATCCTTGAAACTCTGTATTGATTTTATTTTTCATGTCCCTCTCTTGTTGTTCTTCCTCAATTTCATCAGGATCATACATTGACCTTCTTTCCCCTCCTAAATTTTGGACCACATCCATTACCTCCACATAAAACTGGACATCCTTGGTCTTCATGGTTCCCATGTTGTGATATGGTTATACAAATGAAAATGAAGCAAAGTAATCATCTCCTTCTTCGCTGGATGGAAGAATGCATGCTTAATGTTTTGATACATGATATCAGCTCCCTCTTCTGCTCTCATAGTTGAATACTAAAATCCATTATGGTGGGCCTCCATATTTCAAGTCATCTTTCTTCCTCTTCCACCAAATGCTGGCCTGATCCACAAATCGGCCAGCCTAATTGGCTTTGTTTTTGAAAGCTGAAGTTTCTCCTGACTCACCAATATTAGCTGTAACTTTTTTGAAATTTTATTATGGTATGTGCACTTTGATATGATGTAATATGATTATGGTTTCGTCTCATATGTTGTAATATTAGATATATAACAAAAAAATAAATTATTGCATAAAATAAATAATAACTTTTCATTTTAAATGTTTTTTTTTGTAGAACACGGGTCTTCCAAAAGATCAAGATGATCCTCAACATGATATAGATCCACAAAATATTGGTTTTCCACAGATCACATGGTAGAGGATGATGATGACGCAGATACGGAAGACACCAAGGCCGATGACAATGACGACAGCGACGACAACAACGATGACAATGACGATGATGACGACGACGACGACGATGACGACGACGATGATGATGATGATGATGATCACGATGATGATCACGATGGTGATGATGATGATGAGACAGTTGGTGATAGTAACCAGTGACATTCATGATCATATAGACTACATCATGGATCATTGTTGATATATCGTTATGATGACTCTTTTCATGGTTACTATCATATGTATCATTTTCACAACCTACAATACTATATTGTTGAGTTGTATCATATTGACATGTATCATTTTCACTATATCATTTGGACATGTACCATCTTGACTTGTATCAATTTGAGTTACATAATTTATCAATTTTATTTATATCATTTGTACATGCATCATTTTCACTTATGTCGACTGTTGGACATGTATCATTTTGACACATTTTTGATGTACTGGCATATTTGACTTTCACTTGTTTTAGTTATATATGATGATGATCTTATCAGTATTGACTTGTCAATTTATATATATTAAAAGTGGTCAATAATTTTTGGATGAATATTTATTAAGTATGATGATTTTAATTTACTGCTCAAAATGGATGTTCTCAAATTCAATTAAATTATAGATATTTGACTCACTTGTTTTAATTATAGATGATGATCATGTTACAATAATTATATTATTATTTAATCATATGAGTTAAATAATTAAATTACTTACTCTATAATCATATGAGTCATTTAAGAGGCACGATATATTTAACTAATTAAATTGAAATAAAACGTATTAAATTAATAAATGGAAGCAAAACAAAAAGCATTTTTAGAAGCAAAAAGGGAAGCAACAATGGAAGCCAAACTAGAAGCAAACCAGAAGCAATCTTGGAGGAAAAATTGGAAGCAAAACCAGAAGCAAACCTGGAAGCAAAATTGGAAGCAAGTCTGGAAGCAAAGTTGGAAGCAAACCTGGAAGCAAAACTGGAAGCAAAACCGGAATCAAAATTGGAAGCAAAACCAGAAGCAAACCTAGAAGCAAAAATGGGAGTAGACATGGGAGCGAAACCGGAAGCCAAATTGGGCACCAATTTTGGTGCAATTTCCAATGTTACTTCCCGACACTATTTTAGGTGCTAACGGAGGTGCTATGATTTTTCAGTGCTAAAGCCAACACTAAATCCGGTGAAAAAGTCGGCGCAATTTCTGACGTTACTTCTCGATGCTATTTTAGGCGCTAATGGAGGCGCTATGATTTTCCGGTGCCAAAGCCAACACTAAATCCAACGCAAAATTTGGAAAAAAATTTGACGCTGAACTAACCATGCCTATTTGCGCCGAGTTTAGTGCCAGCCAAATTGTTCAATTCATGTATCAAAATACACTAAAATCCAACCCATAAGCCAACGCTAATTTCCTATTGTGCTGTTGTGTGATTACCCTATTTTCAAACAAAAAACACTATAAATTCCACCATCTAACTCTTGCTTATACATCATTGTTCATGTTAAAGAAAACAAAAAATATTCACCCACTCACCCCACTCCTCTAATCCTTGGAAATTCTCCATCCTCCTTTAATCTTCCTTTATCACCTTCCACCCCTTCCTCCCTACGTCGACCTCCTCCCCCTCTAGATCTAAATATTTCAAAGAGGCAATGTTAGGGGCTAGGAGGAGAGTCTCTAAATGAAGCAAAGAGGCTCCTCTCATTGGAACTCTTCCCTAGGCTAGACCACATTTTGAACCCAATAGCACCATGAGGTCACAACCTTCTTCTTCTTGAGAACATCCTTGCAAGGATTACATTAGGGACATCCAAACTTGCTCTCTAAAGAATTAATTCAATGTGCTACTGATATATGAGGAAAATATCCCTAAATCCTCCCAATGTAGTGCCATATAGAATCATAGAATGTGTGGGTTTGATAGTCCCCACCATAAGTATCATTTCAAGTATTCCATTTAGAATAATCATATTGATGTTCTCATGCTTCAAGAAGTGAAAGATAACACAGTTCAATTGGATGCTAGCCTCACATATATTTGGAAAAAGGCCCTTTTCCTCCATACTAATCACAATGAAGGTGTTGGAGGTGATAAATTAGGCCTTGTTCCTTGGTTATCTAAATATTTTGTGGCATTTAGATCTAACCCAATATTTTTTGTGTTTGGGCTACATTTCTCATTAATGGCGCACTTGGATTATATTCTATATATGCATCTAACTCTCCATTTGAGAGAGCCTTGATTTGAGAAAGGATTTGTCTTCACCTCCATAATGATAAATGTATATTGGGGGTGATTTTAATATGGTGGAATACCCATATGGTTGTAATTGAAAGAAATCTGCATGTTTATCACACTCAAAATTTGAGGCTTGGACCTTGGCCTAAAATTTCCTAGGATTCCATGACTTCCTAGGAAAATTCAATATCCAAATTCCTCATTGGTTTACTTGGAACAATGATTATGAAGGCTCCTTGAGAAAATGAGCTATCTGGATTGTTTCCATATCTCTCCTAATTGCTATATTATCCCCTCCCATGTTGGTCACATCTTTTCTCTAGACCTCTCAACCACACATTTTGACCACCTCCCCATTTCCAACACACTTTCCCTCTCCACTCTCACCCCCCTCTCCAAGGATCTATGCTATAATTTGAATGCCTCTCATCTTAAAAACTAGGATTTCATTGATGTTCTCATTGCTACTTGGAATGTCAAACCAAAGCCATAACATGATAAATGGATTAGCTGATGGGAGAGAACCATTTCAAGATGCACCTCCTTTCTCTATGACTATGGATGAAGGGCCATTTTTAAGTGTTTTAGACTTGAATAATCCCTCAAAGGGTATTTGGAACATGGACATACACTTTTGGCTTCTAACCCACTCAATATTTTCATGTAGTATGTTGGCACCCCATTTTTATGTGTCTCATTTTTGCTTTTTTTTTCTCTTTAATTGTGCATTTGAACCTAACTTTCCCATTGTTGATAATCAATCTGAGAAATATTATAGATTGGTTCCCCATGTTGAAGTATTGTTCAAGAGAGATAAGAAATGTTCAAAAAGTATATTAAAATGAGCTAAAACTAGTCAGATTTTGGCTTGTGGGTTTTGTGTATATAATTGGACCAATTTTGGTTCCCTTAGGTTTCCCCACAAGGTCTTACCAATTGGAATTTCTTGAAAAAAGATAAAAAACAAAAAATAATTTGTCTTCCTTTTGTGAAAACCCGAATTCCTAGTGAACTTCCCCTTTTAAAAGTTATCGAGTCTGATTCAAATACCTTTTCTTGCATGACTACTTAAGTTATAGATTTTTGCATACTCAAAATCCTTATGGGATATCAATGGCCATCTGAACTACATTAATCCAATGGAAAAAATTTAGTTCACTAATATTTTTCTGTAGGTTTAGTTTAGTTAGAATTTATCGCAAAGGTCATATCTTGTGAAAAATTGGTGCCCATTCGAATTCACCTATTGAAATTTTGATGAACAAGTTCCCTTGATTTTTCTTGCATGTAACCTTTTATAATATAAAATTGATTATTTGTGGAAGTTTGATGCTTTTTTGAACCTAATTGATATCCACTTAAAATTGAACTAGTTCACTTCATTTTTTACAAGTTTGACCTATTATAAAGCCAATTTTAAGAGTCACAGAAGTTTGGAATCCATCTAAACCTGATTGTTTACACTTATGCATAGTTCTAGTTCTCTTTGAAAATTCTACAAGCAATACCAGGGTGACATCATCCTGACATCGGCATTTCATCATCATCCCCTTTTGTGGAGATTCCCTTTCCTTTTGAATCAAATCTTTTAAAAGTTGCACTCCTAACTAGTCTAGTCGTATTTTCCACAAACCATCCTTTGTTAACATCATCGTGCCCTTTTTCTAAAGTCATTCCACCCCATTGATTTCATCCCATCTTGAGTGCTCCCATTCCATGATGACATCATGCTTATGTCATGATGACATTATTCGATCCTCTTGTTGATATCACCATGAAAAAAATTCATCTGAACTAGATATAAACAAATTGTGAAGTTGGTTAGTGTTACCTATTTTTCACTACAAGCTCAAACAGGTAGAGCTAAATTGAATTCATCATTGAGAGGTACATAGAATTTCAAATTTTTCTGCTAAAGTATTCATCATCATGTAAAAATATAATTACATTTGGTTTTCAGTTTTTATTATGCAAGTACTTGTAACAAAAATTTAGACATTTGCATAACAAATGTTGTTTTATTCATATTGTAAAAATCAAGGTCCCACACAAGCCGTGGGAGTAGCTTAATTTGATTTACGTAATCAAATGATAGGTACAAGAACAAATTGTAAACTATACAACTATGGACAATGTAAACATAGAAAGGATGGTTGTTGATCATTTCTTGTAATGATGAAGCCATTGATACTTGATATCTTTGAGTAGTATTGTTGAAACTTTTCAGTCTCCTTCGACTCTAGACTCCTTGAGTTTTCCTGCAGAATGAATGAAAATGATGTTAGAGATTGACTCTAAGTAATGATGAATCAAGATCAATCCTATTCCTACATTGTCAATAGAAATATAGTCTACATCTTTTCAGGCATATATCAGATGATTAAGCAATCAAATTGATATGATCAAAAGGAACATAACTCAATGAAGCTTTCAGCTTCATTTATTTTACTAACATGTTTGTTTAAGTGTGCAGGAATAGGTACAATCTAATCATTTCAACCAAAAGATTAAGTTATGAGTGGAGAAAAATGTGGCTCCCACGAGGGTTGAGCCCAACTCATAATAAAGGAAGGCGGCTATATTAAATGATAGTGATTCCAAAATTCCAGACTGTGAACTCAAAAGAGTAATCTTACTGAAGCAGTTACAAGGTCCTATCAAGATAGTGCTAGGAATAGATCAAACTGTATGCATTGATAATTGATACAATGTAACATTAAACAACATTTAATGCAGCGGTACTTGAGGTGCAAATATATCCTCATCATATTGCTACCAAAACAGAAATGTCAAAAAGATGCTACAAGGTCATGCAGTGACCATATTGTTGTTACAAGGCAGTATATAGGTTTCACAAATCTGAGTGAGCAAACTTCCCACTGTCATTTATCAAGTTGTTGGTAATATTTAGAAATGCTTAAATGGAGATACCATAATAACAATGTTGATTTATACAATGAAAAGGCAACCATGTTTTCTCTCATATTGCTATAGGGTACAATACTTTGCATATAAGACAACAATATGGACAAACAACAACAAATGATCAAAGTAGATACAAAGTGCAAATAGAATAAAGGAGCTAAATATGGAAACCTACAAGAACATCAATGTTGATACTGTTGTCAATCAGATTGCACCCGAACGCTTGAACGATTAAATTCAACAATCTGTTGAAACATGGGAACTATTTTCAGGCTGTGGGTAATCCTATGGCGAAAATAGAACCTCCAGATTCTAGGCCGGCTTCCTATATGATGATCAATTAGGTACTCGAATGATTTTCTGAGGAAAGGGTAAAAGGGACTAAACTGAATGCATGAACTCAAATTAAAACCTCGGTGATGCACCTAAATGATGGTATTGCATGCAACCTGTTTCACAATTACACTTCAATAATCCTATTCGCACAACTAAATCTGAACAGTTTAACCACATAAATAATTTATATGAAGGCTTGACTGTATTACTATCTTCGAAGGAAAATAATGTTTTCACAACTAAAATAGTAAAGTAAGCCAAATGCACAACATACAACCTGTGGAATCAAACTTGATTGTATACCAGCACATATGAAATGAGATGGGAAAATAAAGGTTTCTGAGATTAAACACGATAAATTCCTTATCAAATTCACACAGCATGACACCTGAGATTCTGAAGGCAAACACTTTAGTGTACTGAAAGGTAAAAGGAAAGCTCTGCAAATTAATGAATCTTGATTAACCTGTAATAACTTGCTACTGTATTAATCTGTAAAATGTTGAGTTACAAGATAGTCTTCTTTGCTGAAGGCAAAGGTAGAAAACAAGAACTAGGCCTGAAAAACAGCTAAGTTTTTCAATATATACAAAAAACCTTTCAAAAAGGCATGCAAAAAGAACTGAAAGTCCAACTCCAAGAAAGGGTGATGATTCCAAAGCCAAATCCGAGCAGAAGAAAATATCTCTGAAAAGGAGGCCCAAAACCATGCAAAAATAAGTCCAATCAAGCTCAAACTCACTGCCAAGTCATAACTGATACATGCACTATTCCAACTGAACTGCAACTCCCTTAAAAAGTGGCTTAAAGCATGTAAAACTGCCTTGTTTTTACCAATCCGCCCATGCAACTCTAAAGTCCACCCTTTTCATTAAATTCTCAGTTGAGACTGATGTAAAACTGGAGTAAAATATGTTTAGCTTTATATAGTATTCTAATTTGCATTCTAGATAATAAATTAATTAAATGATTATCTTGTCATTCAATTAATTTATTACATTATTTATGCAAATAGGAATAACGAATAATAAAGCTAATTTATATATCTTAGATTATGATCTTCAAATTCAATAATGCATTTCGCAGTTTTCACTATTTGACAATACTTGGCATAATATATCAACAAATGATGTCGACCACCCTGCTAGGCACATTAACTTCAAAAATGTGACCATTTGATAATTAAAAACATAATGATTATTAAAAATCATCATAAAAAATGCAAGGTGGGATTAGGGCGAATAGTCAAAAGCACACATTTGAACCCTAAAATCATTGTCAGTCCTTTGCATTCGACTTAGAGAAGCTTGAGAAAAACAGCCGCCACTACTCAAACCCTAGCCATGAACTTGCCTTGTTTCTGGTATTTTTTGCCATGAAGAAATTTGAATCTGACTTTTGGGGCCGAATCTGGAACATGAGACATTTTTATAAAAAAACGTGGAAGTATTTAGGCGCGATTTTCTGTCCTAAATGAGGTTCTTTCATTTTTTTGAGCTTTTCCTGCAAATCTGGGCACGAATCTTCATCTTCTTGGCCGTTTTTGGAGAATGACATTTTTTTTAAAAATGTTGGAAGGCACATGAGGCACTATTTTCCTTATCTGAGTGATGCATTTTCGTTTTTCTGTGTATTGCTGCGAATTTTGGACGGATTTGCTTCTTTTCCTGGCCGCCATGATCATTCTTTAACTTCAAACTTGCTGGAGACTCTTCTAAATTCGAAAAAATGAAGATTTTAACAGGTATTTGAAGATAAAAGTCTGATTTTCTCCTTCTCATGCGAATTTCTGAAGTTTTCTGCTTTTCTTGAATCTGCCATGAAAGTTCTTTGAAGTATTTTCCAGAAATAAAGAACAAACTTGCTTTAAAACCCGAATCTGGTTTTGTGAATCTTTAGATCTGCAATGTTTTACTTCTGTAAGCCATGCCATGATGTTTCTTTTCTGATTTCTGCAAAAAATATAACATTTTGAACTCATAAAAGATGAGAAACTTCAATTTTTCTGTATATTACAGCCACGTTTTTTCAAATCTAGGCATTTTTCTCACAATAGAAATCTGATTTTCTGTTTTAAATCTGCAAAAAACTTCACTTTCAAGCTGCGCCATGATTATCTTCTTGAGATCTCTGCAAAATATAGCATTTTTGAACTCATAAAAGATAAAATGCTTTGATTTTTCTGTATATTACAGCCACATCTTCTTTTAAATCTGAAGCTGGGCATTTTCCTTTCAATCTCATTGAGATTTCTGTTTTAAAACACAAGCTTTTCTCAGATTTAAAAAAAAAACTTTCCATTTTGGTGTTAATCTTCTCACTGTATATGGCTGCATTTTCTGTTTTTAAAAGGCTTAGAGATCAAAAGCTTTCAATGTATTTTTGTGCTGAAGATGAAAACTTTGGTTCATTATCCTTGAGTATTTTCATTACTGCTCAAATCCGGATCATTGCTACTCAAATCTGGATCATTTGAATATTGACTTTTCCTTCGCTCAATCATATTTTGAGTTGATGAACATGAAAGCTTTTCGTTTCTGCTGTCTCTTGAACTTAAATGCATGACTTCAACATGCTTTTGAAGCTATGAATACTTCAGATGCATGAATAATCTCTCTTTGTATTTTCTGATATTCTGAGCTCCTTACAAGTGTATGGAACACATGTGACAACCATGAAAACTCATCCGCAATTACTCTTTTGCTACCTCCATAAAGGATGAATACCTGTTACTGTTCAATTCTGATCTATAGTCATTATCTCAAAATATGCCAGTAACCTCCAGTACGCATTGTGATGTCTTCTGATGCTTTGCCCCCGCTATATGTATCATTGTAGCTTCTGGGACAAAATTCTTGTTCATGAATGTAATACTTTCACTTACTCTGTTCTATGTATGAACCAGTTTTTCCATTACTGTTCATTATTCTTTGCTAAACATGAGAATTCTGCTCATAATGTTGAAATTAAATTATTATCTTGAGTCTTTTATAAACTGTGCATGCACTTGATGGTGTAAGAAACAAAACAAAATGTTGAATGCTCTGTTTATCTGCCATGAAAAGGAGCTCAATATCTCATAAAAATGTGAATGTGAATGAGAGACAGAGCTTAAAACGAGAGTTGATAAATGTAATCAATACTCAACTGCCATGCTACTTTACTGTTCCTTTGATTTGTGAGCAAAAGATAATTGCTCAATCAGTTCCATCATGCTGATTTAGACTGTTTTTATCATTTGATATTATAGTACAGTAATCCTTTCTTGCTCTATAATTGAAAACCTGATATGCCGGGCTCAACCCTTGTGGGAGCTCATTTTACTCCACATATCTGATGAAATGAACTCGAACATGATAAACCTGTTCCTGCACACTGAAACAAACATGTTAGCAAAATAAAAGAAGCTGAAAGCTTCCATTGAATTATGTCTTTCCGCTTGATTTTTTGCAATTATCTGATGGATGCCTGATCGACTGTATCTTATATTCCTGTCAGTAGCGTAGGCATATGATAGGATTTGATATGTTATTGCTTAGAGACCATCTCTAACGCCATTTTAATCTTTCCTGCAGATGCTTTTGGAGCTAGAAACCGGAGCTGAAGCTGGAAACAGAGCTAAAACTGATGTCACAACTGAACCTCAACCGTCAACGATTTGTCATTCCAGGCAATGACGGGTCATCTTTTACCCTATGCTTCCGTTATTTTCAGTTGTATAGCATACCATTGTTTAAGCATTCCTTAATTGATTGTAAAAATCCAAAAGTTACTTCCACGGCTTGTGTGGAATTCAACATTTTTACAAAATGAATAAAAGCATCACTATGCAAATTTTCTCAATTTTCTGTTTATTTCATCAAGCTCTACCTGTTTGAGCTCGGAGTGAAAAATAGGTAACAGATACAAGAGCTGCATTTTCAAAAATTTAATGCATGGAGTGAATAAATAAAGAAAAAATCAACTATGAGGTGAAATGATATTGTGTTGATATAAGCAAAGTATTATGTGTATTGTGTTCAGAAAGTTTAAATCTGCAAGTAAAGGAATGGAAAACTTTCTGAAATCATTTACAATCTGAGTGAACAAACTTCGATAATTGGTTTCAACTAAAAATGCATTCTTGTTTTTTTTTTTTAAATACAGAATACCCATATGATGTTTTCAACTAAAAATGCAAAGTTACAATTTACCCATTTAAGGGTTTTTTCAAAAAACACAAAAATGAAGGTTTTTTTTAGAATACAGAGCACCCATGAGGATTTCAATCTTAAAATATAGTTTTCCTCTTATCATAATTTACCCATGTGAGGGTTTTTCTAGAAAATACAAAATGCATGAATATTGCTATGGGTTGAGCCCAAGAAATGGAAAGATGCTACACTTTCAGGAAAATAATAGAAATTACATAGAGTCTCAAAGCCATATGAGTTTTTCATTATTATCATAGCTTCAAATTTTGAGTGCATGGACAACAATACAATTTGTTTCAAAATACCCAGATCAAGAAAAGCATGGTCGTAGCTTGAAGGGAGCTTTTAGCTCATGAATATTTACCATTCCAAAGTGAAAAGCTTTCAAAAGCTTTTATTTTAAGAAGGAAGCAAAGAGACAAATGGAAAACTTACCATTTACACTTGTTAATGACCAAATAAGCTGCGACAGAGCTCTCCTTGAGCCTTGCTTTATACATGAACCGAGCTTTCATGGCACCAAGAAAGAAGTAGGAAAAACATAGAATAATGGAGGTGAAAACCTAAGAATATGAGAAGTGTGCCCACAGACTTAGAGGCTTTTCTATTTGCAGAATGAAGCAGGAAATAGCTTGAAACAGTGAGGAGAAGCCACTAGATGGCTCAAAATTAACTTACCATTGTTAGGCTCGAATACATGGCTCCAAACCTTCATGCTACAAACCCTTGCTCTTATCATAGCGGCATAGCAACAAGCTCTTCAAAAAAGCAAAGTGAAGAATGAAAAATGATTAGGGTTCGATTACTTTTGTTTGCCCTAATTCGACATAGGGTGATTTTTACTAATGATTTTAATTTAATCATTATGTTTCAATTATTATTGTGGCCATGACTTTTAATTCAATGAGCCTAATGAAGATGTGGTCGGCCTTTCCCATATGCACTTAGAGCTAAGGTCAAAGAATATATGCTAAGTGTTGAATAATATGCATGGTGGAGACCGATGAATAATGTAGTCATTTATTTTATAATCATATACTATGAGAAGGTGATATGGTGTTTATCAAATGGTGCCAAATATAAAGCGCATGGAGGAGAGATATAAGTTCAAGAATAATCTTTGTGAAAACTTATTTTATTTTTCCCTTTTAATTTTTATATTGTAAAGTTGTGTTTGAAAGTTATTAAATGCAATTTTATTAATTGCTTTTCAATAATTTTTCAAACCAACTATTGTAAAGGGGAAAATATATAAAAAAAATTCACTCACGTGCATGTGGAGTTGAGAATTTTGCATGACTTTCAGAGTTCCAGTCATCATGGGTGAGTTGATAAAAATGAGGTGGTTTTCGCATCCTTGGACCCACTTTTTGAGGGATTTTCAGTTCAGTTTGAGTGCTCCATGGATCAGTTATGAGTTGACAGCTAGTTGGGACCTAAGTTCACTCCTTTTTGCATGAGTTTGGGCTATTTTTATCTGGATTTTCTCTTCTGCTCGGATTTCACATTGGAGATGTTGTTTTCTTTAGTTCTCATTTAGTTCACCTTTTGGCTGCTTTGTGCATGTCTTTTGTATATATTGGAAAAAGTTAGTCTTTTTCCTCTAGTTCTTCTTTTTCAGACTTTGCATTCTGCAAAGAGAAATATTTTGTAACTCATCTCTTAGTTTCATATTAATATACAACAATAGGTTTACAAGTTCAATTTATGTCATTTTTTGCAAAGATTCCTTTAATTTCAGTGAAGTCAAGTATCTACCTTATCACTATGTTATTTTTATGAATGATTGGATGAGATTTTATTATGTTTTAATATTAGAACCTTTAAAATCATTGTCTCATTTATACTTGCATGCAATAAAAAATAGTGAAAGTCACAGGTCTTAGGTTGTGTGTTGGAATAATCCTTTCTTTTCATGCTGTGAAAACCAACCAGTTTTCCTTCGAAGAAGTTTATTCAAGCCTTCCCCAAAATCATTTTTGTGATCAAACTGTTAAATTGATTTGTGTGGATAGATTTTCTGAAATTTATTGTGAATCAGAATTGCATGTTTTTATTGATTAGGTGCATCACCCACAATTTACAGTTTTCAGCATTTATTTTCAAAGCCTTCTTACCCTTTTCCATTACAAGTTACCCAGTAATTAACCTAAAAATTTAATAGGAAGTCGGCCTAGAACCCGAAGGTTTACTTTCAAATAGGGTACCCACAACCTGAAAGTAATCCAATGTTTCAAAAGATTGTTGAATTTAATCATTCAAGCATTTCGGGTGCAATCTGTTTGACAACAGTTAGTTCAGTTGGACATTCCCACAAGTTTAGTTCTAACATGTTTCTCCAAAAAATTAGTTTAATGAATAACTCTTGCAAGAGCCGTGTTTCACTCCAAAATCTCATAAGTCTTCACTCCAACATGCAAAATGCTCCCAATGGCACCAGAGCATCCAAAATTGTAATATTTCTCACTACATCTCCCACTTACCCTCTTGAACGACTCAAAGCTTCATTGATGACTTGATTTGGCCTTGCATCTACTAGATTTAACTTGATGTCTCCAAGAAAATCATTCTTTATATGTTGGTGTGGATTCAAAGGAAAAATAATGCTTGTCCATACCCATTTATTGTTGCAAAGCTAGATAACTAGACACCATTTCTAAGCCACTCTTCTAGCATATTTTTCAGGCGATTCCATCATCATTGCATAAAGTTTCATATGCCATTAATTATTGAGGGGTATGATGAGTGTACAGGGGGAATTTATGATGAGAAACATTTATCACCCTGGTAAGAAATTATAGTTTCCCCCTGTAACAACTAATATTGTATATTTTCAAGATCAATGTGCAAATCTAGATGCTTCTCATTTTGGACATCTTGTATTTTGTATATACACATATTTTTTCATTTTTACAAGGATGGGAAAATAAAGAAGATGATAACATTGGGTTGGAGAAGAGAATAGAAGGAGAAAAAATTATAGAGCTGAAACAAAGAAAATGAGAACCCTAGGTCTAATGTGTAAACCTAGGATTCAAGATTTTTAGGGGTGCAGAGTTTTCTTATGTTTCATTAAGATGGAGATCAACAAGGTGTATATTAGATTGAATTTCAACCCTGAAGGTGAGCCAATCAGACTTGAATCTCCATCCTATTGAGTCTTAGAATGGATTGGAATTGATTTGCTAGGATCAACCTAATTCAACTATGTACCCTAATATGAAAATTACAAGATCCCAATAATGCACAGACTAAAACAACAGTTGGATAGAAAATTTGAGAAGTGCGAAGGAATGCGTACCTGCCCAAAAAAATTGGTATTGATCTGACTACTTGGAAAGAGTCACCCAAGGACGCTTTTCCTTGTATGCCTCTTCTGCTCTATTTTTGAGGTCCTCTGATGACAAATTTGAGATTCTGGTTTCTGGTTCCAAAGTTGTTGGAACAATATCATATAATTTTGTAGGTTAGTTTTTGTGAGTAGGCAAGATGTAGGGCTTCAAATGCAATAGTTATGCAATTAGTTTAAGGTAGAAAAATGATAAATTCCATACAATCAAAGGTCACAAGAGCTTATTTGGAAAGCCCTATGCCAATGATATGTTTACAAATAAAGCTACATCATAAGGAAGGGTTGCCCCAAAATGTAGTGCACCAAACAACATAGAATATGAACACATAAGGGATACACGGATCTGGGGCCAATATACATCTTTGCTACAATGATATAATAGATCTCATAACTAACATCATTCTCCAAATACTCATGGAACAACGAACACAATGGAGAATAACACATGAAGAGAGAAGGAAAATAAAATTTTGGGTCAACATGGAAGAGACCTAAATACCTCAATGCCTTGCATCGTCCCAAAAAGGAAAAAACAAGACACAAGTAAAAGAAAAAGTTTATGACATATGGAAGAATGAAGATACAAATAGAAGAATGTTATGACAGGTTTTTTTCCTTTGTATCCTTGTGCCAACAGAGGAACAAGGGTCATCCAAATAGCTCACAAACACAAAGACATGCCAAGCAACACAACACGAGAGATCACATCATGTCTAAGAAAAATAACATGAGAGATCACATCATGTGCAATAAACACAACACAAGAGATCACATCATGTGAAATAAAACACAAATAACACACAAAACAAACATAAAGGAGTACCACACATGCGATCTAACCTAAAGTAGGTCGTATGCATCCCAATCTTGCTCATCATATAGGGAAGGCAGATAACTAGCTAAAGGGACTACAACAAGCATCATACTCTAGGATCATCTCCAAGTTCAACATGTGGTGGGTCACTCTCATTAGGAGGATCATCACGGTTTCCCCCATCTAGACTCATTTGCTTAGAAAACAAAACATTAAGCTCATTATGCACCTATTCATCAATTTTAGCAATTTCATCCTCATCATCCAAATTAATCACAACAGGAAGTTTTATGACAATAGCAGTTGTATTTTCTTGTTTCACTTCTTGTTTTATTTCCATGTCTTGTTTTGGTGAAAGTTGTAATTCTTCTTGAGTTATATGCAATTGACAAGCAATAGCATGATTCCTATGCCTACGCTTGTTAGAATTTTGGTTTCTTTTTGCACATTTTTCAATTTGTGACGGGGTAGGAGTAGGTTTATCAACCATTGATCTCTTTTCTCCCCTTAAGGGAGGAATTGAAGGAACCATCGGGGGTTGAGAAACCACCGTCTCTTTAGGTCTATACACTTATTTTATCTTTGGAGGCGCAAAATGAATCATTTTATTGTCTCTTAGTCTTTTCTATGATATGGGTGGAGGAACTACAACATACTTACCTTGGTTATTTGGAAGGGTCTTTGCTTGGGGCATGGGTTCATCCATAACTGGTGGAGGAGGAGGAACAACCATGTCCTTATCATTTTCAGGAATATTGGTAAGAGATAATTGTATTATGTGTTTTTCCTTGAACTTTTGGTATGACTTGAAAAAGAAGTCCTCGTGAAGTTTAATGGGTTCCATAGGTTGAGGCCAAAATAAATCTAATGAAAATTTCTCATGGGAGGACAAATGATTAAACCCACTATGATACACTGTAAAGATTTGGTTTTCATATGGAAACTTTATGCACTTGTGAATAATTGATAGGACGACATTCATGGAGTGTAGCCATGGGTAGCCTAGCTTCTCATGAAATTGGTTTGACGTCAGGATGATGGAGAATGATACATCTAATTGTTTCGGTTCAACTTTAAGAGGAAGTGTGATTGAACCTATCGTAGGGCGAGAAAAACCATCATGAGTTTTCAACCATGATTTTGATTGTTCATAAGAATCTTGATAAAGCTCATCCACAAACAAGAATTCCTCAGTGATCACATTCTCGACACACACGGGATCAATGAGTATTCCTTGTACACGTTTGTTATTGATACGTTCAACGATATAGAGAGGACCATTGGTTGCATGTATGGATGCATCACTATTGGTGAAAGCAATGCTGGGTAACACATTGGTTTGGCCTTACGAGATTGAACATCTATTAAAGAAATCATGCTATCTACTTCCTTCTCATCATTATTGTCATCATTCATATCATCACTCATATCATCGCAAGCTTGCACAGAGTTGGATGAATGGTTTGGCATTGGATTGGTAAAACTTTGCAAGTTTTGGTTAGGCGGGGTAACAAACTTATTTTTGTGATCAATAACACCACCCAACTAGATGTGATTAGAATTAATGAGGTCTTAAACTCAATGTTTAAGACGCATGCATATTTTTGTATCATGTCCACTTGTGCAATGATATTGGTAAAAATGTATTTGGATTGTAACTTGGAGGTAGATGTTTGGTTGTGTCCATAGGTCTAACGGGAGGCAATCAAAGTAGGTTTTATTCAAAATTTGCAACATGATCGAATGGAGGGTGTTAGATAACTGGGTAATTTTTTTATCTCTCAATCTAAATTGGTATGTAGATGAACTTACGACAACAACTTGGGGGTCAATGTGGTTAGTTGTTTTAGGTGTATGTAACTTGATAAAAAAAATTGTTTTGCTTCTTGAATGGTTGATAGTTATTTTGAGGTACGGGTTCATATTTCCCAATAGAAGATATCTCTTCATACTGACTAACTAAATTTTGATAATCATGAAGGGTCATACACAAATGTATAAAGGATGGATATTTCATCAATAAAGTTTTATCCCTTATGTCAAGTTGCAAGTTTTCAATGAACACTCTTTGAACATCCACATTAGGTAGAGTAAGATTGACTTGTGAATAAAGCAACTGATAGCGGCCTATGAAGTTTGTGACCTTTTCATTTTGCTTTTGTTTGCATCACATTAATTTAGTTAATGTAGTTTTAGGTCCAATGTTTACTTGGAAATGGTGGAGGAAATCCTCAACAAGTTCATTGAAGGAGTGAATTGAGTTATTCGACAATGAACAAAACCATTCCAGGGCCATGTCTTTCAATGACCGAGGAAAATTTTTATCTAGGAGTTTATCTTTAAAAATGAAGTCACTACATGGGGTCGTATATGCCGATATATTATTGCTAGGGTCTCCTTTACCATTATACTTGTCAAACCAGGGTATCTCTATGCTTTGTGGCATTGGTGTTTTCAAGATTTCAAGTGACAATGGGATTCTTTTCACATAGTACAATGGTTGTCCATTTTGGTTTTAGTTCAAAGTTGAGATTTGTTGTTGAAGTGAGGTTACATTTTGCAAAAGTTGGTTAATGACAAAATCATTGGTTGACATGTTTTAGGAATGTGGTGAATATGGTGGGATTGTATGTTCTTGGTGGACTACTATGTTGTAAATTATGAGAGGGGAAGAAACTTGAGGTGTCACATGTGAACATCCAAAACCATAAGGATTTTCAATGGAAAGGCCTAATGTTCTAGTTATACCAATGCTTCGTTGGATTGTTGAAGCAACAGTTGGATTTGTGTATGTAGGGATAAATTCTATAGTTGTAGGGAGGGAGACTTGATTTCCTCCTTGACTTTGAATATTTCTCAAAGCTTGAGCATAACTAGCCATTGTAGATACATTAGAATCAACTATATGGGCTAGGCTACGTAAAACAAGTATCTAATCCTTGATCATCATTAATCAATTTCCTCATGTTATCTATTATAGGGACTGATGTACCAACTAGGTATTCGGTACTCACAAAGTCTTGAAGACTTTCTAAATCTTTGTCCAATTTTTTTAGTTTATCTTTGGGAACATGGGCAACCATATTCTCAACATCTATAAAAATGGGTGATTGTAAGGTTGTCATTGGTATGGTAGCATTATGGATAGAGTCCAAAATGGCTTGAGTATTGACAATACTTTGTATGAAATATTTGGAAGACTCAAGATCCATAGAGGATGTAATAATAGCATGGGATGCCAAAATTCTAGAACTACATCTCACTAAAGTATTGGAAATAGGACACTAGGTCGTGAAGCTCATGCAAGTTTCAAAACACTTAAGTGTACCTACTATGAACACTAAATTGACAAACAAACACAATGAAATAGTCAGAAACATAATTCAAACAACAAAAGTAGATAGAGTATATCACAATACTGGTCTATGCAAAAATTGGTTTAGTCAACAACAGGAGGATAGAGGCACCCAAGGGCGCCTGTGTCCTGGGCATGTTTTCCAAAAATTCAAAATCTGACTATATGTGATTCTGCTTAAGGATTCAGGGGTCTAGTTGTAGATAGGTTTGATAATTAATATTTCTCTATATTTTTCTTAATTTATGCCAATGCAAGTGTGTAACAATATGTGAACAATAAATGACAATTTTGAATGCAATTTTCTGATCTAAAATGCTCAAATTGATTGATTTTAAGATGTCTAAATCCGAGGATGATGATTTTGATGCAATTTTGAAACAAAACAATGTATTTTTTTCACCTTTTATCACTTTTTGAGCTAAATGAAAGATTTCTAAATACATGCAATTAAGAATTCCAAATCAAAGATCTACAAACACAAACAGACTAAAGACGCAAAGACAGATATGCGTAAAAAAATTTGTTAATGCAAGTGTACGAGGACAGAGGCACCCAAGGGCATCTGAGTCCTTGATAGGGGTTCTGAAAATTCAAAAGTTGAATTTTTATTATACTATCTAAAGGTTCTTCTGTGTGCAAACATGTCTGCAACTGATTTATTTTCCAACATTTGCTCAAATTAAGACAATGTGATGCAAATGCAAATGTGCAACAATAAGTGATAATTGTGAATGCAATTTTGAATGTAGATCTGATCTAAGTGACTGAAACAAACCCTAATACAACCTATGATGCAAAATGATATACAATTTTTTGATTTTTTTTACTTTTTATGATGCAAAATGAAGCCCTAAATGAGAAATGTAAAACAATGCAATGCAAAGGTCAAGTTCACCAAAATGAAACAAACAAAATAGGAACCCAACTAGCTCTAATGTGTAAACCTAAGATTCAAGCTTTTTGGGGGTGTGGAGTTTTCTTATGTTTCATTAAGATGGAGATTAACAAGGTGTATAAATTGACTTTCAACCCTGAAGGTGAGCCAATCAAACCTGAATCTCCATCCTATTGAGTCTTAGAATGGATTGGAATTGATTTGCTAGGATTAACCTAATCCAAGTATGTATCCTAATATGAAAATTACAAGATCTCAATAATGCATAGACTGAAACAATAGTTTGCAGGCAGCTCCAAGAAGTGTAGAGGACTGTGTACCTACCCAAAAAATTTGGTATTGATCTAACTATAGGGACAGAGTCACCCAAGGGTGTATGAGTCCTTGTATGCCTCTTCTCTATTTTTGAGGTCCTCTTATGAAAAATTTGAGCTTTTGATTTCCAACTGCAAAGTTGTCAAAACACTATCAAATAATTTTGTAGGTGAGTTTACGTGAGTAGGCAAGGGGTAGGGCTTCAAATGCAACAATGAGCAATTTTTCTTCAAGCTCCCTCCAATCCTCTTCAAAAATGAATTCAGCACATTCACAAAGAGAGGAAATGTTGTGTCATTTAGGGGCTTGCCTTAGTCAAACCCAATGTTAGTGTTTCCACTTCCATAATGGCAATGTCAATGATAAAATGATAATGGATAGGAAGGAATGATGAAATCACAAAGTGCTACAACTCACCACCCTTTAATGGCTTCCTTCAAGGACTGAAGTCATGCACATCACCTCAAGGACTTGGATCTTGTTTGCTTGATTTTCTTGAATGCTTTGGAGACCTACAAAAGTGTTAGCTTTCACAAAATAGTGATAACATGAACACACATAAATTCACATAGGATTTGACATGATGTTAGGATCTTGAATTTCTGCAATAAAGCTCTAAAATGTTGCTCTTGACTTGCTTGATAGTTCTCTTGATCATAAGTTCGCCAATAGTTTTCTAGATGTCTCTTGTTAGATTTCAAATGATGCAATAACTAGGTATTTATAGGGATTTCTCTAATTTCCCAAGAATTGAATCCTGATAGCCGACATTTGCAATTTGAATTTTGAATATTAAGATGCCAACACTGACATATCCAAAATTGGTCACCAACAAAATAGGGGGACCCATACGCCCTAGGGAGAATGGTTCCTGGCCCTATTTTCCAGGACATTAAGTGTCAGGGGCAAAATAATAATTGGATGTATTTGTTCAATGCTTGCAATTTCTCGAAAAGTGGTACAAATGGGCTAGAATGCATAATTTAGGAAATTAGGGCCCCAATTAAGCTCAATAATTTAGGGGGAGTAAAACCTAGTGTGAAATAGTCAAGGGTGACAATTTACGATGCTACAAGAGTATAACCAAAGGGTTCATAATTTATAGATTTGGGTATTGTAATTTTGCTATTGTAATAATTTGGGTTCATCCCAAATTTGTAATAAGCACTTTTAACCTTTTTAGGTCAAATGATTAATGGCATAATCAACCTTCATTGATTTCCTCCATGTGTATGGTGCATATTTTTGGATTTGTATTATTTAGTTGGCTAGCCAAACGATTGTAAAATACTTGCAAAGCCTTTCCAAGGTATCTTTCTAGAACAATAAAAGAAATTTATGGGTATGCTCATGGATTACTAAGTAGACTCACTTAATATTTTACAACTATTAATTGAATTTTTGAATGTATGTGTAGATCCTAGCTTGCATGTGCATTTTGAAAGACATAGTCTTTTGTGGTGTCTTGATATTAAGGTATTATCTTGGTTTTAGTTATTGCATCTTTTGTATGAATTCAAAGAATTTGCTGCCCAATTGAATAAAGGAACTAGTTTTTTATTGGCTCCTTCTCCCCATCATCCTCTACACACTCAAAACAAATCAGCATAAACATCTTTTAATTTTATCTTTTCTAGTGTGGTCCAACTACCATGTTTGAATTTATATAACATTTCAAGGGTATTATAAAACACATTCATTGACCTTTATTTGGCAGATCATCTATTTTAACAAGGTTCTTAACCTTGAGTTCCCCAAACCAACATATAGGCACAAAGTGACAACTAAGATAGGGGTGCACTATGCAATGTGTATGGTATGTGTCAAGGTGAATTTTGTTCTTTTGTGGTGATATTTATTTTAGCACCTTATGGAAACCTCCCTTGGTCTTGTAGAGAAATAAGTGAAGGAAGTCTTACTCACCTCAATAATTGGTTCTTAGTTGTCCAACTTGAACATAGGTTTCATGATACTCTTCCCAAGTTTGACACCCTTGGCATTTTGGAGATTATCCAACCTTAGAGATTTGAGACCTACAACTCAGATCACCAACATAGTAATAAATTCTTAATTCTATGAAATTTCTTTGAAAAATGGTTGCTTATAAAGGTATAGGTGCTCAAGTGCATGCTTTGCTTTAGTGAATAAAATATGGGGACTATGGGACACAATTCTTTGTTCATAATCTACAACATAAACATAAAATTGAGCATATTTATGTCATTAAATCTGCCAATGGATCCATCCAAACCAAACACTCTACTATTATACAAACCTTCTATAGTCATTTCAAGGAAAAAATACTAATGAATTTGTTGGTGATTTCCTTCTCCCCATCCTTGAGGAAAGTGTAGCTTGTTGCATCCCCTAGAAAATAGACCCAAAATAAAATAAATTCCTTGACCACCTTCTCTCCATAGAATATATTGATGAAGCCCTTCAGTGTATGGCCTTAGAAAAAATCCCAAGAATAAACAACCTTCTAGTTAAATTTCATAGAGCACTTTGGCCCCATGTTTGAGAAGATTTTTATCATGTGTACCTTGAGGGAATTGGACCTAGTTCTCTATGTGTTTTTATTAATCATGGCTTAATCAAACTCATCCCCAAAGGAAAGGACAAAACACTATAAATAGATGGCGACCTATTACACAACTCAATACTTCATACAAAATTATTGCTAATGCATTAGCTTGTAGAATTAAATACATTGCTAAGAAATTGTGCAACCATAATAGATTGGCTTCCTTGGAGGTAGATTCATCTTAGACAACTTGGTGCTTGCATGAAAAACAATTAAATGGGCACAAAAATTTCCCCAAGACATGCTAATTATAAATCTTGATTTTGATAAAACCTATGATCACATCCACTGGACCTTCATTCTTAACATGTTAAAATGGTTAGGCTTTATCCCAAAAATTTGTGATCAAATTAATATCATTTGCGAATGCAAATTCCAGATTTTTTGTTAATGTAATCCTCACCCTAATTCCCTTTACAAAAATAAATTTGCTAAGTTTCCCCCTTGCTCCTTTTCTATTTGTCCTTGTGTCGATGCTCTCTACTAACTTTTTCAACATGCACTCCCCAATAAACTTATACAATGTATCTCACTTCTAGGTGATGCAAAATCCCTCAATTCTCACTTTGTTGATGGCAACATGTTATTCATTAGAAATTTGGTTGATGAAGTGACTCACATTAAATTTATTGGATCTTTTTTTTTACAATTTATGGCTCTAAGTTGATCATGCATAAACTTGAGTTCATTATGACTCACCTCAACCCATGACCTCTTTGGATCACCAATTAATGGTGTGAAGTGAAACATGGTACTATTACTAGATGTGTTGGAATCTCATTTGGTATTGGAATATCTCTTGAAGACATGGAAATGGTTCATAGCTGAAATCAAGAATAAATTCTTAAATTGGACTCATTGGTTTTTATCATGGCTGGACGGATACAAGTTGCCAACAAAATCCTCTTGGACAACCTCGTTTACATCTCTTCCTATTAGTTTCCCTCTAAAAAACTATGTAATTAATTGACACGTAATCAGGGGCCTCCTTGAGGAAAAATGGGGCAATATAAAAGGACTTTTTGTCACCTTGTGGTTGCTTTACATTCAACCAAAAGATAGAGGGGGATTGGAAATTATAGATCCTAATACTTAGGGCATTTGTCTTACAATAAAATGGATTGTGATGGATTTGGAAGGATATGCCTCTTGGAAACATGTGGTTTGACACCACATCCAATCTACTACGTGTGGGTGATTGGGCTTCAATTAATTGGAAAACCAAGCTCCTTCTTGCCCTTTTTTCAAAACTCACGAGTCTACTCCATTTAACTCCATATGGTTAGCTTGTAGATGAGTTCAAAGAGTTTGTCTTCGTATGACCAAACTTTGAGTCATAGCCTAAGCTTTGCTACACATTTGGTGTAATTGCTTAATCCAAAAAGAAGATAAACCCCTTAGCATTATTAAAAACCTTAAAGTTAAACATATTTGTAATAAAAAGTATTCAAGTATTTCATGATAATTTATCCCCAACAAACAAGCATCTACTTTTAAAAATATAACTTGCTCCCAAACTTTCTTGCTTGATGTCCTCACCATGCCATGATAACATCTTAAAAGATTGGAGGTTCCCAACAAGCAAAACATCTAATTCTTCACTCTTAAGACCATTTATAGGTAGCTCTTTCCTTCACTCTCACTGACACTATGACTTAATTAAATGGAAGTGCAATTATAGTTGAATAAAGTGGAATAAGCTAAGCTTCCAAATCTAGAAATCCAAAAACGCTCAATCTCAATTAACATCATGTAAATTTCTCTAAATAAAATTTCCTATCATAGATGCCTCTCCTTCATCTTCTCCCTCCACTTGTCCCTTTTGTGCCAAAAATGAATCTATTAGGTATGCCTTCCAGTACTACCCCATGCTTGTAACTTGTGGCACTCTCTCTTTTCCATGCTCCCTTCTCTTTTCCCTCGAGCTTGGTATCAAAGAATTGTGCTCCTTAGATTTTCCCCCCACCATAATGTCATCACCCAGACTTTTAGAAAATATATCCTTCACTTCCTTTGGAATTTTTTCTACCTTCTCTTCTAACGCACTTGTTTACCCCTTCAAATTGAAACTCAAATGGTCTACTCGAAACTTATCCCTCCATATCACCAACTTACTTGCTTTTCTTCAAACCAATTTGACCTTATTAAAATCCTTCAAAATTTGCAAGCTCAAATTTAGATAAGTAATACTAGAGTTCATTCAATAGACTCTAGGTTGTCAATCTACAATAGTCTAGTTGACAATCCTAACTTGTGTGCAATAGAGGGTGATTGAGATGATGATTTAATGGAGAATTAGGATTGTCATGATACAACTATGTATGGCTAGCTGGAGGACAATATTAAGCATCATATAGATAAGACAAGCATCTCTCTTGTTCAAGAAGGACCCATGACAACATGAAGAATGTGATAGGAGAAGAAGAAAGGGTGATGATGATGACCTTTGTCTAGGAAAGGGAAGGAGTAGTAAGCTTAGTTCTCATGGAGTTGTTGAAGGTCAACAAAGACCTTCACAAATAAGCTAGCCACCTACAAATGTGGATTCAAACCTTGGAAGCCAATCTAGAAGACATGATTACATAGATCACCAAATAATCTAACCAATACTACATGTTCTCTTGCATGTTGGGAAAATTTAACAGAGCTAATTACCTAAATATTGTTCAAACAATGCTAATGATGCTAGCTTATTGTTAATAAATTTGATTCTAAGGTTTTGTTCTTCATGTTCATAGTGGATGTTGGGTTGATCTATTATATCTATGAACCTCATTCTATTATCTTCATTCAACATATGATAATGTTTATCTTTGGTTGTAGGTAGAGTTTCATGCTTATTTTTCATGTTGGGCCTTTGCTACTATAACCTCTCTACACATCACATGTGGGTTGTTTTCTTTTCTTTTTTTTTTGTCTTCAATCAATGTTTTTGCTTGTAATATAATTCTTTAATTCAATTAAAAAAAGATGTATTCACAATATTTACATGTTTGGTTGGGGGCTCGTAATATCCCCTTTTTGAGTGTGCATCAAAGTTGGGTGATTTGGCCTATCATTGGGTCCTCGTAGGCTAATAATGGTGATTAGAGGACCCTATTGTGGATATATCTGGTATCTCAGTTGGCAATTTGTAGCTTTGGCACCTCTAGATCCTTTGTATATTCAGAGGCTTGGTTATTTAGGGGCTTTTGGCTTTGTTTGTATATACTTACTATTTATAGTAAGGCACCCTGGTTAGCAGTGAATGTAGTGGGCTACCTCCTGGTGAAGTCAGAATTGATTTACAATGATTAATGGTGGAGTTATAATATTATAATTATTATTAAAGTTATACTTTGATAATAATTAATTATTAAGTGCATACCATTAATGATTTAAGTGGACTTTATTTAAAAGGGGGATTTAAATGCTTTAAAAAAGTATACTTTGTAATAAGTGTTAAAAGTGTTATTTTAAAGGGGAGATATAAGTGAATAATAAAGTATACTTTATTTTATAAAGTGTGCACCAAAAAGGAAGGAAAAAAATGAAATTAAAGCAAATTAAATGAGATGAAGCCAAATGCAAATTGAATATTATAAAAGGGCATTTGAAAGGCATTTCATTCATTATGATTAATCATTTTCTCTCAACTTGGCTTTGTACTTGGCTTTGGAGGTTAAACCTAGGGTTTCATTGTAATTTCAATCTTGGAGAACGTAGTCTCTCTTCAATTGTGCTTCCTACATGTGAGAAAGATCACCCGAGGGTTGCAGTTAATTAGTGGCTTCACACGGAGGTCACATCTGAGCTTCATTGGAGAAGAAATTCAAAAGTTTCAAGGGTTTGAATAAAATATCAAAATAATGCAAATATATTGATCATTATTTTAAGAGCAAAGAGAACTACAAGAGAACTTAAATAAACATGTGGTTGCCAGGCTAGGGTTTTGGCAATTTAATTGTATGGAGTTTTTCACTAGTCGTGGGGATTGGTGATAGTGATCGTTGCTGGAGTTTATTATCATTGTTGCTGCTGATATACCGTTGTAAACTTTATACTTCATTCTGGCATCCATTTTATAGGGTTTCAAAGCATATCTTACAGTTCATGAATTGTAACTCCAAGATTTTTTGGGCATTGTTGTTTAAGATAAAAGGGGATATTTTATAAATTGGGTTGTCAATATTTTGTGAAAATATTGAATATCTAAATTGATATAAAAATCTGGAATTTCTAGCTATGTATTCCCTATGTAATGTTCAGTTTTTGAGTTGAAAATTATTATTGCAATATCTTCTATTTTGCTGCATTATATTGTTGAATCAAGCATTGCAAATATATCAAAAAACCATAAAACAAATAATCCAAAAAGTAAATATCCTATCAAAGGTGGGATATTACAGGGCCTTCCATTTTTCCCTTTTTTTTTTGTGTGTGTGTGTCTATATATATATAAGTTGTAAAAATAATAAGTAGGATTCTCAAATATATAAAAATATTTACATATTTGTTTGGAGCCTCTTTTTTATTTTTCCTCATGAGAATCTAACACATTATTCTATTGTTCATCATATGTGTCTCTCTATTAGAGACTAAATGAACTAGTTTTAATATCCATTAATGAGAAGTTCTAATAAATTAATAGTTGGGGCCACATGGATAAATTTTGATATCTTTGAGTGTGATACTCAAATGCTAATAAATTGGTAGTTGGAGCCACATAGATAAATTTCTTTTTAAATATAGTTTGTAAGTTGTAAAAATAATGAGTGGGATACTCAAATGTATGACAATATTTACATGTTTAGTTGGACCTCATTTTTTTCTTATTGTGTTGAAAATTTCTAAGATATATACACATACATAAGATTGTGAAATTCATTCTCCAATATATGACAATATTTACATGTTTGTTTGGAGACCTCACATTTTCTCTTTATGTTGTAAATTTTGATTTAATTGATTGAGTACAATATATAAGAATGATGGATGGGAGGTCATTTCAAAAACAAACTAAAATTATTCATCAAATTAAATTAAAACTATACAACTTAAAATTTACTTTAAGACTAAATAATATTTATATATACCAAGAATACAATCACAACATTTCAATTGGGTCACATCAAATAAAGCAGAAGCTAACAGCTCCATGAGGACCGGACAAAATGTAAAGAGATTCCTAACTTGTACTCACTTTAACAGCCTAAATAATGAAATGATATATAAAGAATCAATGATTGCCCAGATAAGGTGAGTAGCAGAAAGAAGACATTTGGCGGTTCAGTTGTGGACATGGAGAAGGAGCAATAGTGCCAATTGAAGACCCTTCCTCGTCCTCAAACTTCCATGTCAGCTCTTTTACCAGCTCTAATGATTACAAATATAAAACTGTAATTAAACTTTTCAACCAAAATTTTTCCCTTATGCTTAAAATAAAAATGTTCATCTTAAAATCAATTTTACTACCATATAATCCTCTTAACACCGAGAATTCAATACAAGCATTTCAATTTACGAAGCAAAAAATAAATAAAGCATTTCAATTGGGTTAAACTCAAATTGAAGAGGAGATAACAGCTCCATAGAAGACAGGACAAAACATAGGGAGATACCTAAGCAGTACTCATTTATTTAAATGCCTAAAGAATGCGGTGATATAGAAAGAATTAATGGCTGCGCAGATATGCTGAGTGGCAGAAAGAAGACATTTGGCGGTTAAGCTGTGCACATGGAGGAGGAGTGATAGTGCCAATTGAAGATCCCTCCACGTCCTCACAGTTCCATGTCAGCTCTTTACCAGCTCCTTGAAGCACAATATTTGACAAACATATGTTCTGAAATGGAGATCCCTTGATACCCTCCATGGAGCCCACGCTACCAATGCCTCTGCCCACAATGTTATTCACTGCAATGTTCCTCACCACAGGCAGAGCCAGAGGATTGTATCTTTCGTCTGGATGGTCTCCTGTATTGCCTGAGAATTTGATTGCTGTTTTCACATTCTCCATGTAAATGTCTGAGATTGTGATGTTAGTAATGATGCCACCTCTACCCACATTGGTTTTGAGTCTAATGCCGGTTGCAGAGTTGAAAATGTTGACATGCTGTATAAGAATGTCGCGGATGCCACCTGAAGTCTCGCTGCCGATGGCAATGGCTGAAAAGCTTGAACTGATGCCTGTTACTCGACGAACTATTATGTTGGAACTTGGGCGCCCATATGCTATTCCATATTCATCCCAACCGCTTTTTATAGCAACTACATCATCCCCATTATTCACATAGCAGTCTTCAATACAAACGTTTGAGCTGGAATCTGCACACTCAATTCAACTTCATTTAGTACAACATTTTGATTTTCTCAACCAATTCAATTTATCTACATTAAGAAAAGCTATTGCCATGGATAAAAGCCTTGTTGGGCAAGCAGCATCATGAGTAATGATCCTGCTTCAAAATAAATCCTATTTGATCTGAAGCAGCCATCATAATTTAAGAAGGAAAAAAGCCATGCCCTGAACCACAACAGAGCGAGTAGCTAAATTGACAAGAGCACCCAAGCATAGTCCTATGTTCACAATTACCAGGTAATAGGTGAACTTTGACAAGAACACTTCTGAACCAAACTGTTATTCTAAAGAATAGGTTTCAAATCTCAAAAATGTGCTTAAAGAAAAGAGACTTATAAGTGGAAGTTTTATGTAGATTTTGAAAGGACAGAGAGTTCATATAGTTCATATAGGGGTGGCTGCTTTTAATTTTGCTGCAAGTGACCAATATAATTTAATTTAATTTAGATATTACTGTCTACAAATGGACCAGAATGGCTAATGGTATCCACGAAATGATACGTAACTCAAAATTGCATAAAAGGAAATCCTGATGCATCTGTAAAATAGGGAATGTGATTACTTCTCTTAAAAAATGAAGCTGCTACAGTTAAGGACAAAAAACTTTAGCTGGAATGCGGATGTGAGGGTTATTGCCAAAATATTAATTGTGAGACAAGATAGCTCTATAAAGCATATTATACCCTTAAAGCTTTGCCAATCCAGAAGTAGATCTTGGGGTGCACTAAGTTTTCAGAGAATTTTACATTTTAGTAGCAAATAGGTGCACTAAGTATACAGAGAACTTTACATTTAGTAGTAAATAGGTGCAGTACATTCTAGTTATAGGATAGAGGCTCTTAAATTTACTCATCTGCAACCTTCCAGAAAAGTACACTACATCAGCCACTGAAATTCTTATCCAAGGGAAAGAAATCCAGATCAATAGTCCATACATACCAGGATCGATTCCGTCTGTATTGGGGGAATCTGCTGGAGCTAAAATGGTCACTCGGCGTATCACTACATTGCTGTCACCAAAACAACAATTTAACTCAAAAGATCCAGAAACCCTAGCTTGAAATAAACCCTGGACTGGAACAGTAATGTAAAATCCCAAACTGACCTGCAGTAGACGGGATGTATGTTCCAGAATGGCGAATTTAGAAGAACAACATTCGAGATTATCACATCTCTTGAGTTCATAATTTCAACTAAATTCCCTCTAGTATACTTTAAAGAGCCGTCTCGCCACATATTCCACCACACTTCCCCCTGTCCATCGATGGTTCCGTTTTCACCTACAAAAACAAACAAAACAAATAAGAAAACAAAGCAAATTTTAGCAGTTGAGCGAGGCAGGAGAAGAGAATCACCAGTGATAACAACGTCCTCAAGGCCGTCTCCGTGTATAAAGCTAATATACCTTCCGCCTGGACGCTCCCTTCCTCTGCCGTATGAGGGAAGTGGATTAATCAAAGGCCACGCCCCCGTATCCTGTTCATCCATTAAACACGTTAACCTAGAGATCCAGCAATGTAAACTTAAATCAAAACTGGTAAAATTGAGAATTCAATAGAAAGAAGTAGCTCAAAGTTCAAACCACCTGAGAAGCCTTGATTACGGCATTCTTCGCCAAATAGAGAGTCATATGACTGGTAAGATTGAAGCTTCCAGTAAGCCAAATTCCAGTTGGAATATAAAGTAAAGTGCCTCCAATACTGTTACGCTGCCGAATAGTACTGATTGCAGCCTGAAACGCTTCGGTATTAAGGGTTTTCCCATCGCCTATCGCTCCAAACCGTCTGATAGACATTATGTTCTGCCGCCGTTTCCTTGGCACTATTCCGGCACAGCTCTCCGGGACACCATTTGCAGTTCCGGCAAAGCTTACTATAAACGCCCATTGAATTAATCCCAGAAGCAACAGTATCCGTAACATCATTGGACAAGGAAAATCTGGGAAGAAAAGTCTAACGGGAGAAGCTCAAACACAAGAATCCGAGCATATAATCTCAAGCAGAAAAGTTGTAATGATAGATGCCAGGTGCAAGCTTTTAGCAGAGGTAAATTGTCATTTGCTTATTGTTTGTAGTATGGCTTGTTGAGAGAGGTGCAAAGTTCGAGGCTCCGCGTTTTAATAGGTTTTGAGGTGGGATGGTGAAAAGATTATGGTGGCATGTGCAGACCACCGATTGATTTTGTCTATACTGTGTAGTAGCGTGCAAGCTGTAAAGACGCCGACATATTTAATGGAGGTTCCTTCCTTCGCTGTCAGCGAAAACAGCCGTTGAATGCTTTCCACAGTGTTATTCGATCTGTCTGTTTCACCTTGCTTAGCCAACCGACCTACATTCCCCCCCTCAACGGACCTAGAATTGGACCCTCATCAAAATTTCATGATAGCTTGATTATTTTAACGGTCTATTTTTTTTTTCTAATGAATTTTGGTTATGCATCTAAAGGTTCTAAAAAGAGCGTTGGATTTTGGTAATTGAAGGGTTCATCAAATTTATGTAAAGGGAATTTTGTAAATTAGTAATGGGTACGTTAAAGGTCAATCAACAAATTTTTTCAGTACATTCATAAAATTTATGAGATCAATATGCATGTCATTAAAAGTATTCGTTCATTTATTAGACAGATGATGTTTGGTATTATATAAAAAGCATTCTCTATGTACATCTCTTTCTACCTCTTTACATCTATCACTCTTCCTCTCTCCCTCACTTTATCCTTTTGTCCTTATATGTGTTCTCTCTCTTATGTATGAAAAGTATTTGAGTTTATGTGTCAAGTGTCATGCATTAGATGTCCATTCATAATGTGTGACTCTTTGATTGCACTTTAAGTAGCACAAACTTCTCATGTTCGTGTCTTCTTACCTAAAAATTGATAAGCAAAGTCCATTCAAAGCTTGCAAGCATGTGAGTATATCCATGTGGATATGTGTGGGCCAATTAGTAGTCAATACATAAAAAAAGATGTTTACATATATTGACACCTAATATGGTGGCTATACCTTTGATAAATCTTGGACCAATGGTAATAATTTTAATGAATATTGAATTATTTTGTAGTTGACATAGGGGAGAGGACCCAGTAGTTGTGCACCCTAACTTTGTGCTTCTAATTATCCTACGTGGAAATTTCAAATCACCCCCAATTTTTTTACAGCAGCTTACTTGGCAAGTCCCCTACTTATAACTAAGGTTTCAGGGCCACATCATCAAATATGATGCCACATCAGCATGCTTTTTATCAAGGTGTCCAAAAAGGCCCCAAAAAAAGTGAGACCAATACTTGTGCATTCACAACATGTTTTATTGAGCACTGATGTGGAATCACATGATTGGTTGCTTTTTAGATCAAAGGAATACATTTTGTTTAATTATGGATAGTCATCATCAACACTAACAACTTTAATGTCACAACTATTGGTCCAATATTGATAAAAATATTGGACATTATATAAACAACTACTATCACAACTATTGAAACATGCTCAGGTACTAGGTCCTCTCCCCTATATGTCCTTGTATTGAGTTTTTTTAGTTACACATTTTTCCTTTGACCCTTGATAACTTGACAAAGTATCAAATTTCATCCTTTTTTTATACCTTAGTGAGGTATCGAGATTCATCCTTTTTCAAAATATTGGTCAGGTATTAGACTTCATCCTTCTTTGATATCATGATATTGGACTTCATCCTTCTTTGATACCTTAACGAAGTACGAGATTCTCCCATCTTTGATACCCTAAATTGGACTTCATCCTTTTTTGAGACCTTTGCAAGGTATTGAAATTCATCCCTTTTCTATTCCTCAACAAGGTATCAAGGTCATTCTATTCCTTTATATGTTTCAAGAACTCAACAAAGTCATCTAGTTACACTAGAAAATCCTAACCATTTGTCTTCAACATGTGATCTCTCACACATGTGTGAGAAATCAAATGTCTTTATTCCCATATCCCCATGTTCCCTAACACATGTGTGAGAGGACACTTGTTTGGCTAAATATCTTCCCAAATTATTCTCACACGTGTGTGAGGAGCCACATTTCTTCATCCAATCTTCCCCATTTATCCTTGAGGGGACACTTGTCACACTTTATCTTCCCAAGGTGTTCTCACACGTGTGTGAGAGGAAACTTGTCCTTAGTCCCTCTTCCTCGTGAATCCTCTCACATTTGTGGAAGAACTCATATTCAACCATTGGATTTGGGTAAAATAATCCTCACCCTTGATTCTTTCTTGATCCTCTTCATCCTCAAGTGTACCAACCAAATGGCATCACTTGGCATCTCCTCATCAACCCTAATCTCTCATGAATCATCCAACATTAATCTTCAAATCAAATCCTTTCCGTTGATCAACTCACATCTATAAATAAAAGGCTCTCCAAGACATTTTGATAATCTCTTCATATGTTATCCTCATGATGTACATTTGAACTCTCATCTTCATCCTAAAGTCATTCTGCTAGTTCTCCTAGCAACCTACATCCAATCTTTCATCAATTTTATCTAAGGAGCACATCAAGAGTGTATGCCAAAGAAGTGTGGAAGGTGAACCATATTTTTTTCTCCTTTTATTACATACAATCATGCAATACATGAGGTCAATTGGTAGGTCATCAATCAAATGATTATTGGTATGCAACCAAGGTCTCGATGGATAAGTAATAGCTTTGGATTGACCATGCATCCACTTACTTTAACTTCATATATTGTTTAATATTTCTTAGTGTTGAAAATGAAGGTGAAATTGTAGCTTTGAACTTGTAAAACTATGTGACTGTAGATCTAATTAAGTGTTCTTTGTTAACAATTCTTTGTGTATGATTTATCTGATTAGATCAATTTTACCAATTGTAGAAAGAGACAAAAGATTGTAGAAGAATGAGACAAGAAGATAGAAGTGACACAACATATACGTGGAGAAACCCTGTCGGGAAAAAAACTCCACCATAATCAATAGTGCTTATATTATTTAACCTTAGAAAAAGATTACAATAATATTGTATCAATCCTTGATTGATATGCTTCCTTTGCCTTCAACAATCCTTCTTCACAACCTACACAAAACTCTCATACACTTTCTACAACACAAGCTATCCATGCATTCCATGTGACCAAGCATGAATCCACACATCCCATGCCATGCTTCAAACCCTCACACATGCACAAGCTCAACCTGCAAACATGCTACAAACTCTGATGCAATTGCTACAATAAATAGACAATTAATGAGCATGTAAACTCATAAGAGTTATCAAATACAAGAGCATAAATCCCCTCTCAAAAATCTATGCCTAGATTGTACAAGTAGAGTTCCAATATGTAATCTGAGTTCAAACTAAAGTCTTCCTCAATTTAGGCACCCCAAACTGAATACTTAACTGAACGTTGGTCAAGAAAATATCTTGCAAGCATCACCTGAAAGTTGGTGCCCAAGAATGGGCCCACTTAACTGAGCCTTGTAAATATCTTCTAATGCAAAAGGTGTGAACTCGAAGATGCCAACTTGGGTGCCCAAGGTGGGTCCAAGTCAATCTTAGTCAACTGAAACATATCTCTCCACCAATTCATGAAAACATTATGCATGATTGATCATCCCCACTTAACTGAATGTATCCACCTATTATTTGTCATGCAACTCAAGTCAACTCAAGTCAACTAGCATTCAACTGAAACTAACTACATGCAACTGAAGATAACTGAACTGAACTCTACTCATGTAAATATCAATCCCTAATTTATAGGATCTCTACATGCATTACTGAAGTGTTATCTATCCTCCAAGCAGTTAACTTAAGCAAGGTGGGTTCCACCTTCCATGTGGGCGCCCCATGTGCTCCTATTTTGTAGGAGCTCTTCTTAGACACCTCCACATGTAGCTATCATTTAGGAATAATTACAAATCTCAATTTACATGTTCATCTCATTTGAATTTAATCTCTTTCTAATCCTAGTGTCGGGGAACACTTTCCAAGGACTTAGGAGATACATGAAATATGTTTAGGATTTCAATTAAATGACATCCTATTCCCAACACTTAGTCTCCTAAGTTTGTCATCCTTGGAATACACAAAAAGCAAAGAGTTATATATAAAACACTTGGAGCTCTCTTTGAACGACTCTCACTACCCCTCTTTGCCACTCTATTTATCTCTCTCTTCATCCCTCCCTCTATTATATCCTTCTCTCTCTTCTCTTTGTCAAGTGCCACCAATTAGATGTACATTCATAATATGTTAGACCTTTTGATCGCACTTAAAGTAGTGGGCTTCATGTCTTCATGTCTTCTTACCTAAAAATTGATGAGCAAAGTCCTTAGTGTATGGAATTCAAATCTTGCAAGCATATGCGTTAATCCATATGAAGATGCATGCGCCAATTATGTTGCTACATCAACAAGGATGTTATCATTAGTTGACACCTTGTACGGTGGTTATACTTTTAGTAAATTTGGACCAATAATAATAATTTTAATGAAATATTAAGTTATTTGTAATTGACATGCATGCCACTCATGTTGATTTTGTAGTCACATATGCACTATTCTTTAGTGCATCAACCCCCTTATCCTTCTCAAGATAGAAGATATCTAAGGGATCAAAACATAAAACAAAAGGATAATCAATATAGAGCTGCATTTTTGCAGTTGTCAATGGAAAGTTTGCATAACCACTTGGAAAGATGGGGCTAAGCACAACAATTTTCTCCAATAATCTCACTTTTCTCAACAATTAAAATAAGCGCACTTTCCTTTTAGAATAAAGAAGATAGATTGTCTTGAACAAGAGTTACTTTTAAATATTGTTTATTGTTTATATAGATTAGTAGTATTAATTACAACATCAACTGACCAAAATTGAGCACAATTGTTGGTTTCTCATTGTGACTTCTTAGTAGTTGTATGTTTCTTCTATTCAATTTTTTGTTACTATTATTCTTCTATACCTAGCCTTGTGTTTAAATTTATTAATCTTGAATTCTCATTGAGCATGTAAGTTTAAGAGGAGAGAATTTATGCATTACCTTTGGATTTGTCTATAAAAAATTTAGACTTCAATGAATAATGTCATTGTTAGGTTTTAAAGTCCAATTGTTAGGCTATTAAGTAAATGATGCTCTACTCAATAAACCTTTGCATGAAAATGTGGTGTCTTTTAATCATTGGTGCACACAAAATTAAATCACTTTTAGTTTTGGCTCCAAGTTCCACCCATTAGATTTAGGTGTACAAAGTGGACCATTTGATTGAACTTTAAGTAGTGCAAGTTTCATGTTATAAAGCTTCATTACTTCTTGCCAAAGAAATGATGGGCAAAGTCCTTTGTAGCTAATACATCAATGAGGACCTCAATGATGCTGATATGTAGGTATGATGGATACCATATATAGCATAGAATTGATTTTCCCAAATCATTTTTAGTGTTAATCTATGTTGCATCGTACATTTGAACTTTATACTTATAAAATTTTGTGATTGTAGAAATGGGCCTATCTTTTGCAATATGATGAAATGTTCATAGTTTTTGTTATGATAAATTCTAGTTCATTGGTGTTTCAACATATATGTATTGGGAGAAGTATTGTCCATTAAGATATACATTATTTGCATGTATTATAAATTATTGATATCAAAGCACCTCTTAGGTAAGTAGTGGCCAAGAAAGTAGATCCTACTCGTTCTTTTGAGGAAAAGGTTTCTCTTTATTACAAATTTCATAATTTATTTTTCTTTGATTTTGTGATGGTAGAAATGTTTTTTTATTTTATAATAAGATGAAATGTTCATAGTTTTTGTTATGCCAAATTATGGTTCATTGGTGTTCCAATTATTGTATTGGAAGAATTATTGTTTATCAAGATATACATGGTTTGAATGTATTAGATGGGAATATGGAAATATAGAGCATGAGAGAAAGAGAGATGGAGAAAAGAGATAGAGGGAAGGGATAAAGAAAAGTGGGAGATATACATAGAGAAAAATAAAGAGGGAGACATGGAGGTATAGAAGGAGAGATAAAAATATATAGAGAGGGAGATTGATAAAGAGAGAAAGAGGAGAGAGATTGACTTTCAATCAACTATTTTCTATCAACAATCTAAAGATGGCACATACCATGAGGATCTATATCTCTACCCTTCTCTCTATGTATCACTCTATTGCCTCCCTCCATCTCTCTTATATATCCCTCTTCTCAATGTTAATTTCTTTGTCAACATTTACAACTACAACATCTAACATGTGATTCACTCATTGTTGAGCTCCTTCGCAAATTCCAAATGTTAAATATGATTAGCTCAAGTAATAAATATCAAATAATACATTTTTATATTAAAATAAGTATATTATATTTAATATTTATTATTTAATTATATATCCATATTATAATTATATTTATTGCTATAAGATCGTTCCTTCTCTATAATAAAGTATTATGACTTCTTATAGATTAATTTGAATAATATTATAAAATATTTATAAATTAAACAATATATTAAATAAAATATAATATAATAAAAAAATATAATTATATATTATATATTGAAAGCTTAGAAATGTGAGGGGCTAGAGTCCTTTAAGGGGTGGCGTGATCAATTGGATTCTAATGAGGATGATTTGATTCTGACAATGTGATTGGAGGCCCATCACTCTACCCAAATGCGCTTGATCTTAGAGGTGCATGGGAAGGTTTCTACTAAGTTGATTCTCACTTGGTCTAGGTCGAGTGACCTATTTAAATATCTCAAGAGAGCCTTTTTGTTGCTCCCTCCCTTGATTCCTCCTCCTCAGCCTGTAGTTGGTTTGATGTCTATTACATCATCTCCTTTGTCAAACATGATGTCTTATGCTATTGTTGATGAGTGTGATTTGGATGATGTGCCTTGTCTTGACATGGGCTCTTGTATGGGGTTTCCTTCTCTAGTCGAAATCCCCATTCCTCTTTTTGTTGTTTAGGGAGTTCCTTCTCCTCCCCATAGTGTGATGTTGGAGTGTAGTGATATGGAGGTCTCCCCTTTTGTGGATCCTCAAAATCCCTTATATTAGAACCATGTTCTTTCTCTTCATGATGAGTGGGTAGACAGAGCTACTACTAGATTACAATTTTCATTTATTGGGAGATTCCTTGGTCATAGACCAAACATTGATTATATTTGTAGTTGGGCATCCAAGGTATGGTCTACTTTAGGGTTGTTGAGTGTGAAGGATTTGAAGAAAAAATTCCTTTTTTTCTCCTTCAAATCCATTGATGGTTGCTCCTATGTTCTTCTGGGAGGTCCCTAGTTTCTCGGTAAGGCCTTGTTTCATCTACAAAGATGGTTTGTTGGGTTTCATGTTTCCAAGATTAACTTGGTCCCTATCTAGGTTTGTCTCATTGAGCTCCCTTTGGATTTTTGGGATGAAAGTATCATTCATGGCATTGTTGATGCCATTAGCCAATTTATTACTATTGATGATGTCATAAAAGCTAGAACAATTTTTTTGTATGCTAGATTTTGTGTTTGTATTGAAGTTGGTTCGGAGTTGCCCAAAAGGGTTAAAATGTGCTCTAAGCTTGGTATTTGGGAGCAAAAACTTCATTTTGATCCCTCTTGGTTGAATCACTTCTACAGTGATGAGCATTTCTCTTGGTTGTGCCAAGATAGTCATGATAAGGTGCACTCCAATGATATCATGTCTGAGAAGATGTTGGAATGTTATTGGAGCAACCTCATGGGTAAGGCTTTGGGCCCCTTATGCAAGGAACAAGTTGTGTTTGAAAGTACCTCCTTCGAGAACAATCTTGATGATTGCTCTTAGCCTTATTATTTTGGGAAGGTGAGTGATTCTACTAAGAGAGACCATATTGCTAAGGTTGATGATTCTTGCAAGGTTAAGATAAAACTTCATGTGGTGTTGGAGAATGTTTCGGTCGTGTTTTCTCCTTCAATCAATGGAAAGGAAATCCGTTATTGTCTTGCCCCTATTTTGAGGCCGCTGATGAAGTTTAGTTTCAAACCACCTTGATTGTTTGGGTTCTAATATGTTGTTTTGTGGCTTCTTTCAGTCTTGTTCTTCTGCTAATTCTGTTGTAGGTATCTTTGTCTCACTCCTTGTAAGACTTGTCTTGTTCACCTCTTAGATGTCTTGTTATTTGTGATTTTTTTCTATTTGTACAAAGGTTTGATCCCTTTCAAAATCCATTTCTACCTTAATCAAAACAAATAATTATAAAATAGATTTTATATAAAATAAATATATAACTAAACAACAAATATAAATAAATATTAAATATAATAATATTTTATTATATTAAGGTTCAAGTGACAAGTTTAGATGTAGCTATGCTAAAATGGCTCACAAACAAAGAATTCACAATGAGTCTCCCCTGCAAATTTTCAAGAAGTTGAATATAATAGTTGTTTAATTATAACAACATTCGAAGAAGACTACTTTGACCATTCCTTGGCAAAAAATGCAATCATTGCAAGGGTCTGTGGAAAATGGCTTCTGAGAAACGAAATTGTAGAATGGATCGCCAAATTCTGGCCATTCTGCCTAAGGGTTTCTTCTACGTCGTATTTGAAAATGAAGAGGCATGAAATGAGATTCTCTTCCGCAGACCCTAGAATATTCAGATCTCAATTCATTTTTTTTGTAGAAATGGATGCCTAATTTTAATCCCCATTAGAATCAAAATGCATCCGTCTATACAATTCACCTATGGAAAATTGATAGGTGGATTGCTTAAGAAAAATTGGGGACAGTCTCAGGCATACCATGGAGATTGATGAACACTTTTGTTAGGATTTGAATAGAGGATGTGTGTGATGAAAATGATAATAAACTATAGAGTAGTTCAAACAATCACAGTAAAAAAATAGAGGAACAAAGCAAAATAGAGTGTATAAAACGTGCTGATGAAACAAAAAAACAAAGCAAAGACACCATGAGCACACAATAATATATTATAGAGGAGCCCAAAATCTTCTTGCTGCTGCACAATAAACAGAGCCTTTGTTTCTTCCTCTTTCTTGCTTACAAAAATGATTACAAATGCCTCTATAAATAGAGGTCTTAGAATTCTCCAGAAATACTTTGCAATAAAAAAAACATGCATAAAAATGTGGATGAAGGAGAAAAAATCAGACTGTCGGTGACTAAGGAAGTTTCTATTTTAGATGAATTCATTGACTTGTGCGCTTTATTTGGTGAGAGAAAATTCTACTTTAATTGGTGTAGTTAGGAGAAGCTTCAATTTTAAATAAAGTTTGGTGGATCTCCTTTTTGCATATGGAACCTTTATTTGCTTTATCTCACATTTTTAACATTCTCCCACTTGAAGCAAATAAAGGATTATGCATAAGTTGTAATCATCAAGTCACCCCAGGCCTACCATGTCTCTACATAGCTCATGTTTTTCTCTTGGCAGAATTTTAGTGAGCATATTAGCAGGGTTCTTATCTGTATGGATCTTTTCCTAGGGTAACTGTCCTTCCTCCAACACATGTTGAATCCAATGATACCTCAAGTCAATATGTTTGGTTCTTGAGTGAAAAGTTGGGTTTTTCGCCAAGTGAATGGAGCTCAGACTGTCACAATATAACACATACTTGTCCTATTTTATTCCTAGCTCTCCTAGGAATCGTTGCATCCACAACATCTCTTTGCAAGCTTCTGTCGCAGCTATATACTCTACCTCTATTGTGGAGAGAGCTACTATTTGAACATTGTAGCTTGGATACCCAAGATACCGCAACACCTGCAAATGCATACAAATAACTGGTGGTGGACTTTCTAGTGTCCAGGTCTCCAGCCATATTTGCCTCTGTAAATCCTTCAAGCACCATATCAGTATTTCCAAAACATAAACAGTAATGACTAGTACCCTTGAGATACCTGAAAATCCACTTTACTACTTGCCAATGTTGTTTGCCCGGATTTGCAAGGAACTTGCTCACTACTCCCACTAGATGTGCAATATCTAGACGAGTGGATACCATGGCATACATCAAGCTACCAACTGCTGAAGCATAAGGAATCTTTTTCATTTCCTCCTTCTCCTTGTCATCACAAGGGCATAAATCGACACTCAATTTGAAATGAGAAGCAAGAGGTGTACCAATTGGCTTGGCATCCTTCATATTAAATTTGTCTAGCAACTTTTCAATATATTTTTCTTGTGACAGCCACAATTTTTCCTTCTTTCTGTCACGAATGATCTTCATGCCTAATATTTGTTGTGTTGGACCTAAATCTTTCATTGCAAACTGACTACCCAAATCCTTCTTTAACCTGCTAAGCATATTCTTATCCTATCCAACAACTAACATATCATCCACATATAACAGTAATATAATGAAATTTCCCTGATCATATTTCTTGATGTAGACACAATGATCAACCTCTAGTCTATTAAAACCATGCTCCAACATAAATGAATCAAATTTCTTATACCACTGGCAAGGTGCCTGTTTCAACCCATAGAGACTCTTCTTCAATCTGCAAACCAAGTTCTCTTTACCTTTTATTTTGAATCCTTTTGGATGCTCCATGTAAGTCTCCTCTTCCAAATCTCCATGAAGGAAGGTTGTCTTTACATCTAATTGTTCACACCCCAAGTCTAAAGCAGCAGTAAGACCAAGAATAACTCTAATGGATGACATTTTAACAACAGGTGAAAATATCTCAGTGAAGTCAATACCTTCTTTCTAAGCAAATCCCTTCACTAGCAACCTTGCTTTGTATCTTTCCTTCTTCTCGTCACCCACATGCTTGATCTTGTACACCCATTTTTTTGGTAGGGATTTCCTTCCTTTTGGAAGCTTTACCAAAGTTCCCAAGTTCTATTTTCTAGCAAGGAGTTCATTTCTTCCTCCATCGCTTTCTTCCATTCTTTGCTATGCTCATCTTTACAAGCTTCCTGAAAAACCATCAGGTTCACCTTCATTAGTTAACAAAATATAGTCTAAGGGTGTATACCTTTGTGAAGGCTTATGAGGCCTAGTGGATCTATGAACCAACTGTGGTGTTGTGTTTTCAGGTTGAATTTCTTGTAAAGGCTCCTACAAGGTTCCTTCTTCTTCTTGTTCCACATTCTCCTCTTGTTGTTCATCATACTCTTGATCTTGTTGCCCATTTTCTTGCATTGGTGGGATATTTTCTTGTTGTTCTTCAAACCTATCAACAATTTTCTTAACCTCCAAATTACCTGTAGTCCTCTTAAACATCTCTAACTCATTAAATATAACATCCCTTCTTCTAATAATCTTATGTTTAACTGGATCCCATAAACGATAACCAAATTCACCATCCTCATATCCCAAGAAAATGCATTTCATAGATTTATCATCTAGCTTAGTTATGTTCTCTTTGGGAATATGCACAAATGCTTCACATCCAAAGATTTTCAAGTGATAATAATTCAGCTTCTTACCAGTCCAAACTTCTTCAAGAATGTCGCTATCCAAGGTTGTAGTAGGAGATCGATTTATGAGATAACAGGTTGTCCTCACCGCTTCTACCCAAAAATGCTTTTCTAAACCAGAATTTGACAACATATTCCTCACCTTCTCCATGGTAGTGTGATTCATCCTTTCTGCAACACCATTCTATTGAGGATTACTAGGGACGGTCTTCTCATGCTTAATTCCAAACCTGTTACAATATTCCTTGAATGCATTTGAGCAGTATTATCCACCATTATTTGTCCTCAAGCACTTGAGCAATTTGTTAGTTTCTCTTTCAACAACAGCATGGAACTTTTGAAATATCTCAAATACGTCATCTTTGCTTTTCATGGGGTAGGCCCAAACCTTTCTAGATGCATCATCTATGAATGTTACAAAGTATGATGCTCCTCCTAATGATTTAATATTAACAAACCCAAATACATTTGAGTGTATCAATTCTAACAGACTTTTCTTCCGTTCATGACCACCTCTAAGAAACGAAACTCTTCGTTGCCTACCATAAATACAGTGCTCACAAAGATCAAGATTATAAGATTTCAAACCTAGTAGCAAATTTTTTCCCATGAGGATTTTTAGGCCCTTCTCACTCATATGACCCAAGTGCCTATGCCATAGATCTGTTGAGTTTCCTTCTTTAGCAACAACAGTTGTATCTGATCTTTCTATCATTGTTGTCAATGTATACAAAGTCCTGGTCTTAGGTCCTTTAGCCACGACCAATACTCCTTTGTTGATTTTCCAACCACCTTTTTCAAAGCTTACAAAATAGCCTTCATCATCCAATCGTCCCACATAGATCAGGCTCATGCGCATTTTTGGTACATGCCTAACCTCTTTTAGTAGGATATCTTATCCTTCCTTCTTCCCGATCTTGACATCTCCCACTCCAACAATGCTTAAAAAATGATTATTTCCCAAATGCACTCTACCATAATCACTAGGATTATATGCAACAAAATTCTCTTTGCATGGAGTTACATGGTGAGATGCCCCATAATCAAGGATCCAATCAAAGCTACTGCTAGAGGTATTCAAGCATACATCTTCTACTAAAACAGTAAGTAAAACATCTCCATCTGTAGCTATAGCAGTGGTCTCACCTTCATTTGTGATAGTTGGCTTCTGATTTTGATCTTTCTATCTTTGCTTCCATACTCGACACTCTCTCTTCACGTGCCCCGACTTTCCACAATGATAACAAGTGATCCTGCCCCTTTTTTATTTGGATCAGCCTCTTGATCTTGAGCGTCCTTGATGGCCTCGATCAATCCTCCTACCACAATCAGCTAGGGCTAGAGCTTCTCTTCCCTAGTTTTTTGTAATTGACTTTTGTCACAACTCCTCATTCATTATGTTGTTGCTGACATCATCAAACTTCATGGTTCCTATAGGCACTGAAGTGCTCATAGCAACAATCAAATTTTCCTAGCTATCTGGCATAAAACACATTAGTAAAATAGCTCTAATTTCATCATCCAAAATAATTTTAACTGAGGCAAGCTAACTAGTAATGATATTAAATTCATTTAAATGTTCTGCAACTAAAGCACCCTCCTTCACCTTAAGATTATATAATTTCTTCATCAAGGAAACCTTATTTGAAGTTGTGTTTTTCTCATACAGATCATGTAGCTTTTTCCATAGATCTATTGTCATCTTCTCTCCAACAACATTAAAATACACATTTTTAGATAGATATTGATAGGTGGTTGCAATCGCCTTAATATCTAGCTTATTCCAATCTTCCTCCACCATTGTTGTGGGTTTCTTTGATATTCCCTCAATTGGCCAATATTGATCCTTCAAAATCAATATATCCTCCATTTGGGATTTCCATAGGGAAAAATTAGCCCTGTTCAACTTCTCCATATCGCTCACTGCTGCTGCCTCCATGCTTGCTCAACGGAACCCTACACACACCAAAACTTCCAACAGCCTGGCTCTAATACCAATTGTTAGGATTTGAATAGGGGATGTGTGTGATGACAACGATAATAAACTATGGAGCAGTGCAAACAATCACAGTAACAAAAATAGAGGAACAAAGCAAAATAGAGTACATAGAACGTGTTGATGAAACAAAAAAACAAAGCAAAGACACTATGAGCACACACAACAATATATTACAGAGGAGCCCAAAATTTTCCTGCTGCTACACAATAAACAGATCCTTTGTTTCTTCCTCTTTCTTGCTTACAAAAATTATTACAAATGCCTCTATAAATAGAGGTCTTAGAATTCTCTAGAAATACTTTGCAATAAAAAAAACATGCATAAAAATGTGGATGAAGGAGAAAAAATCAAACTGTCGGTGGCTGAGGAAGTTTCTATTTTTAATGAATTCATTGACTTGTGTGCTTTATTTGGTGAGAGAAAATTCTACTTTAATTGGTGTAGTTGGGAGAAGCTTTGGTCTTAAATAAAGTTTGGTGCAACTCCTTTTTGCATATGGAACCTTATTTGCTTTATCTCATGTTTTTAACAATTTTTTGATGTGCAATTTCCATTTGTGCGCTTCCTACAGAAATTATTCTTTCCTCTTTGGTTGGGAGTTAGCGTCAAGGCTTAGAGATTGAAAAAGAGATGGAAATCAATATTGGAAGTGACAAAAAGAGGGGAATAAAACAAGCAAAGGAGGGAAGAATTGGCTTTCGGAAAAAGGTTTGATTCAATATAAATTTTGAAAAGGGAAGAATTGGCTTTCGAAAAAAGGGTTGATTCAATATAAATGCTAAAATTTAAGGGAGGATTATCACATGGAATGTTAGGGGTCCCAAAGTGACAAAAACAAGTAGAGGGAAGAATTGGCTTTCGGAAAAGGGTCGATTCAATATAAATGCTAAAATTTAAGGAAGGATTTTTTATTTTTTTTGGGTTTAAGATATGAAGGCTATCACGTGGAATGTTAGGGGTCCCAATGTCTCTAATAAATGATATACCAACAAACGCAAAATCAAATTAGTATTGATTGATGATTGATAGTGTAATGCTACAAGAAATAAAATTAAATTTCCAAGATGTGAACCTCTTTATGAAGAATTGTCATGGTTGTTCTAGCTTTTGGGTTGAGGCTATGGGCTGGACTAATGGCTTGGGAGTCTTATGGAAGCCTAGTAAAGCACAATTATATCTTGTTTGATTTGGCTCCAATTGGATGGTTTATAAGGTTAGCAATTTTGTTTTTGAGCTATCTTTTCATTTATTTAATATATTCCTTCTAAAACAACAAAGACAAGGTAAAGTTGTGGGAATAAATCCATTTATGGATATCCTCTATTCAAAGTGGAAAATTTATATTGGGTGGTGACTTTAATTTGATTCTTAATCTATTGAAAAAAGTGAGGGGATTAATATCGAATCCCAAGCTTAAAAAGATTTATCTCGCTTTGTGAGAGATGCAAACTTGGTAGATGTTCTTCCCAAAAATGACACTTATACCTAGACTAATAGAAGAGAAGGATTTTCAAACATTTTAAGAAGATTGGATCGCTACTTGTATTCAAATAATTGGCAAGCTTCTTCTAATTTGTTGGAAGCCAATATTAGAGCTATTTTAGGTTCATATTGTAACTTGGTGGATTTGGTCATTTAAGAAGATCAAGCCCTAAAGAAAAGCTACTTTCAAGAAAATATGGTTTCAAAAGGAAGATTTGGTAGATTTGATCAAAATTTTGTGGGATTCTACTCTGGTGTTTAATGACACTAGAATTTTTAAATTAATGAAGAAACTAAACTTCATAAAAAAGTAATTCATATCTTGGAACACTTCTTTCAAGAATATTTTTGTTGAAAAGGGTTGTATTGAGAAAGAACTTGGAGAGCTTAACAATAAGATCTTAACTCATGGCATGCTCCAAGCTCACTATCTTTTAGAAAAAGAAGCTTCTAACAACTTGTGGGAATTCTTCCTAGGGAAGAAATTTATTGGAAATCAAAGTCACAATAAACCTAGCTCTTAGAAGGGGATTCAAATACTAAATTTTTCCTCAATATTGTGGTTCCACAATAAGATAGAGAGAATTATTGTTGTTGATGACAACTAATTAAATTATTTTGAGGATATCCAACAAGAGGCAATAGATTTTTTCCAAAGGTTTCTTGCTCTTGATGATGCTTTAGATCCCTTGGCAATTGATGACATACTTAATTTCATTCCTCCTATTATTTTTTATGATGACAATAGCTTTTTGATAGTTCCCCTTCCAGAAGAATAAATAAAAAAGGTTGCCTTTGAACCCCATCCAAATAAGGCTTTAGACCTTGATGGCTTCCCAACGCTCTTCTACAATAAATGTTAGAATTTCCTTGACGAAGAAGTTTGGGAAATCATAGAAGAAGTCCAAAAATTGAAGAAAAATTTAAAATATGTTAATAACATAGTTGTGGCTCTTATTCTCAAGAAACATAAATTCTCTTCTTTCTTTGATTTCAAGTCTATCTCCTTATACAATAGAATATATAAAATAATTTCATGGAGCATAGTGGTTTCACTCTTGGCAAGGAAATCATTGAAGGTATAATTATTGCTAATGATATAATTCACTCTATTGAAGTCTCAAAGTTTAGAAAAGCATGGCCATAAAATTGGATATAAGTAAAGCATAAAACAAAGTTTGTTTGAGATTTCTAAGAAAGTTTGGCTTTGGTATGGATTGGTCGAATTTGATTTTTAGTTGTATCTCCTCAAACCATTTTTCCATTTTATTTAATGGTTCTCCTGGTGGATTTTTTGTAAGTTCATGTGGTTTGAAATGGGGGTCTCTTTCTCCATTCTTATTCATCATTATGGCTGAGGCCTTTAACAGATCAATAAATAAATTGTCTCTCAAGATGATGGAAAGAAATTCATGTGGCGAGGAATGTGGAACCAATCTCTCATCAACAAGTCACTAATGACACAATTCTCTGTGTATCAACAAATTTAGAGGAGGTGAGAGTGCCATTAAAAACTCCCTAAACAACCCAAAATATTATTTTTTAAAACAAAGAAATCAATGTAGAAGCAAATTGCTGATTTGTTGGGCTTCCCTATATATTCTCTTCCAAGAAGGTACCTCTGTGTTCCTCTTTTCAAAGGAGAGGGTAGAACCAGCCATTAGAAAAGCACAATCTATTTGTGTTAATCGAAATATGAATCCTAGAGGGGCCGTTGGCTCTCGCGAGGAGGTCGAATATTAATGATAAAATTTGTTTTGGCAGCAAATTTGATTTATTTATGGTCAGTCTGCAATTAACAAGGAAAGCTTCCAACAACTTGAATGGTATCACATGAAAAAGAATTCATGGGCTGGATCAAATGAAGTAAAACATATCCCACTAACACATTAGGATCAGGTAAGAATAAGCAAGCAAGAGGGAGGCAATGGTAGTTAAAACTTAAAACTCCATAATACACCACTGAGAAAAATTGATTTGGAAAATGTCTACCACTCTGAATGCACTCTGTTGTAGAATCCTCCAAAACAAGTACTTGGATAATAATGATATGTGTTGTGTTCACATATATGGAAATTCATGATGGATTGTTGCCCAATCATAACTGAGCATCTATAGTGGGCAACCAATGATGGTAAAACAACTCATTTCTGGTCAGAGTCATGGAATGGTTTTCTACCACTAATAGATATTGATATTCTTAAAGATTGGAAAGAAACTATGGAGGATTGTTGGGGTGTTGAGGTGGTAGATAACACTGTCAAGATTGAATATGAGAATGGTTTTCACTAGAATTGGCAAAATTTTCAAAGCGTTCCCATGTCTGTTGCTTCAATCAACTGAATCACAGAAGAATTGAAGGTGTGGAAACTTTCTGAGGACAAAATTTTCTGGTTCGGTTCAAAATTTAAAAATATTCTGTGAAGATTGGGTATCAAGTCCTTTCTCTATAAAGAGTCCTCTTCAGAATGGTCCAAAGACTCGTTGGCATAATATGGTCCTCCCTGAGGTAGATGCCTTTGCTTGGACGACAATACAAAAGAAAATTCTTACAAGTGACTGTTTACACTCCATTGGAATTATTGGGCCCAGCAGATGTCCCATGTGTAAAAATAGTGAAGAAGTAGTGGATCACTTACTGTTAAAATTGTTCTTATGCCTATGCTTGTTGGGATTAGTTAAGAAAAATTCTTGATTGATCCAGTGCTCGGCATGAAGTCCTTTATAAAGTCTTTCCAGGCTGGCCTCAAATTCACATCAAATTATTATGGGCTGGCTTATGGATTGTCAGTCCATCAATGCTCATTTGACATCTATGGAAAGAACATAACAAAATAATTTTCAATAATCAGGAATCCTCTGTTGAGCAGCTGGTCTATAAGTTAGAGCATGGAATTTGTGAATAAATGAATGCAAAAGCTAAGGAATCAAGAGGCTCGATCTTCTCTAGCTAGGACAATATCTACAAGCTTGAAAAATGATTGTCCCTGAGCATTCATGAATGCCATTTCTACCCATGGTGGGTAGATTGATCATATGCTTCTCAAAAGGTCAAAAGTATGTCCAAGGCTCTTTGTGTTCTTCTCAAGCATCCTCCCCCATTCTATCTCAAACTTGAATATGCTCAAATCTATCAACCTCGTCTGTGATGATGATATGAGCATTGAAAATAACAACTCTCTTTCCAATAGCTCTTAGTGCTTTGTCGCGGATCTCCTTTTTGGATTTTTATCTTTAGGTGGTTTGTCTTTTTATTAATTGTAAAAGATTTCTGGATTCGATTGTGTCTTTTTATTGTTTTTTTATCTTGGGTGGCTTGTTTTTGCTTCTTTTGCATCTGTTGGTTTATATTCACCTTGTTTTGTAAATCTTTCAAATTTGTTCATACTCTGCTACTATTTTTAGCCCCTCTCTACTATGTATTTCTGCTTATTTTATAGCTAATATATTATGGGTTTATCCCCTTTATAAAAAAAATAAAATATTGTTTTGTATTCTAAATATATATGATCATTTATATCATACATAATAATTAATATATTAAATAATATAGAACATTCAATGGTAAGTGCACAATACACATTTATTATCATTTCAACAATGAAAATATGGATATAACGCGTCGAATGATTCCTCAAAAATTAGGTGAGTGGAAAATGAAAAGCTATGTTGAAGTTGTGATCGCAAGCAATCAATATGAAAAATATTTAGCCAACTATCCACCATCTCTTACACTTGCCTTGTAACACAAGAAATTAACAAAAAATGATGAATGCAAAGCGAAAAAAAATGGAAAACAAAAAGCAGGGTGTAAAAATCTAATGGCGCTCAACATTTCAATCATCTTGCATACTCCTAAGCCAATGGCAACCGCTAATGGCTGAAGTTTTCTCGGTCCCTCTCATAGAGGGAATTCCTTTGGTGTAAAAATTATTCTTTCATATGACAAAAGAAGGCTTGAAGTCATAATTATATTAGCAAATATAATGTTCTAACTATAATCATATCCCAAATGACGATCACATCTTCTAGAGGCCATAATAGAACATGAATAACTGAGATGAAAACATATGTACCACCATGTCTCATGAAACACAATTACCATTACCATACTATATTCTATTACTTCATTAAAGCAATATTATTGCTAAACAAAATTCAAAAAATAAAAACTAATTGTTAACCCATATGACCAATCTATGTCCCCAAAGGTACCAAACATATATAGAAGGGAGGGAAAATCACCTCAACCCTCCCTTCTATTACCAAATTAAAATATTATGTCTAAGAAATGGGATAGAGGGGAAAATTACACAAGCCCCACTTTACCCCAAAACCACACTTACATTTTTTGCTTACCATTCACAAGATAGGGGGTTACAACATTCTCTATTCCTAAGTCATCATCACAAATCAAACATGAACATTAAATTTTACCTCAAGAGAAAGGTTCACCTTCATGTTGCTAACTAACTCCATCACTACCCAATAAAGCCTACAAATGTTCTCCCCAATCCATGAAAGTTCCCTAACTAGTAATTAAAAAAACCTTTGATTGGTTCCTTACTCCCTTGATATCACCATGTAGATAATAGGTCCTTGCTACCATGGACCACAAGGACACATAACTTAGGGACTATGTTGTACACCAAACACATTTCTTCTACCAATGAATGAATTGGGATTGAGAGGGAACTTTTCCATTGCAACCCTTCTCCAATTTTTTAATGGCCCATCTACGTCTTTAGTTAGATCTCATATATGCATGACCCATAACCACAAATAAAGGTTCGAGAATTCCTTGTCAAGATATGCATTAAAATCTTCAATCATAATCTCCCCTTCAACTCTTTCGTTCCACCCATTCAAGTCTTGAATCCCCTCTTTCAACCTCTTATTTTGTCTTTCCTCATGCTAGAGTTGAATCCATTCTCCCAAAGAACAAGAACAAATAGCCAAATCCTATCCATGCATTCACATTCTGGAAAAAATACAGTTCTTCCCCACATCTCAAAATAAACCCATTCCACCAATCACATTATCATTAACTAAGTACATGCCAAATAATTATTTCGATTGCCCCCATCTCCAACAAAATGTAAAACTTCATTAAGAGATTCCCAAGCTAGCAAGCAATCTCATACAATCTTTCCACCTCCTCTACTACACATGTACCATCATAAAAAATAGGTCATTTAAATACACACATTTAAGCCCCTTGTTAGGCCAAATGTACTTAAAGATCCTTAATCATCAAAGTCCATATCTCCTTAAGAAATTTAATGTTCCACATTCTATCATTCTACAATAGTTAGCTAATCGATTAACTCTTTGATTAGAAGCCCAATTAGCCACCAAATTATACTTTTTTAATGTTCCTTTAAATGAAATTAATCACAATTACTAGTCATCACCCTTCCTTCACAACTATTATGTCTAAAAACCAACCTTTACAATTCCCAACCCTTATATAATCTATCATCAATTTAGAGTCTCCCTCAATCTCTATTTTTTTGAATTGAAGACCCCCACTAGTTGGAGAATCCAAACCATAGCCTTGGTCTCAACCATGTTATTGGTGGGTAAGTGCAAGAACTTGAGTCCACTTTTTGTGGAAGCAGCACACAAAAAAGACCACTAGGAACATGTACACATTTCAGAAAAAAGCGTACCCATTTAGGTTTAGGTATCCATTGCTAAATGGGTATGTATTACAAGCACATACTCATTTAGGAACACATACCTATTTTGAAAAGATTTTAATTTATTCTTCTTCCTCATAAGCTAATTTTAATTTCTCCTAATAGTGATAACGAAGGGAAATAAGAACTTAGAACACATACCCACCTTGAGCAACCTCATCCATGCCTCCATTCTACCTCCTCCCTCTATGAAAATTGATTGTTAGGGTTTTGAGGTAGGTGGCTCTAATATTTTTAATTGTTTTTTAATATTTTTTTTTCTATTTTCAAACATAAATTCATTTAGATTAAACCTAAAACCCTGGACTAAATACAATTCACCCTAAAACATAAACCTTAGGCCCTAGTCTACACCTTCAACCCTATATCATAAGTTGTAAACCTTACACTCTAAATTTAGGTTTTAGGGTTTGTAATATTTTAAGGTTAAAAATTAATACATATAAAATTTAATATGACACAATAGAACCTATATATGTACACCAATAGTGAAGTGGTATATGAAATTTTATGTGATACAATCTAGAAACCCTTAAAATTTAATACAATATCTAAACCCTAGAAATTTCAATTGATAAATTGATCAACATTAATTGGTATGCACACCTTGACATAATATATACATATTGAAACATAGAAAAATAGGGTTCATCAAGATGAGTTAACAAGATGATGAGCCACTATGTTTTTCTAGGGGATGTTTCATTCAATTATGAGGGCCAAAATGCCTAAATAACAATCAGAAACTAATCCTAACTGTTATAGAAATGAAAAGGGGAGTTTTGAGAGCTTGAAAGAATGTGTACCTTGTAAAATAATTGCAGCTTTTCAGGCCATAGAGGACTCATTCGCCTTTAGTGGCGAATGGGTCCCTGTTAGGGTTCCGAAAACTGACTTCTGGGTTTTATTCCTCTCAGTCGGAACCCCCAAATCCCAGGTTTTCACTACTTTAATCCCTACTAAGGACTCATTTTCCTTTAGTGGTGAATGGGTTAAAGGCAAATGGGTCCTTTTAGGGTTTCAAAAAACTAACTTTTGGGTTTTGTACTTCAATATCTGCACTCTTAATTCTGAGGATTTCAACTCCTGAAAGTCTGGAATAAATTTTGTAGCCCTTTTTTTGTGTTCTTGCACTATGGATGACAAATTTTGCAACTTTTCAACTTTTCTCCAAATCTTTCTCTTCAACCTAAATCCTGCAAATACACATTCAAGAGGAGAAAACCTTGTTGATTGTTAGAGGATAGGGGTTTTCCTCAGTCAAACCCCTTTTAGGTAATTAAACCTTATGATGAAACAATGAAATTGAAGCATGAAACATGAAACATGAAACAATGATACCTAGGATGGTGTCTCGGAGTATAAATCTGCAAACTAACATGAAGCAACCATGTAGAATGTAGATCTTGATATGAAATTGGATGTGAAACAATGCTTGCAAGTGGATATTCAATGCTACATCAACACACTTAGCTCAACAACATGCTTGAATGTACTAAGCTTTTGGCATGATAATATGATCTTGAATTGCTGCAATAAGACTTCAATAATCTTCCCTTGAATGCCTTTAAAATGCTCTTGTGAAAGTACTCTTGAATGCTCATGAAGATCTAGGATGAAACTATGTGAATTAACCTCATATTTATACTAAATATAATAATTAACCCCAAAATTCAAATAATTCAAGCTGGCATCAAATCTATGATTAAAAATCATTATAATCACACCATAATTAAATTCAAAAAAGGGTGTCCTATGTGAGGAGGACCCATTTGCCACTAAAGGCGAATGGGTCCTAACACAACTTTCTAGGACCATGCTTCGGGGAGGTGGAATAACATAAAAAACCCACCTCAAATATGCAAAGAAATGGGTGTCCTATGTTAGGAGGACTCATTTTCCAATAAAGGTGAATGGTTCCTAGCAAAAATTTCCAGGACACCAATTTTGCTAAGTTAAATTTCATGCAATATCATTAATGGGTGTTGGGATAGATCCTTGAAAAAAATGCAATTAAGAGGGCTTGAATTTGAATTAAAGGGGCCCACTAGGCTCAATTAATCACAACTAATTAATGAAACCCCAAACAAGTGTGAAAGCGTACTACAACACTTTAGAACACCCCAAATAAGGTACAATTTAAGTACATTTTAATTAAAAGGGCACTAGATTAATGTGAATGTGTACAACACATTACAACACTAAATCAAGGCATAATTAGGTTGATTCAATATCAATTATTCTCAAATTAAGTGTGAAAAAGGGTTACTTTTTTTTACACTACATTTTGCCCCCACTTTAGTGAGTGTTTTCCCCCATGACAAACTCACACTAAAGTAGAAAGTCAAGACACTTTAGTATGCAAAAATAACAAAGATACATAACCTTACCCTATCAAAGGCCAAGAAAAATAAATAAAAGCAAAGGATCAAGCACAACCATTCCAACGCGATGAGGAATGGGGCTATTTGTCTGTAACATACACTGCTCACTCTGGGGTAGTGGAACCTCAATCTGTCCACTAGGTGAGTTATCCCAATGAGGTGGAAAATGAGAGAGTCATATTAGCCTCCCATACCATACCGAAGTTATCCTCCTCACAACTTCGATAAGGCACCACAATGTAATGTTTTTTGTATGCTTTTGAATCATGTCTGTAAGTTTTTTTTAAAGGGGATTTTGCTTTATTCATGTAAGGTCTTCTTCTTAGAGAACATCATGCCTAATGTCTCCAAGAGAGGACAAGTCAAAGAGTATTAGATCACCACTTATGGGATGCCTCTCACTTCGTATCATGCCACTAAGGGAGATCGTATGCTTAGAAATATCACACTCTTGGAGGACATCAAACCCAATGACACCACTAAGAAAAGGACATGTCACAAGAAAAAAGAAAATCACGCCATGAAATATGTTGAAAGATGTCATTGATGTATGCCCCCACTTTAAAGCGGTTGCTACATCATTACTATGAGCAATTTCTTTAAAGTAGCCAATGTTTTGTCCTAAGACATGAGAGCTTTCCTCGAAAAACCCTATGCCAAGTCACATGTTTCTGAAATAAAGCCATGCCATGAAATAGGAAGGAAGCGGTTGCCCCCAAAAATAAAATTATAAAGCTATAAAGAAAAGTATGTTACATGCAAGCCAACTTAAGGCATGTCATCCACATCCCAAGCTTGCTCTTACATATACATGGAAGGCAATCAACTAGCCAAAAGAGACAACAACAAGTGTTTTCGAGGACAAGGCTGCCAAACCCCTTTCCCCCACTTAGTGCAAGACAAGCATGAGCTTAGATGATTGATAATAAACATGAAAATCAGTATCAATTAGAGGAACTAGGTGATTCAACACAAGGAAGAGCACTGTAATCCTTAAGATGTTGAATTTTGTTACCCAAAGTCTTACATTCATTAGTAGAATGACCATGAATTCTATGATATCCACAAAATGAGTTCTTGTAATAAAATTTATTTCATGTTCTTGGAGGGAGAGATATCAAATGATCTTGGAGGAGTCTCGACAAGATACTCTCTTGATCAATAGTAGAAGATGTTTCTTTATTTTGTGACAAAGATATCGCTTGCTTAGTACAAGGTGTCATACTTACACAATACTCTTTAGATTGCGAGATTTTGTACTCTCCTTGAAAGGAGGGTGTAAAATCTAATGAACTCCAATCATGAGTGTTTTGCATGATGACATTGATGTTAAACAAAGATATCTTTGTTTCTTTTGTTTCTTTCGAAGGACAATAACCAAGACCACTCGTGTCTATCATTTTAGGATGTACTAATGTTAAAGTTGGTTTAGGAGAATCTTTTATAAGAGTGTTGATATTAAGTAGAGGCTTTTTTTATGCTTTTATTTCTATCAAAGTACAATAACCAAGACCACGAGTTGTTTCTTGCGTGTTAGGTTCTATAGGGACACGAATACCTTGTTCTCTAGCACCACATCCTTTTCCACTATACCCAAGTTGTCTCATAAGTTCATAACCTCTTCCATAAATCTTTTTCATTTCTTGCGGATTTGATGGTTGCTTATAATTAGCTTCATAAAAGTTTGTTATGTAATTTTTTTCTTCTTAAGTGGTTGAGGTGGATGCTTTCGAAGGTTCTTCTAAATTTTATGTTGACATTACTTCTTTTTCTTTTCGCTTTTCAGACTCTTTGTTTATGATTTTGTATTCACCCATGAATGTAGGTATGAAATCAAAGGAGCTCGAAGCATCTTCCAATAATTTTGCGGCTTCATCAATGTTCTTGTGTTCGTCTTCACATCGGGTTCACCAAAATGAAACACAAAAAAATAGGGTTCATCAAGATGAGTTAACAATATGATGAACCACTATGTTTTTCTAGTGGATATTTCATTCAATTATTAGGGCCAAAATGCCTAAATAACAATCAAAAACTAATCCTAAATATTATAGCAATGAAAAGGGGAGTTTTGAGAGCTTGAAATGATGTGTACCTTGTAGAAAACTTGCATTTTTTTAGGCCACAGAGGACTCATTCACCTTTAGTGGTGAATGGGTCCCTGTTAGGGTTCTAAAAATTGACTTATGGGTTTTATTCCTCTCAATCGACACTCTTAGATTCTAGGTTTTCATTGCTTTAAGCCCTACTAGGACTCATTCGCCTTTAGTGGCGAATGGGTCCTTTTAGGGTTTTGAAAAACTGACTTCTGGGTTCTGTACTTCAATATCTACACTCTCAGTTCCCAGGTTTTCAACTCCTGAAAGTCTAGAATAAATTTTGTAGCCCTGTTTTTGTGTTCTTGCACTATGAATGACAAAACTTTGACAACTTTTCTCCAAATCTTGATCTTCAACCTTAATCCTACAAATACACAATCAAGAGGAGAAAAACTTGTTGATTGTTAGAGGATAGGGGTTTGCTTCGGTCAAACCCCTTTTAGGTAATTAAACCTTATGATGAAACAATGAAATTGAAGCATAAAACATGAAATATGAAAAAATGATACCTTGGATGGTGTCTTGGAATGTAAATCTACAAACCAACATGAAGTGGCCATGTAGAATGTAGATCTTGATCTCAAATTGGATGTGAAATCATTCTTGCAATTGGATCTTCAATTCTACATCAACACACTTAGCTCAACAACATGCTTGAATGCACTAAGCCTTTGACATGATGATATGATCTTGAATTGCTGCAATACGACTTCAATAATTTTCTCTTGAATGCCTTTAAAATAATCTTGTGAAAGTACTCTTGAATGCTCATGAAGATCTAGGATGAAACTATGTGAATTAACCTCATATTTATACTAAATCTAAGAATTAACCCTGAAATTCAAATAATTCAAGCCGACATCAGATCTAGGATTGAAAATCATTATAATCACGCCACAATTAAATTCAAAAAGGGGTGTCCTATGTGAGGAGGACCCATTTGCCACTAAAGGCGAATGGGTCCTAACACAACTTTCTAGGACCATGCTTCGAGGAGGTGGAATAACATTAAAAACCCACCTCAAATATGCAAAGAAAGGGGTGTCCTATGTTAGGAGGACTCATTTTCCAGTAAAGGAAAATGGGTCCTAGCACAAATTTCTAGGACACCAATTTTTCCAAGTTAAATGTCATGCAATATCATTAATGGGTGTTGGGATAGATCCTTGAAAAAAATGCAATTAAAAGGGCTTGAAATTGAATTAAAGGGGCCCACTAGGCTCAATTAATCATAATTAATTAATGAAACCCCAGATAAGTGTGAAAGTGTAATACAACACTTTACAACACCCCAAATAAGGTACAATTTAAGTATATTTTAATTAAAAAGGCCCTAGATTAATGTGAATGTGTACAACACATTACAACATTAAATCAAGGCATAATTAGGTTAATTTAATATCAACTATTCCCAAATTAAGTGTGGAAAAGGGTTACTTTTTCGACACTACATATATATATATATATATATAATTTTATATACCTTGATTGTTAGTGTACATATTAATTGATGTTTACCAATACATCAATTGATACACACACACACACACTAGCAACCAATACATATAATACATATATGAAAATTTAAACATGACATTAGAAACCCTTAAAATTTAATTTTATAAAGTTTAGAAACCCTATAGATTTGGGTCAATGCACCAATTTGTGACACAAAAAGGGTGCCACTTTTCCAAAAAGACCAGAAATTGATTTTTTTTGCACATGCCAAACTAGTTAGCCATTTGGCGAGTGCCAAATTTGGCGCTTGCCAAATGAAAAAGCTCTTTAAAAAAAACAACCCTTTTCAACGTATTTTTTTGGCAACCTACGCCTTGTTCTCCCAATTTTTTGCTCTCTCAAGTCATGCTTGCCAAAAGGAGAATGAATTTTGCTATCAATACTTCGCAAGGATGTCACCAAGATGTCAAAGAGGTCGAAGAGGTATGCATTTCTATTGTTTTTATTTTGAATTTGAATTAGAATGCAGATTTAAATAGGTTTTTTTAAAGATTTGTTTTAATTTCCAAGGAATCAATCTCCACCTTGAAACATTGACAATTCACAATCACCCCCTCATGAAGAGCCTCCTGAATAAGAACAACCTCACACCCCTCCGTCAGTTCATAGGCATCCACAAGGAACCCAAGAAAATATCTTAAATCAAATTGAAAATAACAAAAGAGAGATTGAACAATTGATTGGAAGATTAACTAAGCATGCTAAAACCCACCCGTATAGGAGGGGGATTGTCGAATCACTGAAGTCAATTGTATCACATGTAGGAGAAAGGAGTGAGAAAATGAATTTTTGGTCGAATAAGAGGGATGAATTAAAACAATTTTATGCTAGTGGTATTTCATATGCAAATGTGAAAAGAATATAAAATTAGCAAAGCTGACTTGTGTGCCCTATTTACAGACCCGAGAACCAACACACCTTTATCACATGCATGCAGGAGGTTCTTCATTCATTGGTGCCACCATGAATTAATAAAAGATAAGGTTTGGAAGTGGTGGTGAATGGTTTTTGACCAACCTCCATGCAATAACCACGAGGTACCACAATATTTTTTGAGGAAACTCTATTGTGAGTTTTTCCTCAATAAGGTACCAAATTATTTTGACATTTTAGAATTTCAGGGTAGAGGTCGCAGCTCCACACATGATAGACCAGGTGCATGACGTAATCCACAGTTGGCGCCGAGACCCTTGACCAAACCCATGGTTGAGCATGTCGTTGTTCCTTCTGGTGTGACGGACAATGTCGAGGTGGACACACTGGCATCGATTAGCTTGCTCACTCAAAGCATTGTATAGTGTGTGAGGCCTCTAGTAGAGCATGATGTGGACGAGACTTCTAGTCTAGGAGTTGCACCCCACCATTGTCGCTCCTACGGTGTTGTTTGCACGTATGATTATTAGAGTGCTTGGGATGTAGCTACACAACCTACATCAGTTGTAGAGTAGATGGTTATGGCAAATGCATTGTTGAATGAAACATTCAGCATTGATACTCAGATAAAATTCAGCAACTTCATTTAATTTTGTTTATTAAATTCTATCTTGAAATGTAAGAATAACTAAATTAGTAGAATCAATATGATGAAAATTCAAGGTCGGAGTGTTCATGATATGTGCACCATTCTTCTAGACCCTTATTTCTTTTTGACGTCCAATCCACAGGTATGCAACTAGTATTAAATAAATAATTATTGCATGTGAACAATTGAATGGTATTTGAATGATTGTCTCATAACACGCTTTGGATGTCAAACAGTTTGCTGGTGGACCTTTGAGCTCCACACCTCGCTATTCACGTCATCAAACAACTTTCAATTAGGTAACCTTTATTCATTAAAGGTTTTGTAAAATAATGTTAGCTAGTTTTGGTAATTTTACATGTACAAACCTAAAAAATTGGTGATGAATATGGTTCAGGATTGGAAAATGATACCCATGAACAGATTGAAATATATCCTCGAGCGTGAAATATTTCATGACAAATACTTAGATTGTGGTATAGAGTAGGAAGCTTCACCCTTGAGTAGCCATTATGGAACCCCTAAGATTTTTCCTTGGCCTCAAAAAACTTTTTAATGTATGTCTGGTAGTTCCCCATGCTTTTCTTGGAAATTTTTCTTTCCTTCGTATCGAATACCAGTGGCTTGAGCAATGAGTTTTGTGTCTATAGTGAAATGAATCCCTCCTATATATTTACCTCTCCATCGCTCCAAGAATTTTCAAATTTGTAACTAAGCTCTTCATTGTAACCCTCCATTGCTTCAAAGAATGAAGTGAATCCTGCATGTTCAAAGAGGCCCCACAATTTAGCATTTTGTCTTAGAGATCACAATTTCTTGACTTAGTTCTCTTTCTAGGTCCTTCCATAATCTCTTCACTCGTTAAACTATCTTTGCATAGGAGCAAGTAGTCCTCCTTTAGATCTTTCTCATCTAAAACTGAGATCACCGAAAATGTGAAGTTTTCGGCATTGAGGGTAACGTTAGAACTTTGCATTTGGAATGGCCACGGTTCAAACCAGATGGCTAAAGTAGCGATTTACTGTAATTCAAGCTAATCACAAGGTGTTAACTCGTGCATACCATTCTATCCTTTATTGGGAATGATAACACCCCCGCCATTAAGAGGCATAATTAATCCATCTGACTCACACACGAAACTATCAACCTCAACTAATACGGAAACGTCATATCGCCCATCATTCAAAAGATTTTTGATGGGGACTTGGGCGGGTAGAATCATGATTTGAAACTTTTTAAATTGCCTTCCTTTATTAACTAAGCATGGGGCCTTAATAAGATTTCATTTTTTCTTATTAGACTTATACTTCCAAAGGTTTTTCATACTAGGACAATCATTAGGGACCTTCATTTTCCTACCCACCATTATGCCCACAACTGTTATGAGCAACACAACAATTAATAAATTAGCTCTATCTTGATACCTCATTAAAAAATTAAATCAAGGACCCACCATCGAAGATAATTGCTATCATACCCATTTGGCTTATATGAGGAGCCAAGTTTTTATTTTAATATGATTTCTTGATAGGACTTGGAAAATGTCAATAATCCCAATATATCCACTCTGGTTGTATTAGACTAGCATTTTCCATGGCGTCAATAGCCATGTTTCCTTCCCTATACACATGGAAAATTTTATACTGTTGGAAGGTTTTCAATATTCTCTTACAATCATCCAAAATGTCTTTCAAATCCCAAGGCACCTCAACATTATCATTTAAATAATCAACGATCAATTTAGGGTTTCCTTCAAAAAAACACTTTAGTATAACCTTTCTCCTTCATTCTATTTATGCCTGCCCACACAACACTAGCCTTGGCCATGTTGTTTATTACAAATCCCAAGCCTCTGCCATATCCTTTAAAAAAATTGCCTAGGTGATCTCTGATTATTCCTCCTACACCAACCAATCCTAGGTTTCCCTTTGAACAACCATCGAAATTGTATTTCATCCAATCCGAGTCGAGAGGTGTCCAAATAGCAGTCTTTCTCTTTAGTTGTTTTGTCCAGTTGATATTAGTTAGGTCCTACGATATTCCCCGTAGTTGCTTAATTCACAATTCTTTGTAATAAGACATCTTCTTGGTTGGAGAATATATGTTGTTGTTAATGTTACAATTATTACATTTACATAATTTGATAACATGTTTATGAAGATTAAACTATGATGGCATCTTACATTTCTTTGATTGAATGCTTCTTATCTCTAGCATTCATGGAATTTAAAACTTTGTATTTACCCTTATTGGGGGAAATATTAAGGGACATATTGTTTCCACTTCCATACATAGAAACCTCATATTTAGAATAAATTAAATCCTTAATGTTTTACTTTCTTTAATTTATAATCTTTATCATTTCAAGAAAGTTGTAGATTTTCCTATTTGAAATTCTTGATAGATACTACTCTTTTTTTTTGGTTTTGTAAGTTTAAAGATGGAGCAGACTTAAAAGTGAGGAGAATGCATTGTTATCCTTATCTATATCATATTGAGTGTGAAATATATTCTTTCATGATGATTTCTTATTTTACTTTGACATGCATCTTAATAGTAGTTCATATGCAAGTAAAAGTGGGGGCAAAATGTAATGGTGAAAAATACACACCTTACACTTTTCCCATTCATTTTGGGCCCATTCTAGCTAGGTTGTTACTAATGTAATGAATAGTGTTCAATTGGTATTTTTTACATAAAATTAGGAAAATACTTTGATCCTTGTGTGATTCAATATGCACTACGAGCCAATTTTGACCTTCAATTCACCCATGTTTCTTTACTGATCATATTTTTACTTTCAAAACTAAATCAATTTTATTCTATTAGTGTATAAATGACCCTAAAACTTTTAAATTATTTTTTAAATATAGATCAAAGCTAGCTTCCTCCAACTAGCCTTTATAAGATGAATTGAGCTTGAAATTTATTAATTTTTGTGCTAGGGTATCGTATTTAATGACAAACCCTAATTTAATTCACATCATTTAGAAATCAAGAGAGAATTCAAGATACATCCACATCATGTCATGATGTCAATATTGTAACATTTGCTTACATCATCATTCCTAAGAATCCTTTTAGGTTTTCTTATTTTCAATCATTATTTTGTATCATTGACTTGGTAATAGGGATTTGACCAAAGAAGAACAATATCTATTTAGAAAAATTCTAAATGATATTTATAGACATGACACCTATTTGCAAATGCAAACACAAGTATCAAGACAAATAGGTTATTAAACTTAAATTCAAATAGAATGTGGGTCTGCATTCACAGGTTTAGATCTACAAGTAGTTTTAGATCCATAGTCATGGAGGTCAATTTTGTAGTTGTGAAATTTACCTATATTACACATAAAAAGTTTGTTGATTTAGAACTGTTCATCTAACATCTCACAAATCTTAATTAAATTGATAAATCAATTAACAACATCTATCACAATGTATCTTCATTGAATTCATAGCAAAGAACCATTTTTTGTTCAAAAAATTTATTTTAATATATTTATCATTTCTAACTAGTTAATACTAAGCTTAATTGAATGCCTTGCTTATTATTTATTATCCTAAATTATTTAAAAAGACAATTTATTTTTCCCTTTCAATATGCAAGGCACCTATTTTAGAAAAAAATGAACTTCAACTTATAATTTCTCTCTAAAAAGTTTGAAATAGTAGGAAATAATCTGGAAGCTTCCACTACTAACACGTGTCATGCAATGACTAGTCCCTACTATTGCAACATGGTATAAATTATAGTTAATAACAATTAATTAAAAGGTTTCAAAAATATTGATTGTTATAGGTATATGTTACAATGGAAAATAATAGTATTTTTATCAAACAAAAAGTAAATTAAATTATTTATTAATGTTAATTAGTTTATTTGGTTAGATGTCAAGATGATAAATTTTGTATTGCAAATATAACTTGTGGTTGGTTATATAATTTTTAAAACTTAGTATAATAATTGTTAAATTACCTAAATTTATATGTCCATAATAACAATCAAATATAATTTAATAAGATGATTATACATGAATTAGATAAATTTATGAATAAAATATTATTAATATGTTATAAGTAAATTATAAATATATAAATACTAGATAATAGTTAATATAATATTTAAATTATATAATTGATGAAGGATTTTGACATGACATAATTTTTTATATTAATTTAGAAAAATAAAGAAATTTGTCAATCATAATAAATAAAAGATAATAATAATTAATGTAAAATATCTAAAAGAGTGACTTAACTTCTCATTAGTCATATCACTATAATAATGATAATAAATGATTGAGAGAGTTGATACTTGTATTTTTCTTATGATTAAAAAAAAATGATCTATGTGATTGTAATAAGAATTCCATTTCTCGATCCAATAATATTACATAAATGATATTTTGATTATTCCTCACTAAAAGTAAGCATGTTATGAAATAATGATATTTTTAGTAATGTATCAAATTATATAATGTTTTATCAAAATTTAATTTCATTGACTCAAATAAAATAAAAATACACAATATAGATATTTTACTTTGTCAACAATAACAAAACAAAATAAATAAATAAAATAAAAACTCTTAGATTACATAAACAATACCAGTAATAATAAACTACTTAATGATTATAATCACTATAATTATGATACTAGAATACCAACTAATGACAAAGTTTGAATTATAATTATAATTCTTAAATTAAAATTAAAGGGTCCTAAATTTAATGGTATATGGTCATATTTAGAAAAAAATTGAGAAATATAAGAGAATCTTTTGTATAAATTATTAAAAATTATAAATAGATATTATTTAATTTATCATATATATTTATTTTAAATAAGATATGTCTTAACATTTGAAGGACATTTTTTTTCATTGTTATTCGGTCATATATTCAATCCGTAAAATCATTGAACATTTCAATATGGGAGCAAGAACCTTAGACTAAAACCTCTTTTGTTGAGAGCCAAGCACCAAAAGGTAACCATTCTACCAAAATCGTTTGGACATGATTTCAGTTTGATCCCTTTTGATGTTGAGGCCTTGCACCTCACAAGACTTGATTCTGATAAGCTCGTTCATAATTATTCAACTTCATCGATAAACCAAAAACCAATCGACGAAAAACAACCTTAAACTGTCAAATTCAAAGGAGCTAAATCAAGAATATAAAATTCAAATAAAAAGATTATTTCTAAAACCCAGAATGGACCAACAAGCTCGTCAATAATTATTCAACTTCATCGATAAACCAAAAACCAATCGACTAAAAACAACCTTAAACTGTCAAATTCAAGGGAGCTAGTCCTAATCAAGAATATAAAATTCAAATAAAAAGACTATTTCTAAAACGCAGAATGGGCCGACAACTCATTATAATCCTTTTGTCATACGCTTGAAATAATTAAAAAAGATTAGTACATAGAGAAGATCCATTGAAGCGTTGAGCAAGAGAAAGTGCTTAAAAGGAGGTGGAAGCAGGGATCCAAAATAAAAAGCAGAAACCAAAGGCTATGGCCATTCATTTAGATTTTGTTCAGTTAATGATGGGTATATTGGGTTGTTGAGGCATGGGTTATGAGAGCCAAGTTTCAACATTCAGAAGGGCAGCCATGATGATAATCCATGTAATGGTGGGAGTGTTTTGCTGGCCATGTCATTTCATGTTTTCCTTGTGTGATGTGGTGAGGACATGTTTACTTGCCCCTTGTTGCCAAGAGCAAGGGGATGAACCTCAACCTCAATATGATAACCATCTTTATTCAAGACTGCAGCATTAATGGACTTATTTTAACTTCTTTCTGCTCTGCACTGCAACACCCTCTAATGGCATTAACAATTCTTGAGCTGTATAATAAATTGATTGTAAGAGGTCAGAGGCCTCCTTTTAATTATTTGTCCATAAGAAGGCAGATGAAATTAATATAAATATTTGTGAATGCTGCAACAGAGTTACTTCACATGCATTTATCATTTCATTAATATTTGTAATTGTTGTCTCATTTGAGTGATTTGTCCTTATCCAATGACTGCTCTGCATGTGGGTGTTTCTGCATTACTCAGAGTTGTATGCCATTAATCTTAGATTGCAGTTTACTGCCTTGGAAATTAATTTTCTATAGAGCATATAATACAAAAATTTGTGAAAGTTGAGTTTACTTTTCATATAACAAGTTCCCTTTCTATCTGTCATTGCCATTATCACATCAGACTTTCCAATCAATGTTGAATAACTGCTCAAAATCTCAGTGGACATGATAAATTTATAATCCAAATGTTATTTCTTAATTTTTTTGGAATCTAGATAGTTATTCTTTGTAAATCTAATCTTTTTGATAAATAAATCATATTTTCTAAGTACAACAATAAAATTTTGGCTCTAGGAGAATTTACTGTCAACAATTCACTGCCAACAAATTCACCTCCAACAATTCATTGCCAACAATTCATCGTCATGATGAATTCATCTAGTGGAAAATTCACCGCCACCAATATGATATCAATTGCTGGTGGTGAATTTGGTGAATTTTGCATGAGATGAATTTGTCATGACGATGAATTGTTGGAGGTGAATTTGTTGACGGTGAATTCACTGACGCCCAAAATTCTTGATGTAAAAGATTTCAGATCCTTTCATAACCTTCTTCAGATTCATAACTCTGTCTAAACATATTTATTTAATTAAAAATAAAAATCTACTGAAGATGGGATTCATATATGTTTTTAACTGTATCCAGTTGGCTTCTTTCTTTTAAGGCCTTTTATAATCACTCCTCTGTTTGTACTTGGGCCTCATTATTTTAATGTGAAGCAATCTGTTTTGTGGTGAGGAGATCGTGTGCAGAGGACAAATTCTTCAATAAATAATGATTGATGATTTTGCAGGGAAATTCACATTGGGTTTGCAATAAATAGTTTAAGTTGATCAATTTAATGGTTATACGAAGGTGAATCAGCAATTTGTCTGAGTAGTAATTGAGATCTGAATAAAATAATGTACTGACAGGTTTCAATGATGTCCAGGAATTTATACTAGCAATAAATTAGCCAGCAATTCACTGATGGAAAATTCACCCCCAACAATTCACCGCGGGAAAATTCAGTGTCATGACAATTCACGGTGCGAAAATTGGCGGTTAATTTTCCATGTCAGTGAATTGCTGGTGAATTTTCTCGCGGTGAATTGTTGATGGTGAATTGCTAACAGTGAATTTTCCTAGAGCCAAATTAGATAAAGCACATGGTACTTGAAGATGAATATGGGTATCAGCATAAACATGAAGGTGAGCGCCATGACATAATAGTGGTAGTTTTAACATTGTATCCTTTCCGTGGCATATGTAAAGTGTTAATAAAAAGTCCACTTTTGTGAATTTTGCAAGTGACAATTCTACACCCACTAAACAAAATGTGCCACATCTTTTTTTTTGGGTTTTTTGATTGAGTAATTTTGGGGAGTGCTCATAAGATTGTGATTTCTTTTTGTTCTTTGTTGAGTAATTAGGAATAACACAAAGCATAACAACTATTCTTGATGGAAAATGAATGAATGTCATCACAAGCATATATTAGAAATTGAATTTAATTAGTTGATGCTAAACAAAAGAGGGTGTGGTCTAATGAACTTAACAAAGCTCTTGGATATTTCATCCATTTATTTCTCTTTATCTCCTATTTCATGTTGAAAATTTTAAAACATCTAAGGATGTTTGGGAAAACTTAATTATATGATTATACTTATGAGATTAAGGGCTATTATATAAAAATGATTCAATGAATTTGGATTTGAATAATTTTTACAACATTCAAGACTATGTCACTAAGGCCAATAACCTAATAATGCAACTCAAAAAATATGGTATTGATAAAAACGACACACAATTGGTTCTCAATAAGCTAATGAAACTAGGTCCTCGATATGTTGTTTTTGTTTCTAGCTTTCATACTCATCAAATTTCTATAGGAAAGGCATATACTATGCCCAAATTTGATTGATTTGTAGAAATCCTAATTCAACAATAGGGATGCTGATTCCAAGACACAAGATTTAGTGGTTGAAAAAGAGTCAAGCAATCTTGATTTGAAGTAAAATAAATCTAAAAACAAGCCATAGGAAGATAGAGCATAATATTTATTTTCTCCAAAAGAAAATTCCAAATTCTCTTCCTTAAAAGGGATTCTTAGAAGAAGGAAAAACCAACTTGTGCATATTACATGAAATTTGGTCATGGTGAACGCCAATGTCATGCTAAGCATATTGATGAGCTAAAGCATCTTCTACAAGAGAATCACACTAGTTTACCTTCATCACTTTCTAAAGATTTATAGATATACTCCTTCAAAATTGGGTAAGGAGAAAGGAAAGGCACTAGTTGTAGTGGTAGATTATTATACACTATGGATACTTGACTATGTTACTTCACACCACATGGGTTCTAGTTGAGAATAATTTTCTTCTTTGGAGCCTTGCTCTTTGTTGTGTATTCTCATGGGTGATGAAATGATAATGGATGTTATTAGGGGGAGTTAGTTGACATGGGTGATGGTTTATTTAAGGATGTCCTTTACATACCTAAATTATGCACCATGCATGTATTTTTATTTACTAAATCCCTTACATTAGAAATGGAAAGAAAAATGAATTCATATCAAACTTAGTTGTGATTTAGGAGCTTGAGGATGATACCTTAATTAAAGTTGGGAAGATAAATCACCAATCTAGATCGTGTATGCTTAATTTCCCATCTACATCACTATTACTCATTCTAACACTATGAGTAAGCCTTGGTATGAATGGTTGGGCCTCTTGAACAACCAATATCTTCAAAAAATTAGTCAATAGAACATGGTCACAAGAATCCCTAGGATTATCTTTTCATACTGCACATGCCTAAGTTGTGTCATAGAAAAACATGCTAAGGAAAATTTTGACAAAGGGAAGTCTTATTGAGCTTGACAAGTCCTTGAGTTGGTTCATAGTGACCTAGTAGGACCATTTACATCCTTGTCTTTGTTAGATTCACTCAAGGACTCAAGACTCCAGGATCACCTGCAAAAACCAACAACAACCTTCTATAAGAGGGAAAAGCAAGAACACAGATGTACAATAATGGATGTAAGATATGGCCAATATACAATACTCAATATTTTAGTGATATATTGGACTTACAACTAAACTAAAGTGTCTAGGGTATACAAATGATGTCTTGCTTATAAAGGAAAAATGTGGGATAGGATTAGACAAGATCCTAACATGTGTCTTAATCTTGTATAATGAAATAACTACCCCAAAACATATTAAATGGCTTAGGACACAAGCATTAAATTCCAAAAGATAAGTCACAACTAATGCTTAACTAGAAAGATTCCCACCTAATTAGTGCTAACTAGAAAGATTCCCTCCTAGGACCTAAGTGGACTCAACATGTAAATAGGACCTAGATAGGTGAAACACCTATTTACACCAAAACCTTCCTTAAGTACAACTTAGGGAGTCAATTATTATGCAAAGATCCAAGGATGGGTCCCAGCTACAAGGCCATGTTAGGTACCCATGTACATATGCAACACAATCTCTCACAAATGGAGAAAAGGAGAAAACTCAATGGGAAAAAACTCCTTAAAAGAGAGATGAAATACAAAATACTCTTAATGATGCATGAGAGGGACACAACTTCATCCAAGGAAAACGAACCCTCTATAAGAGAGAAGAAGAGGGACCATGCAACCTCCCTTAATGGTGAGTCTCCTACAATAGTAGAAGCTCAACATTGAATGTTGAGGATGATCCAATCTCGCCAAACAACATTCCTCCCCTTGGGAAGAAACAAAACCAAGATGATATGCAGGATGTCTTCCCATTTCGAAAAGGAACATGTGGGAAGAAGATTAATACGTGATGTCTCTAAATGATGATCAAGTGTCTCCATGTTGATGCCGAAAGCTGACAAAATCTAAATAGGCATTCTAGGCCACACAACTGAAGATTTCAATACAAAACCTCCTAGAGACGGATGTAGAACACACTCCAAAGTCAAAAATGCCTCCTTTGAAGAAGCACACACAACTACATTAGTATGGGATTATCATGACATGAGGGGAATAGACCCTACCTTATGCATGCACAAAATTTACATTAACAAAGACTACAAACTAGTGAGACAACATCAAAGAAGAATGAACCCAACTATACGTGACATAGTTAAGGTAGAATTGTTAGAGTTATCATGTATTAGAGAATAAGTAATTAATCTTTAATTAATTATTATTCTAATTCTCATGCACTTAAGCTAAACTTAGGTTTGCTTTATTAGTTAACTCAATGTTTTATTTATGTTAACTATAGAGCTAATATTAGATCAATTTGTCTCATCACACAGGATGTTGACACTTGTCATGATCTAATCCATTTACATTAGGGTTGCTCTTATAATGCATTCACTCTCTCTTGTATTATTCATTTTGTAAGTATTTTCTTTTTGAGGAATAGAAAATCTTTGTTTTGCAAATCTCTTGAGTAGAAAGTGTTTTGTTCGTTGTTTGATCTTGTGTCTTGTGTTATTCACAAATCTAACAAGAATTACAAAAGTTACTAGATGCAAGGTTCATATATCCAATCTCTCATAGTTTTACCCAAGAAAGGAGGGAAATGGAGAGTATGTGTTGATTATCAAGAGTTAAATGCAACAACCAAAAGAGACCACTTCCCCCTTCCATTCATTGATCAAGTGTTGGATTCATTAGCAAGGAAATTATGTTTTTCCTTCTTGGATGGGTTCAGTGGATATAACTATATCAAAATAGCTCTAGAGGACCAAGACAAGACAAACTTTACATTCCCTTGGGGTACATGTGCCTATTCTATCTTGACATTTGGGGTATGCAATGCCATTGCCATATTCCAAAGGGTAGTCTTGAGTATATTCTTAGATTTTGCTCATGATTCCATGGAAGTTTATATGGATGACTTTACAACCTATGGGAACACTTATGAGGAAGCACTTGTTAACTTGGAGGAAGTATTGTAGAGATTTCAAGATCACCACCTATCCTTAAGTCATGAGAAAAGTTTCATGATGATGACTGAAGGAGTAGTCTTGGGACACTTTGTGTCCAACAAGGGGATACAAGTAGACCAAAACAAGATTGAGGTAATCTCCAAACTACCTATTCCTCAAAAACAAGAGGATGTCAGAAGCTTTCATGGTCATGCTGGCTACTATTGGATATTTATACAAGACTTTAGCAAGATTGCAGCACCATTGTTTATTCTTTTATCTAAAGATGTGGAATTTGATTGGACACCTACTTGCCAAAGTACCTTTGAAGCCCGTAAAGTAGCACTTACTAAGACTCAAGTCTTGAGAGGACCAAATTGGACCATACCTTTTCAAATTCATATTGATGTGTCTGATTTTTCAATAGGAGTTATCTTAGGGAAGAAAGAATGAAACTTAGAATATGTTATCTACTATAGCAACAAAAATCTTCAAGGTGCGGAGCTCAATTACACAATTACTGAAAAGAAGATGTTGGTAGTGGTCTATGCAATCAATAAATTTAGGTACTACAACATAGGATAATCTGTATTCATTCATATAGACCATACAAAAATCAGATACTTAATGAATAAACCAATGGTTGGGGGTAGAATTGTGAGATGGTTATTACTACTTCAAGAATTTGATATTACAATTGTAGACAAATTAGGAAAGGATAATATAGTAACAAACTTTCTCTCAAGACTACCAACAAAATTAGAAGAAGATATTGTGGATGATTCATTTCCTGACGAACACTTATTTTCCCTCTCTCTACATACACCTTGGTATGTAAACATAGCTAACTATCTAGTTGTAGGGAAAACACCACCACATCTCTCACCAAGGGAAAAGAGACATTTAGTTGAGATATTTTTTCCTTATTCATGGGTAGTTTAATATCTATTCTACACAGGGCCTAATAATATAGTGAGGATGTGCATTAGGGAAGATGAAGTCTATGAATTTCTCAAAGCATGCCATGATGAACCTTGTGGAGGATATTTTGCAGCAAAAAGGACAACACTAAAAATCTTGAACACTGGCTATTATTGGCCAACACTTCATAAGGATGCAGTCAAATACACAAGAAGGTGTGATAAATGTCAGAGAATGGGATGACCTACTAAAACATGTGAAATGCCACTTCAGCTGCAACTTGCAATAGCACCATTTGACAAGTGGGGTCTAGATTTTATTGGACCTATAGCACCTACATCAAATAAAAAATAATATATCTTGGTCTATACATATTACCTTAGAAAGTGGGTAGAGGTCAAAGCTTTACATTTTTTTAGAGATGGAAATGTTGCTAAGTTTCTATATGAAGATATCTTTATAAGATATGGTGTTCCTCAGGAAATAGTGACTGATCAAGGGCCTCAATTTACGTCAAATATGATCAATAAATTGGTCCAAGAATATGAGATCAGACATAGAAAATCTACTCCTTACCACCCTCATGCTAATGGACAAGTGGAGGTTACTAATAGAGAAATAGAGAACATTCTTACAAAAATAGTATAACTCCACAGAAATGATTGGGCAACAAGGTTACCTAAAGCAGTTTGGGCTTACAGGGCAACTTGTAAAATAACAAAAAGCTTCACACCATATGAATTGGTGTATGGAAAGAAGGTTTTCCTTCCAATTGAGTTTGAGTACAAGAATCTCATAACAACAATACAATTAGGGATGGATATATCAGTAGCATATAAGGAGAAACTGCAAAATCAAAATCTCAATGCTTTCTATGAGATACGCATGGAAGTAATTTACCATACTAAGATTATGTAAAAATAGAGGATGTGGTGGCATGATTAGTTTATCAAGACAAAACAATTCAACAAAGGTGACTGGGCTCTACTTTATGATTCAAGATACAAATACATAAAGGGAAGTTGCAAACACGTTGGTTAGGTCTATATGAAATTTAGGAAGTTTCTCCAAATGGAGTAGTTTAGCTAACAAGTATTGATGTGATAAGGTTTTCACTCTTAGTCAATGACCATTGATTGAAGCTTTATAAAAAGCTACCACAAAAAAATGATTTATTATGAACTCTTCAACATCAATTTGAACCTAAATTACATGAGCAATCAACAAACAAAAGCACGACATCAAATGAGGTATCAACAAACAGGCTAGCCATCTTGCCTACTGTATTTTCAAGGAATAATTCTACAACACATCACATAAATAGGTGAAACACAACAACCTTCATTTTTTGGACCTATAGAAGAGTTCACAAGACCTACGACATCACACTCTGAGGCATATCATTCAAAAGGGACATGTTTCTATAGATACCCATAGTACTTGCATTGTCATCAGTTCATTTGTGCCAATAGCAACCATCATTTATATTCATCTCATACAACTTATTCATTCAATAACATGTAGCAATCACATCCACTTTTCACTTCGCCCATACCATGCAATAAATTCCACTATTCACTTTCATCTCACGTACTTTCATCAACCTGTTTCTCACCACTCCCATTTCTTTTACATGTGTTATATGCCAAGTTACTTTTTAAAACACGATCACCCATAGTACTTTTCCATCACCTCATATAATTTTAAAATATTTTCCCATGTTGCATGGTGACATTCACTAAACTTCACACATGCCAACCTTCACTTCGCAACATGACAACAAGTATTTCTCAATTAACTATCATAATTGACATTTAAGCTTGCTAATTTTGTATTCATTTATTATTCATACACACATTTTTAAACTTCATATTTCAACATTCCAATGCTTAAAATTTATTACCCACACCGTTTCCATACCTTCTATTTAAGGAAAAACAACATCCTTAATTGGGGGGAGGGGTAGCTAAAAGGTCATTATTGTTTTCATTGTTTTCAATTTTCTACCTATTAGCAAGAAAATGATAGTTCAAAGCAAAGCAAAAGTATCCATAGTTGAATTGGTTGATCAAGAAAATACAGAGCATAGTAGAGAAAGCGTCAAAATTGGTTGATCTTTCAGGAATAAAGCAAAAATGGAATTGGTTAAATGGGAGGTAATATTGTAAGAAGAGAGCCCACACCTCATAATTTTCTGCTAGAAGATAGGAAATATTTGCCCATCTTCTAGTAGGCAAGTTGGCTATATTATTTTCTTCGACTCATAATTTAACAAGCTCATGTCCCAAAAAAATTCTAGTACTTTGCAAAATGATGAGGCTATTGTGAGGGCACTGAGGATTGATGTATCAGAGGTGGTCATAGCAAAGGTATCAAGTCTACCAAGGATAGGAGAAGAATTCCCAGTCAGAGCAAACATAATTGACGCTAGAAATGAATTTTCATTACCGGGAGAGAATTTGGATTCTTTGTCACAAGGTATGAAACGTCTTTCCTTACCTTGGCTTTGGGCCTCAATCACTGCATATATTGTTAGATACCTTACTTGTGATGGAAGATAGTCATTATTGTATAATGTGGATTCCAAGCTCCTTAGCCACCTTCGCCATTAGAGGTTGGTAAATGTACCAAATTTTTGTATAATTTGTTAAAAAGGATGTCATCAAAGTAAGGAAAAGGAATTAGTCTTCTCTTTCCCATTTTTTCTTAGTCACTTGTTAAAATAAGTCTCAAGATTCAATTTCCCAATATATCTTGGGAGGAATTTATAAATAGCAGCAATGTTAACAACATTATTCCAAGACAAAATTTAGAAGGGGTGAAGAATACGAAATGGAAGAACCTCCTATGACTGAAACAGAGGAAAAAATACCCTTTGGTTCCCCTAGTGCAACACCTACCCGCAGCATGGAGGGGCCTGAAGAACAGGAAGAGAATGAAGCTCAACCTACAGCTTTGCTAAGCAGCTCGTAGTCGAAGAGGATATAGAAACCCCAACTGTTGGAAAAATCCATTCTAAGCCACAAGAAAAGGAAAAATGTGGCCTCTACCTCTACATCTGTGAGGAAGAAAAGTACACAATCAAGAAGGCGATCTCACCACCTAAGGAAAAGAGGGCCTGTAAAAAGTTAGGATAAAAAGAAAAAAGAATATGTTGTTATAATTGAGACTGATATATATTCTGAGGAAAATATTCCTAATAGTGACACTAGAACACCAATTGTGCAGCCCTTGTATACGATCAATACTTATGACTCAGATTTAGAAGATATTTTTATGGCTAAAAAGAAGAAAAGTAAACCTCCAAAGAGCCATGTTTCAAAAGGGTTTGTGTGAAAAGAGGAGGTTGAGGAGGAGAATATTTTGGAGAAAGAAGAGGAATTTATGTTAGAAGGAAGAAATGCAAGCAAGGAGCTATAAGAGGCCTTGCAAAGGAAGAGCAACTGAAAGCGTACCAATAGAGGGACAATGAAAGAAATGCAAAGATTAAGGAATTGGAAGAAAAAACTATAGAAATTTGAGTAGGGATCAAGGTTAGAAGTGTTGGCACAACTTGTCATAATTGGAAGGAGTGAAAAATATCAAAACCCTGAGAGCTCAACAAAATTACTATCCACTCATGCTAGAGCAATTGAAAAGCAAGAGACAAAGATAAAGAAATTGAAGGTAAAAATTGATGAACTGGCAAATAAGATAGTTCAATTGATGAGGTGCAAACCTCTTGCCAGGGTATACACTTTATTCTTGCAAGAAAAAATTGTGTTTTCAATTTGGTCAAATAATTAGTGATCCCAAAATTGCCATGAATTCAATATCATTTTTTTAGAGGTTTTCCAATGGTCCCCACCAAAAATGCAAGATCAATTGTGTAAATTTTATTTACACAACTTGATTCTTTCATATGACACTACATGGAACCCACTCATATTTGTGGGAGATGTTCAGTTTGGGCTTTAGCTTCCTATATTAGGAATGAACATAAAAGGGGTCAACTAATGCAAGAATATCAAGAGAGAGAGAATTCACCCTCTCTACAATTGAGAGAAGAAGCAACAGATCCAAATGCAGTGGTAGACCAGTGGATAGACCTCATGGAGAAGAGGGGAGTTGCAACAAAATTTATGGAATGCAGAGAAAGGGACTATAAAAGATTCAAGGGACTAGCAACAAGAACAATTAGAGAGGCACTTGAATTTTCCCAAAGCAGATGAAAAGAACTCACCCCATAGCTTAAAAAGAAGGAGCCTCATTTTGTATACAATTATGTGGCAACAATTAGAAGATCACACAGATGTATTGCAACTGCCTTTAGAAATGGAATTTCTTTGCTTTCTCTGAATTTTCATCCTCCTCTCCTCCTATTCCCCATACCACACTAGATAGGGAGGAATTGAGAGGAAGATGTTGCAGTAGAGAACAAAAGAATGGAAAAGATCTCAAATCAATAGGGGTTCTATTTGAAGCAGGGTAAAGGAGTGACCAACGTCGTGGACTACAAAGAGACTGTATTGTAGTAACCTTCGACCTTAAAGCTTGCTTGAGGAAAAGCAAGAGATTTAGTTGGGGGGGAAATGATGGGCTTTATAATTGGCTAGTTTCTCATTACTATTTCATACTTTTTATCATTTCTTTTTGCTAAGGTTTAAGATATTACCAAGACCTTTTATACCTTTCATATAATTTTAAGTATTTTTAAGCCTTTGGAAATGAAAACATGTGATGTTAATATGTGTATGTATGAATTCATGAATGTGTATGAATTTTAGTAGGGTTTCATGTTTAATTTATGGTTATTGATAATGAGAAATCCTTAGGAAATAAGGCTAACATTTGTAGCAGAGACAATTGTCAAACCACAACAATGGGCTTATCAACTCGTAGCATAAGGACTACAAATCGTTGCAAAGAAGAAGTCAACCAATTGGGGTGCGACACTTTCAAATGAAGATGAAGGTGATCATTTATTGATTAGTTCATGGGTCACCTAATATTACTCTTACCTGCCAATAAGACAACCAGGAGAAGGAGTCTAGTTTCAACAAGACTGAATCATGACAAAACTATTCTACTGAGCACATTTCTATTATAAATGGTTAAGTTTATTGAATATAGAATCCTTGTTTGATTTCTCTACTCCTATTTCTAGTAGTTTTTATTTTCTATTTCAAAACTCAAGTCCTATTCATATTCTTGAGGAAGAGTTGACATTTGTTTTATAGTTTGTTTTCAGTTCATGAATAACGAGACTCCCTCATAAACCCGATATAGTAGGATCCCCTATCGATGAGGAGATCTAGTAGCACTAGTAGTAGTAGTAGTATTATGAATATAGAATGTGTGTTATTGAACAAAGATCTTCAATAGATTTCCTGTTAGATTTTGTGTAATAGTTTTGTGTTTAGAATGCAATAAAAGAGAATTGATTTGATATTATGATTCTTTGAGTAAGTGTTTGACAAAATCTTGTGGAAGCAGCAACTCAAGAAAGGGCCACTTGAGGTACTATTGAACCACTTTAATTTCAATTGTCAGATTAAATGATGCATTATGAATTTCTTTAATAATGTTTAGTTATATGATTATGAATGAATATGTTATAATTCATGAATTTGATTTTGTAGCTTGATGTTTTGTTTCATACTCCAGAGGATTAGTTAAGTTAGGACACAATAGTATAACCGTTAGTTAGTTACAGTCTTAAGCATTAGCTACCCATAGCATAAGGTAGAAGTTTATATTCATTTACTTTGTTTTGTGAATTAGCAATTTATTATAATTTCAAGCTTTTATTATATTTGCATATGTTTATTTTCCTATACTCCATTGATGTAGGATGTCCAAAATCTATGAATTCATATACTTTGTCAGCACTATCTAAATTTTTATGACTCCCGAGTCAATAATTTAATGTAGCCCTCTTGTGAATGATGAACTATTTAGTTAAGGATCCTTAGCCAGTCCTCTAAGTTGTGTGCATACCCAGTGGCACCAAGTTAATTAGGCATTAGAGTTGGCTCCACAATTGTCACAAAATTAGGTAGGTACATTTTTTTATGTTTTTAAGTAGTAGGTAGTCATCTATTAAGTATATAATTAACATCTATAAAATTTCTATAAGCAATGGGTGAGATATCCTTTCCAAGGTTTCTTTTGAGATAGTTTAATAGGACAATAACCACCCATTAAAAATAGGTGTATTATACCCAACCAATGGAGGAAGAATGGTAAATATTTGGTAGAATGCAATAAAATTGAAATAATTGTTATTGTTATCCACTAATGCTTCATAGGCCATTGTTGAGGGTACTGAGAAAAATACTAGACCTTTGTCAATAATTTGAGCAAATAATGTGTTAGATGGGCTATACAACATGCATTGACATCTAGATATTAAACACAACAAAGAAACCTTGGAGGATTGTTCAAGTGTGCTTCAAGGAGGTTCTTAGTTTCTTGGTAAGGCTCTTCTTCACTTAATAAGATGGCTTCCTAGCTTTGATGCTACCAAGGTTAACATGGCTTCTATTTGGGTAAGGCTCCCTAAGCTTCCATTGAAATTATGGGATGATGATATCATTCAAGGAATTGATAATTTTATTAGTCAGTGTGTTGTCATTGGAAATGCTACAAAATTTCAAAAGTTTCATCATTGCTAAATTTTGTTTTTGTGTCAAAACGGATAAGGTTTTACCTAGCAGTATCAAATTATGCTCCAAGCTAGGTGTTTAGGAGCAGAAAATTCATTATGAGTCTTCTTTTTTGACTAAAGAGCACTCCAAGTTGTGTCATCTATATACGTACTATGAGAAGGTGTTAGAAACCACTATGGGGTCCCACTCCAACATGGGTTGTAGATTCGAAAAAAGAAAATCTGAAGTTGGGTTTGTGTGCCCTCCTATTGAGATTGGTACTGCTTTGAAAAAGGTAGGACTGTTCATTCTTATCCTACTCTCTAGAGCCCTTTGGTTAGACATGGTTTCAAACCACCTTGACTATTAGTTTAGCATCCCATTTCTTTTGGTTTGATGGCTTTGTAGCTTGTCTTTTTTGGGGGTCCTTCTTTGGCTTGTTCCTTTGTATTTCATTGTTCCATGTCCCTTGTTTATCTTGATGTAAAAGGTTTTGGGGTCCTTTGAAAACTTGTTTTTGGTTCATAGCTCCGGTCAAAAGTGAACTTACCTTAATTAAAACAAAGAAACCATGATTTTCAATGATATGGTTCAAATCATTTACCCTAATATAGCATATTGGACTAAAAAAAGTTTATTTTTAATTTTCTTATAGAACTAGACACCAATATGATCAATAAAATAACCTCAGCTTCAATCTTAATCAATATTACATCTATTAGAATATAAATTACCAAGGAGAATAAATTGGAATAAAATTTGTTGTTGGACATCTATAAATATGACAAGCATAAAAAATGGAGACTTCCTAAATATACAAAACCCAAGCTCTCACCATTGCATTATTTATGTTGAAGGTGGAAGGACATAAATAATATTTGACAAAGCAATTTTAGTTGAAGCAAAGAGGGCGACAAGGCATGCTAAAGAAAAGCATATTCACAACCAAGTAGCTATCTTTGTTTAAGATTCTTTGGATAAATGATAACAAAGGAAATGTTCCTCAATCGCAAAAAAGTTCAACCAAGATACTTGCTAAATTGCTCAAAAAAATTGAAAAGAAACTCTACTTTGTGAAAAACTTTGTGCTCCTTCACCCTCAATACCAACACCACAATAACTTAGATATTTCATCATCAATGCCAAACTCAATTTGTTTGTCTGTTTTTTTTTTCCTTTCCAATTCAATTGCACTGAATACCCAACAATTTTATTTTTGTAATTCACAATATACACATTACTATCTTATACATCACTTTCATGTCTATTCATTTCTCCTACAATTCAATTAGAGGGGAACATTATCACGGGACCAAATCAGTAAGGATTTCCTTGGGACCCTTTTAATATATCCAATGTGACCATTTATGTCTTATGTAGGAAGACTTGACAAGGTACGCAACCAAAGGAGACCATTATCTTTTAGACATTTTAATTCTCAATAATCTGTTGGTCAAGATCATATGCTCCAAAATCATGGAGAAACATTATGTCCACATTTGAATTGACTTAGAATTTGGGAGAGCATGTTATCAGAAATAAAGTACAGCAAAGGTTGCATAGATTCAAAGAACGCGTAAACTTTTGTCATTGATATGCATGAGGAACCAGATTTCAAACAAATTATATAAGAGATTGATGTGATATATAAAAAGAAAAAAAATTCTATTCAGAGATTTTGTACTGTAAGAATTTATATGACATTTTATTCTCCCTTGATTTCCTCCCTAATGAGATCAGTTCTTGCTAACACAGCAGCTACAATATGTATTGAAAGGTAAAAGAGGGAATATCTCTATAGTTTCTGACTTATTAACTTCCACTGTTATCAAAACATGGTTAACCATTTTTACCATTATCTTTTGCTCCACTTAAATACTTTTGATAAACTTTTTGAAACTTTGCCCATGAAATTCATATTTCATTTCTTTTCTTATTTTTTCTAGAGAAATGTTTATTGATATCAATGAGGTCATCAAGAGATTTGGAGGGATTGTGATGTGGCTTTTGAGGCATATGTAGACTCTTTTTATACTCTTCTTGTCATTCTACTAACATAAGTTTTGTTGGTTTTAGGAAAATTCACCGTCAACAAATTCACCTCCAACAATTCATTGTCATGACAAATTCATCTCGTGGAAAATTCACCACCAGCAATTCATATCATATTGTTGGCAGTGAATTTCCCACGAGATGAATTTTTCATGGCAATGAATTGTTGGAGGTGAACTTGTTGACGGTGCATTGTTGGTGGTGAATTTTTCTAAGGCCTCTTTGTTGTATCCACCATTTGAGAGTTGCCAAAGTATTTGTTAGTGGTTGTTGGTGTTGATAATTATTATTGAACTCTTTTAAGATATGGTACAATTTTCCCATTTTTATGTATCGAGCTTCATTATGTGGTGGCCTCAAGTATGTTCTAGAGGTAGCAACAAAGGATCTAGTAAAAATTTAGAAAATAATTGACATTCATTTGAGTTTTTATACCTACTTATTTTAGCATGAAGGTGTTTATTTTTTTGAGAATGAATTTAATGAGCAAGTTATTGAATCCAAACAGAAAAATGCATTGGCATCACAGACAAGGGCATTGAAATAATACTGTGCTCTCTTGAGAAGATTGAAGATAATATTGTCCTCTTGACGAGCCAAGGAATTACAGATGATACCAATGTTTAGTTCTAGAAAACATATAATTGATCTTTCTCTACACTACAATCTCAAAACAAAAGATTAAGTCAAACATAATTCACATTAGAAAAAGGGCCATGATTTGGTGGTAAGATAGAGCAAGCCTTGTGATAATGAGTAATTCAATGCTTGTTAACCATGGTCTATGATGTAGAGGATCACAAGTGATTTGAAATTTAAGTATGGTAGCAGATACAAATCCTTATTATTATGGTTGTGGTAGGATGAAATCTCCATTACTCCACCCATTAGAAATGTCACATGAATTCATAAGAAGAATTTACATGTATTCATCAAAAGACATACAATTATAACACTTTTATATCAACTAAATTTATATCAGTTTCACAATTTATTGATGACATGATGTTTTTTTATTATAAGAGAACTCTAAAGGGGGTGGTTGTACCAACCATCATGCCGCTTCCTTTAATTTCCTATATACCTTATGATTTTTTTGGGTACTTGAAATACAAACATATAAAAAAGATGTATCTTTGATATATTGATACCTTGCACATGTATTATATTTTTTAAAATTAAATCATTTTATTTAAGTCAACAAAAAATTTATTTCTTTTATAGAATTTTTCATCCAAATCATAAATGTTTTATATTTTGATTGGTGAATATTTTTAATTATATTTCAAATTTTATCTATGATTGGAAGTCTAATATTATTGAAAGTTTGTTTGTAAGAATATTTTTCAACCATTTCATTTAACACAATATTTTTCTCTCACAATTGACTTAACCAACATCATTACACCTTGTTGGCACATAAAACTCAATTCATATGTAATTAATTAAAATTGTGTATAATGGGTAGTACTCGTTTCTCTTATGTTACTCTTGTCAATCCAATCAAATAAAAAACTACTATAGACAATACTAAGTTAGATGTATGGATGAGGATCTTAAATAATAAACAACTAAAAGATCTCCATCAATAATATACCTATAAAAATTATTCTACTATAACATAACTTACTCGGATACCATATTAGAAATTATAATCTTAGGTTACTAATCATTAAGAATAATTATAAAATAAATAAAATTGGAGTTACAAGATATACAAATTATACACAATGTATACATGGAGAAAACCCTTCTAGGTTAAAAGTCTCATAAAGCGTCATTCCATTATAACATTTACAAAATAATCTATTGATACATAGACTGAACATGGGGTTGTCACTTTTCCCCACTTCCACATGACTAAAAATGCCTCTTATTTTTAGTGATAAAATTTACTATTAATCTCCAGGTTGTAGGCTCCTCTCAATAAGAGGAAACCTCCTTAAATATAGGATAAGGGATGGAAAAATATCTAAATAGGTATTAGTCACACATATTCAAAACTGCCATCTATAAATACTTAATGATCTAATGGCTATTAGACTATAATTATTTTAAGTAGGATATATTTAATAAAGCATATATATATAAGGTCTTATAACCTTAAATTAGAATAATATATAAATTTTATAAAGGTAATTGACCCCTAATAACATTATGTTCTAATAGTAATCACTCTTGACTTGAGTGGTAAGAACCACTATAAGAGCATTGATTTTCTCATAGTAGGTTTACATAATTTGTATTTATTTTATAATGTCTACTATAATTTAGTAAACTAAAGGATATTCACATATGACTCCTCTAGTTCTTCATCAAAAAATACATATTGATCATCACAATATTTATCATCTCTTTTATTGGTATAGTCAATTTCATACTCCTCATCCCCAAACACAACATCTTGGTTTTTTATTGATCATATGTATATAACATGTTTATGTCTTGATCTTGTTGGCCCTTACCATATTCCTAATCATCAAAACACTCATTACATTCCATTTCTTTTTCCATCATAGCCAAGGCAATGACACATTGATAGATGTATAAGGTATATAAAAATATTAATGCAAGTAGCATCTTAAATAATGTTTACATTGGGTTTGTTCAAAGGAATAAGAGCATCACTTTTAGAAGAAAAAAAAAATAGACCAATTTTTTTGACATTTAGGGTGCTTGTATCCTAAACAAACTTTCCATTATTCCATTTTGTGTTGTAAGGCATATCATAAAGTTTTAGGAGTCTCTCTTGTTTATTAGGGTTTTTCCTATCACTTGGCAACCCATTTTCATTATGTGCTACCTTGTAACTTAACTCCTTCAATGCATGCATTACCTTATCAATTTTTCTTTAGTGGGAGGTAATTTATTTGATTGAGCTTTATCACGATGAAGAATTTTGAATTCATATCTCTTTGGTATCCTCCTAGAAGCTTTCTTGTTACTCTCAATATTTATATCCATATAATAGGAATTTTTAAGGGTGAGAGGGTTCATTTACCTTAGTCTATATCCTATTTTTACATTATACATGTTACAATGTATCATTAGTCACATTAGTTTATCAAGCTTCATGTAATGTAAGATTTTAGACATCAATCTCATAAGCTTGGTGTTTAAATAATAAGTATTTTCTATGGATCCCTTAGTGATATTAGTAAGCACAATTATTATGAATTTGGAATCAATCATGTCTCCATAATTTTCTCTAAATATTCTTTGAAAACCAACTAGTGTCTTAACAATTCTTTGTGGAAGGTTTTTATACCACTCCTTGGTTGTGTCATGCAAGGATTGAATAAATATTTTGATCATGACATATTCATACCCAATATCAAAATAAATAATGAGATTCATGAAGGATCTCAAATGATCTCTCCTAATATTGTGTTGTTCCCTTAGAATTTGAGTTGACCCCTTACTTCATTTGTGACTAGGTTAGGGGTGATCACACAATAGTGGTTTACAATTTTTGGCCAAACTGGACACTGAAATAATTTTTTCTAACAAAATCTTCACTTTTTAGCACCTATAGCAACTAAACCGTGAGGAATTTGAAGATTATACAAACTAGAGTTTCGTGAATTTTTTTCTGTAGATTCTAAATATATTTTTTTCAAAATTTTTGGAACCAGATTGCACTTCTTTTTCCATCTCCCTTGAAAACTAGTTTTTTTCATAAAACAATATTTTTAAAAAGTGACGCTCACCGTATAACACATAACTTCTTTTCCATGAAGGATAAAATTCTAATTCTTTCGAATTTAGATTTGTAACTCCGATATCTAGTGCTTCCACTTGGTTAGATAGTGTTTTATTGAATTTTTTTCCTTAATCAAGTTTCAAAGTCAAACCAATTACAATTCAAACATAGGCCCATATAACGCGTAAATTTTTTTGTATGTATTGAAATTCAATTTTTTTTTGTTAGATCAAGGACTCCAATATCTGGTGCACTCATATTTTTCAAAAAAAAATTGATAATCTTCTATTTTTCCACGTGTAGAACATAGAGCTTGATTTTCGGTGAAAAACCTACATTCACAATAAATAAAAAATAAATATAATATCAAATTTAATTTAATTAAAATAATACTTTTTTGGAAGCTTATAATAAGGACTACACACTTACAAAAAATAAGCTTAAAATGAATTCATTTGATCCCCCAAAAGGTAAATCAAAAGTGGTTTTTTATCAACATTTTGATAGGTGTAAAGGAGACTCCGTTATAGGTATGGTTTAAAACTAGTGGGGTTTTATCCAAGGGAGCTTGGACTAAGATGGTTTGATCAAACCCTCTTCAATTGGAATCCTTTAAATGGAACTTTTCAAGGCTTAAATCATTATATTTTCTAAAAATATGTAATTTCAGCAAAAATCAGGATCTCCCAGAAAGTGTAAACCACTATTGTGGCAGCACCCTTAGAATAACTATGGATTCCCTAAAAATTAATTTGCATTGTACCTAGTTAAGGCCAATGGTATTGCCATAAATATATTTATCATATTATTAAATAGAATTATAAGAATTTAATTTGAAGATTTGGAACGGTTCTTCCTATAAGACGGAATTGTAATAGTCTAAAACTAATAAGGATTAGTGATAACATTATGAGGAACAATCCTAAGATTTTTTAATCTATAATATATAAATAAAGGAGGTACATAATCTAAAAAACCTAGTTGTCTCGATTCATTGGTGTAGTGTCGTAAATTGCATACCCTTTCAATTTCACATAGCAATATTTCATCTCTTTAGATTTTCATATAATTATTTAATTTCAAAATGTTAGCACTTAAATTCTTCATTTTTGTTAATTTCATGGTGTCCCTAGTTTTTTGTTTGAATTCTCTCAGACGGGAGCATTTTACACGAATGTCTACATGGTGTGCTAATCAACCTATGAAAAATTGTGATTATAGTGGTCATTGAAGATTACCTTCTGGTGGCTTTTTTAGAATTAACACCCCTGCATGCTATCATGTTGAACAAAATCAACCCAACTTACTGGTTTGAAAAAAGGAAGCTTGATTTTTCACTCTCATGCATATTTTGGTTCACACAACTTTTGAAGTATCACTTTCACCATTGAAGATACAACCAGCTATTATCTATATTGCATGTCATTATCTCTCTCTCTCAACATCAATCTTGAAGCAAAAAATCTCCCTTGGAGATTTTTCAAAGCTTCAAGGTGATTTCATTCCATATAACCAAATGTTCTATCTTATTCAATATAACATTCAAATGCTTCAAGCGTTAATATTTGGTTATTGAGCTATTTATATTTCTAGTTACAATATATTTATTTTCAAGTTATTGCATTTCACATCTTTGAAAATCTATATCAAAAACCTTGGTTGTCGTTGAGGCCAAAACACTGAAATAGGGGTTTGACTAAGGTAATCCCCTAAACAACCAAACCAAAAACATTTTTCCCTTCTTTTGTGTGTGCAGGTTTTTCATTGAAGAAGGATAATCATAATTTGGTTTTATCTCTTTAAACTCATCCTTTCATTTACTTTCACTTTTAATATTTAGGTTTTGTTATCATTTTTAATATATAAATATTTCTCCTACTATTTAAGTTTTCACTTTTGTTTTTGTGTGTGTATATTTTATTCTAGGTGTTTTGTAATTTTTATTTCTCTTTTTTTTTGGATGATAATGCAATGCAAGGATGTTTGCACTATGTGTCGGTGTCTGAGGTCGAGACTTTCTACAAGTCACAGAATCATCTTTAGAACTAGTTGTGGACATCAAATCTGCAAATGGTCAACAATTTTAACATAATTTCATCATGTTAGTCCTTTGCAAAACATTAAATTTGAAATCCCTATGAAATACTTGACTATAATGAAACATGCAAATTAGATAAACAAAGATGATCAAATGTAAGCATATAAAAGCATAGTCAAAACTCTATTCCATAGTGGATTGGTGTCACATGTGCTAGTGACCCTTTCCCAATCCTTGATCAAAGCTTAAGATGAAAATGCTATGAAGATGGTGGAGTGATGATGAACAAAATCAGTTCTCAAACCAAGAGAGTGACTTTGCATAAAGATTGTGAAGAGATGGTGAAGGATTTGCTCAATGTTGAAGCCTCTATTCTATAGATTTTCAAATGCTAAGAGTGTTAAAAATGGACCAATGTGGGACTAAGATTGGACCAATGAAAGAATGACACTTGTCAAGTGGTGATTGGTTGATGTATGTGCAAGATTTGGGAAGAGTGCCCATGAGAGGGAAAATTTGAATTTGAATTTGTGCAATGAATGCTGAGTTTGACTTTGGAAGGGGACATGTAAGAGACATGTAAGGCCTCATAAATGCTCTGTTTGGTGTACATGTCCACTTGGGGGAGATTCAAACTTGGAGAATATTCTCCCTTTATGCCAAGTTGAAAATAAAGATTTTGATAAATCAATTAAATGCAATTTCATGTGCAAGTGGCCAAATCTAGAGAATGCAAGTGGGATGAGATTAACATTTAATCAGGGTTAGATTAAATAGATGATGATTATGCTGATTTGACCACTTTGACTTGATTTAGGGATTTAAATCAAATCAAAGGGAGATGAATGATGCTCTGAGATTTAATTAAATAAATGATTGATTTATTTAATCAAAGAGATGATAATAGGATCAAGTTTGATTTATTTGATTTAAGTTGATGAATTTACCCTGATGAATGGATGAGTGTGATTTTGATCAAATGCATAATGCTAATTTTGCGTGTCTACACTAGTATTTTCTAACTATATAATTTTTGTTGTAATTATTAGTGTGCAGACATATTTTCACGTGTTTATTATAGTTGGATACTTGGCTTGGTAATATAATAATTTACATTTCTACTTCTAGTTATAAACATTATAAAAATGATCTAATCATAATAGATTTTAGAATTGTCGATTCATCCTAATGTACTATGTGAGAAATTAATCTTAAAATTTTTGTATAGTTTCCATAGATTACATTTTTCATATAATACATTTTCGTGAAGCTAACTTTCTTACACAAAAAAAATTTACATTTTCAAAACAAGAACATAAAGCATCTTTTGTTTCTAAAATGTCCCCTATAGCATAGTAGTGTGCTATGCCAAATTTTCATTTCAAATTACAAAAAAATTACAAATATTTTGAGGTCACAAAATTTCTTATGAAATTTGATGAAAATAATTTAAATTAATATTTTCCTTCAACACATACATGGGTTAAATTCCAAGAGTTTGACATTTAATATGTTCTCTTTTCTATATTTTGGAGCTTAATAGCAAATTGGTATCTCTTGATTTATTTTCCCTACAAAGCTAACAAGATCACCAACTGGTTCAAATTCTAAACAATCTAGGAATATTATTTTGATGAATTTTAGATCAAAAGGTTTGGCTAGTAGAGGAAGTTATTTTTTTATTCACAAGACAACCTGTAATGAAGAAAATTCTACCTCTGCATTTAAGGAATGGATAAATTATGTTTGTGAATTTTCTTATGAGTTTTATGACCTAATATGTTTCTTCAAGTGATATAGTTACAATTCTTCATACATTAAACATGCAACAATCTAAAACTTTTCCAATACCTATTCACATGGCTCCTAACTTCTAAAAAGAACAATACACTCTCGGGATGTTGTAATCATTACCTACAGTCACTCTTGATCCTAGTTCCCCATCTCACACATCTCCTCCTTTGGATGTGGGATTCAATAATGAGGCTATATTAAGGGTTTCTTTCACATAGATATAAAATTTTGACCAAAACTTGCATAACTACCAAAATTTTCTAGCCAACGACACCCTCACTGAAGTAGTACCCATCGTTGATGCTATTTAAACTATGCTTATATTAAACTCTCAATCTATGGAATTTTTTAGAGGATTGGTACATATTATTCATAATAATGTCTCATCTTATGTGCATGTCACTTCAAACACTACATATGCACAATCTAGTGTTACTATCACACATATTTCTATGTCGATGTCAATACCTACCATGCACATGGTGACCACTACACCCATGTTCACAATAGTTGCTCCTACTACTGGTTTTTCTTCTAGTTTATTTGGAAGATCCTTTGGAATCTCTTAGCATTTAGGTTTTAATAATTGTACATACACTGTCTCACAAATATCCATCATTCATATGCATACCACCAACCCCATTCTTAACCAATTAATGCAAAAATTTGTCCATCTCCAAATCCAATTTATTTTTCTAGCTATAAATTCATCTAAACCTGTGATCAATACCTATTATAGATGTAGCCCACTTTCACTATAAAATTTTATTACCTCTTTACTTGTAGTCTTTGAGGTGCCTCAGTTTGAAAAATATAATGGGAAGGGAGACCCTCAAGCACATGTTTATGTTTTCACTACTTTATGCAATAATTTCTTATTCCAAGATGCTTTGTTATAAAAAATATTCCTATGCTCACTGAAAGACACCACTTTGGATTAGTTTTTCTCACTTCTTGAGAATTCCATAAACACCTTTAAGCAATTGATAAACCAGTTCCTCTAGCACTTTCAAGCAAACATTAGACTACAAGTCACCTTCATTGACCTCGTCCACTACAAGCAAGGACCTACTAAGAAGGTGATGGATTTCATCTTTCAATATCAATCTCTATTTTTGAAAATCCCATATGTTCTCCCTTATTATAATGTACAAAAAAAATTCATTGGAAACTTGCAACTAGCATTGCATGATAAAATCCTATTAATAAAATATAATTCCTTCGCTCATCTTTACACAACCTTGTGTGAATATCAATAGCCAGTGAGTTAGTTTGGGGGATCTACCTCATCATATCCCTTTGATACCAGATTTGATGCCTCTTGTTCTTATAGTTGTAGGAAAAATAAATTATTTTTGGAACACAAACATAAAAACTATGTGTGATGCTTCTAAATTTTTGGTTGTAATTCCTCAACAGCAAAGACAATTTACCAAACTATCTAAATATTTATATATAATGATGCATAAACTAAAAAAGATAATTTAATAACATTACCTCTCATTCATCCTCTTCTAATTAACCAACCTCTTTCATCTTCCTACAATTTGAAAGAATTTTATCAATTTCATCATGTTCCTAGACATAATATTGAATGATGCATGCATCTTCATCACCTCGTGCAAGACCATGTTGATTTGGGATCTATCCAAATTTTTGATAAAAAAATATAATGTGAATAAGTCGATAGTGAAGCTCTAAATCAGAACTTACAAGTCTACACAAACCCTTTTCCATCACATTCTTTTAAATTCATCAATGCTAACATTTTCACTTCTAATTATGGGTCTCTTACTTGTATGAGTGACATGGTTAACATGGTCAATGTTCACCCCTGATCATCTCAAGTGCACGAAATTGTTACCCTTATATAATGATCTACTGGTTAGGATACAAAATAGCCCTCTTTACATTCCTACTCATTTTAACGAGAAAAATGTTAATTAGGTTCTCATTGATCCCATAAGCACAGTCAATTTAATTACAAAGGAAATCCTCCTAATCAACCAACTTTATCAAGATAAGTATTATGAATCCAAGGTCACCATATGCACACATGATGGTCTATCTTTGTCGCCTATTAGATCCATTACTTTGTCAATAGAGGTCAAACCTAAGTGTGTTGAACAATTTTTTTCTATCATTCATTTGACTTATTTCATGTGAAGTTAGGCATTCCTTGTATAACTTAAATGAAATTGGTCACTTTGGTCATTCATAAATATTTAAAATTTCCTCACGACAACATATTGCATACAATCCAACACACTGAATTTAAACCACTCATCTTTTGTGGTGGCTTCTCCCTTGACCATTTATATCCTAATACTCTCTAAGGACCCTTGCAACCTCACGAATTTTTATACAAAGCATATCAAAAATTCAAATTGAGGCATTTAAGTTCATCGTCTTCAGCATATAGCTCCTTTTATGCTCAATCAATTGATATAGACAATGCATACATACAACTTAAGGGACCAACAGATCCCTTATTAAGAAATTCATTATCCTAGAGGTGCTTTATTTAATTTATCAACCAAGGAATTGTAATATTTAAATGATGTTGGCATTGTATGTGCAATTGAGAATCCTAAATCATCCTAATCAATTGTGTATAGAAGAGTGACAAAAGAAAATATAATTGAAAGCAACTTGACTAAACTAAATCTATCTGGAAATAGATTCAAATGAATAACAATTGCTATGGGTAACTATAAGTACTATAGGTAACTACTCTTGTGAAGATAGTAACTTAACGACTCAACTATGTTGTAGCTTATTGTAATATTATAATTAATCTCTATTCAACAAATCAAATTAACTATAAACTAGAAAATACAAATTAGCAATTCAGTCTACTATAATTAATAATCTAAACTACAAGGAGTATTATAGTACCTCAAGTGGCCCTTTATTGAGTTGCTACAATCCCACAATATCCTTCTTCAAATCTTCTCAAGATAGTCATGGAAAATATTATATCTATCTTTATTGCAAATTGAATAGATAATTGGGAACAAAGTATTGGATTGATAGGAAAAGTACTTATATTCAATCTACTTAACACAATATGTAGCCTTTTTTGACCTCTCACAAGATTAGACATATATACAAGATCTTTAAGATTTCAATTATTTTTGGACTAAAAACAAACTAGAAGTAGTTGTCGACTCTCCCAAAAATATAAGAAGAGGACAGGGCTTATTTTAAACAATAATGAAAAGTTAGTGGAGATAAGAGTGTCAAAATCATATCAAGACTCTACATCTTTAAAGAATAGCATTATAACTAAAGACATGCCTAATAAAAAAAAACTCATTACAATCCATAACCATTGTTATTACAAGTATCTTCTTTCCTCCATGACCTAATCATAGCATAAAGTAAAAATTAGGGTGATCCACAAATAAATCATGTTGACAATCTCTTACCATTGCCTCCATCAACTACAGAAAATTGCATGTGTTTTAGGTGATCACTCTCTTTGGATATGGTGGACAAGCATCCTTTTGCTACAGGTTGATAGTCCCTTTGTTGTGGGTTGAAAGATCCTTAGTTGTAGGGGTAGTTTATCTCAAGGGAATATTTTCATCATTAATAATAATTATTAACATAAAACTCTTATTAAATTCCATAGACGTTCACAGATTCACATAGCCATTATCAATATAATATATCATCCACAGTGCTTTAAATACTTAAAATGGGTGGAAAGGTATGGGAATTTCTTTGAAACTATCAGAAATATTATGAAAAGTATAAGACTCAAACAAGGAAAATAGGACAACTCTAGGATTCATCAATCCCCCCAACTTAGCTTTTTTCTTGTCCTCAAGTAGTTCAGGGCCTCTTATTATATTGTAATAAATTTCTATGTAGTCCATAGTTTCAATGATTCTTTCCCCTTACTTTAGGTAGAACTCTTTTTGTGCAAATATTATTTCCCATCTAGCTTGGTCTACCACCCCTTGTTCTTCCCTCCTTCCTGTTCAATGTGGAATTGGGTACAGGGGAAGGGGAGGATGAAATGTTAGAGGGAACCAAGTGATCTAGTGTTGAAGGGAAGATTTGATCTGCGTATGTTCCCTTATGGTTGTTGCCAAGTAGTTAAAGATGGAATCATGGGGTTCTTTCTTTTTCAATTCTTGTGTCAATTCATTCCATCTGTCCTAAGAGAACTTGAGTGCCTCTCTTCCTATTCTAGTTGCCAGCTCTTGAAATCTCTTGTAATATTTTTTTGACACTCCAATATTTTCTTTTCCACCCACCCCATTTTTTTCCACTAAGTCAATCCATTCCTGAACATAGACCTCATCGATATCTTTTGCTTCTACTTTAATGTGTAGGGGAAATGACTTCCCCCTCTTATGATAATGTTTTCATAACTGACCTCTCTAATTTTCATTCCTAATAAATGAGGCTAGTGCCTTTATTTAAACATCTCCCACAAAAATTAGTGGGTTCCAAGCAGTATCATATGGAATGGCTAGATTATGTAGATAAAATTCACACAGTTGATCCTACATGTTTGGTGTGGCCTCTTGATAAGCTTTTAAGAACAAATTTGGTGATGATAATGAAATTGGAAGATCACTAATTAATTGGTTGAATTTTGGAAGCTCAAAAAAGATCCTATTGAAATAGGGTATAGCCCCTAGTGGGTGGTTTGCATTTCATGAGTTGAACAGTTTTATCATCCAATTCTTCAAATTTCACCATTATTCTTTTAATTTTAGAGTTCTTTTCAATTTCTCTATTTTGTACATCACTATCAATTCTAATCTTTCCTTATTCCATTATCTTTGTGACTAAGAAAGCTCTTCCATTTTTTTCCATAATTTTATCCCAAGGGTAACCAAAGTAGTGGTTTTTGGTGTTGTTGGGACATCATTCTGCTCCTTAGGTTTAATATTTTTCTTATTTATTTCTATGATGGCCAACTTGGCCAACTTATCCAAACTTATCCATTTTTTTTATTAGATAAGCAGGGAAGGGCCCTGATCCCATGGTTACAGCAATAGACAAAAAGGAAACAAAAAAGGTGGGAAACAACACCACCAGCAATCCAAAAAACAACATTATTAGCTCGCAAGCCAAATTTTAACATAGTAACCATAGTCCAACCAGTACTAATCAAAAATAGTAAGTTTCTAGTAGCATACTTAGATCTACGTAAACCATTAATTAAGTCAACAGTATCCCAGGTGGTATTCCACCATATCATAGCTATTAATAACATAACAGTCTGAGAGATTAAAACGAAAGGACAAAAACTCATCATAAACGATAGAGTAGCAACATAAAGCCATTAATTGGCTTTCTTCAATAGGTCCCCATACTCTCTCATGAGAGTAATGTAATCTCTCCAGTCAGGTCCCTCGGTCTCGTCCAACATCTTCAAGACATTCAGTTTCCCCTGTTTCCTCAGCTTCCTGGTGATTTTGGATTCTCCAAAAGCAGCTCCCAGCAACCCCCTCCTCATCAGTCTGTTAGTTACCTTCATGATCGTAACTAAATCCTTATCCATATCTTCAAACTAAACCTACATAAATGTTAGTCTACTTTTTAAAAATTAATTGCTTGAGTCCTCTATTTTATTATCCATACCCAAATCCCCAACTTCCTGCACATTTTCATCCTCCTTTTCATCCTAAAATTGCTCAATTTGTTCTTCCTCTTCCTCTTCCTTATCCTCCTCTGATCCTTCTTCCCCCATCTCATAAGCCAAGTCCTCAAAATCCATATCCTCTGAATCATTTTCCTCTTGGGCTTCAAATTCTTCATACCCCAGGTCCTCCTCATCACACACAATCATTTTTTGTTTACCTTTTTTGTCCTTCGAGGCTGCTTTTGCAAGATGGGATGACCTTGTCCCACCACTCCCTCCACTCCCTTGCCCCTACAGAGATTAATTCTCCTCATTTTGAGTCCCTTCCTCAGTAATATTGATGACATCCCTAGGGTTTAAGTCTCTTTTGGGTTTCTTCACCTTGGGAAGTTCTAGCAGCAAAGGCGAATGTTTTCTTTTTTCTGGCATGGCTCTAACGAGCTCAATTTTAAATATTCTTTTTTCCTCACTCTTTTGCGACACAGGAGTAGAGGGGTTGGACACATTGGCCACAAGGGAATAGCTTTTAGTAGTAATAAGCACCCTCCTAGCAGCAACAACAGGAGGCGAGTGGGGGTTAGGTTCCTCAGCCAAGATTTCAATAGCAACAGGGTTTTCATCCAAAAGTTGTTCCTCATTATCCTCTTCAAAACGGCCAGGGTTTTCATTTCTTCCATCCAAAGGGTTGCCATGGGGATTCAACACCAAAGCATACTTGTACAGGGTTAGCATCAGACCTTGGTGGAGGGAAGGACGAGCTCCCTTCTCGATATTGAGTTGTAGGGAGGACAACAAATAAAAAGGAAAATTGACTCTCACCATGTCGAATGTGGTTAAGCAGGGGAAAATGGTACACATGTACCGACATATACCTTCCCTCAAGAGTAAAGTACCGCATAACAAATAGGATAACTAAAGCAAAGGGAGGAGGGAGTTCCAATCTTGCATACCCGTTTTGAAATCTTTTGAGATTCTCCCCTTCATGTAGGAATTTGTCGACAAACCTTTGGTAGTCCGCCCCGCTTTTCTTTGCAACTTTAATCCCTTGATTTTGCAACCCCGTTGCTTCTACAATGAATCTTGTCATTACCTCAAACTTCACCACTCTAATGGTAATGTTACCCTTCCTCCAGGAGTTGGTAAACTTTGTCGTTAGGTTCTCGTTGTATCCCTTCAGGGATTGGAAGAATGGATCCATACCAACATTTTCAAACATTCTCCATAAATACACATTCTGTTTCAGGGCTTGACAATTTGGCTGCTCAATTCTCTTCCTAGGTCCTCCCATTTTGCTTTTCTACAAATTCTTCAGCTACGACGAACTTTTCTTCATAATCTCCCACTCCTTTCTTTCCAGAATGCAACAACCACACTTACTTCAAATTACACAAAGAGCCAATAAAGAATGGTGAATCGAGAAGTTTCTTTTTGTTAAGTCCAACGACACATTTCCCAATACAATAAAACCATCATTTTTCTTACAAGTATTAAACTCCCCATTAATTTTCATACCTTTCTCCACTTTAGAAATGCGGGAATAGCTGACACAAGACAAATCAGCATGAATAGAAATGACAACCCTTAACAACTTGATAATCTTCATGTGATTTTTGGTCACCTCCATAATGGAAGAGTAATAAATAATACTTCCAACCACAATCAACCGATGCAATCTCATACTTCCTACGTCATCATTACACAAAAATCCAAAAAGCACCACTTGGTACTCATTTTTTTGCATAACATCAATCTTTCATTTTTGCATATGGTACTCATTTTCAAATTTTTCATTTAGGACTCTCTTAAAGACTTTGACATATTACCCTTAGTCCACCGGGTCCATCCCCTACAACTCAGTGCCACGTTGGCGGAACAATCGGCAACTTTATTTCCCTCTCTATAGGCATGTTGCACCCTACAATTGGTAAAAGACCTCTTAATGACTTGGCATTTATCAATTATATTTTTTAATTCCCATGGTGGCATAGCTTCTTAGTTTAGGATGTCCACTATAAGCTTAGATTCCCCTTCTATTATGACATTTTTATAACCCAGCTCATTAAGAGTATTGAAGCCCCCCAATGCTTCCATAGCTTCATCTTTATTATTGGAGTAGACCCCCATATTCATGCCAAAGCTCACTATACGCTCTCCTTTATGGTTCCTTAACAGACCCCCAGCACTAGCTTGTCTCGGGTTGCCTTTTGAGCACCCATAAGAGTTACACTTTACCCAATTCTTCTACGGAGGGCTCCATACAGTAGCCATTTTGGCTAGCATCTTTGACCAATTGAGTTTAGTTAGATCCTTCATGATTCCCCAGTTTTTCTTAATCCTCATTTCTTTGTAGTTAGGCCAGGTTTTAGAGAAGCTATAACTTCCAACCTCTATGTTTTCCTTAATCTGAGTTTTTTATGATTAGGCTTACCTCCCAACTGCTTCTCTCCACATCCCTAAATATTCTATTATTCCTTTCCTTCCATAAACCCCAGGTAACAAAAGGAGGAACTTGGTTCTAGAGGTCAACAATAACATTATGTGAGAAAGGGCAATTTTACCAGCTTTCTATAAAAACCTTGATTGAATTAGGAAACACCTAATCTGAAGACAACAACGACAGAAAGTAGGACCACACTTCCCTCACAAATTGGAAGTGAAAGAAAATGTGAATAATTGACTCCTCTTCCTGTTTATAGAGCGAGCATTTATTAACCAGTTGGAAATCCCTCCTAACCAAGCTATCAATATTACCATGAGCCGCAGTCCACTAGAAACAGTTAATTTTGGGAATCAAGTTCTTTAGCCACACCCCATTCCAAAAATGGTCTGAAGTAGCATCCTGCACCTTCATCAGTTCTTCATAAGCCTTTTTGACCGAGAAACGGCCTAAAGAGCTACCTTTCCAAAGCCACTCATCTTTCCTTTCTCTATCAAACCACTTTGCCTCCCCAATCAAATTATGCAGTCTTGTGAGGATAGGATCCCAATTCACCTATCTCTGGCCTCTCATATTGTCCCTCCTTAATAACAAATTAAACTCCTTCCATTTTGGTTCCTCCAACTCCCAATTAATATAGCCAAAAACCTTTCTACCATGCAGATCTTGTTTAGGCTTTGTTTAAGAGGATTAAGATCTTCTAAAGAAGACAGAGTTGAAGTCTCTATCCAAGGGTCCTTCCAAAAGTTTGTATTATTTCCATTCCAAATTCTCTTTCTAACCCCCAGCTTCAACATATTCCTCAGTTTAAGAAAATGATTCCATAATGTTGAACCACTAGGCAGATTAGAAACTAAGAGAAAATAGCCAGGATTCCTATTCCTCAAGTATTTAGCTTGAAAAAAATTTACCTAGTCTTTAGAGCCTTCTAGAATATTCCAACCAATTTTAGTCATTAGGGATTTGTTAAGCATTGATATTCTTCTTAATCCCATACCCCCTCTCCTTTTAGGAGTACACACTTTTTCCCAGCAAACCAGGGACAATCTATTTTTTTCTTCAGTTCCTGACCATAAGAATTTTCGCTAAACCTATTATATCTTCTCCCCAATAGAGGCGGGGATTTTGAAAAGAGATAGATAGTATATAGGAATATTTTGAAGGGAGGCATTAAGGAGTTGGATCTTGCCAGCCAAGCTAAGAAGCTTCCCCTTCCATCCCGCAAGTTTTTTTGAGTCCTTTCAATCAACTGATTCCAGTAATTATTTTCCAGCTTCTTAGAGATCAATGGTAGGCCTAGATAGGCATCAAGAAAATCAGCTTTCTGGCATCCCAGGATTTTTATCACTCTATCCTTGATCTATTAGTCAATATTAAAGAATTATTTTTTTCTTTTTCATAATTGATACACTGGCTAGAAATAGTAGCATAGTCATTGAGAACGTGTTTCCAGATACCAGCTTCCCCCACCAAGGCTTCCTTGAACATTAGAGTATCATCAACAAACTGTTGGTGGGAATCTGGCATAAGAGATGAGGAAACTTTAACACCTTTGAGAGCTTTTGAGTCCACTATTTTTTGGATATTCCTGCCAAGAACTTCAACAACAATGATAAAGAGATAGGGAGAGAGGGGGTCACCTTGCCTAAGCCCTCAACCACAAGAGAAAAACCTTGGGGGACTTCGTTAACCAAAACAAAACACATGGGGGAGGTAACACAAGCAGAGATCATCTTTAGGAATCTTCCATATATCCCAAACTTCCTAAGAACAACAAAAAGGAAAGGCCAAGAAACTCTATCATAGGCCTTAAAAATGTCAATTTTGAAGGTCATCCCAGGCTTAGAGTGATCCATTGAGTGAATAATTTCATGGGTGGAAATAACAGCATCGAGAATATTTCTTCCCTAGACAAAACCTTTCTAGTTTGAGGCAATCATTTTACCCAGCATCAGTTTAAGTCTAAACACCAATATTTTAGAGAAAATTTTATAGACTGTGTTGCAAAGACTAATAGGTCTATAATCTTTCATGGCTAAGGCATCAACATTTTTGGGAATAAGGGCTATAAAAGTAGCATTCAACTGGTTCAACAACCTACCCGACCTAAAGAAATCCCTAGCAACATTGAAAAGATCATTTTTAACAATATCCCATAAGTTTTTGAAAAAAATAGGAGGGAACCCATCAGGGCCAGGAGCTTTAAAGGCTCCAAAGAAAAACACAACCTTTTTTACTTCATCCATAGAAATAGCATTAGTCATCTTCTTAAATCGGTTCTTTAAATCGGTATCATAAATTACTTTAGGGATCACTTCAATAAGGTCAGCATTTACCTGATGAACATTGCTAGGGGCCCTATGGTGAGTGGAGAAGAAGTTAACAGCTTCCCTCACAATATCTTTTGCATTGGTCACAATAGAGCCATCCTCTTTCACAAGCGATCTGATTATGTTTCTGCTTCTATGTTTCAAGGTGGATTGGTGGAAAAATTTAGTGTTCCCATCCCATTCCTTTAGCCATTGAACCCTTGACTTTTTTTTTCAATAGATTTCCTCCTTTTTTTATCTTATACCATTGGGATCTGAGGTCTCTTTCCTTAGCACATATCTCTTCGTCCACATGACATTCCTCCAGAATATCTTGAACCTCTTTTATACTTTTTCCCAATGAATTCTTTATCTCAAAGATATTGCCAAAGGTCACCTTATTCCACCCTTTCACTCTTTGCTTTATTCTACTTAGCTTTTTTTCCAGGCAATACATTGGTGTACCAATTATAGGTTCCTCCCACTAGGATTTAACTAGAGCAGCAAAATCCAAGTGGAGACTCCACATAGCTTCAAATCTAAAAGGGAAAGGTCCCCTGTTATAGTCTGCATTTCTTTTGAGCACCAAGGCATTATGATTAGAACCAGACCTAGGAAGAGCTGAAAGAGAAAGGAATTGTGAGATATTCCAGTTAGCAGATATCAAAAACCTATCTAATTTGACTTGGATTAGATGGTTTCCATTCCTTCTATTTGACCAAGTAAACTTAGTTCCTTGAAGGGGGATATCAATAAGACTTTCCAAATTTAAGAACTCAACCAGCTCCATACTGTCAAAATAATCATCCTGCCCTCCTGACTTCTCTGAAGGAAGGAGAGGAGAATTAAAATCTCCTCCAAGCATCCAGTGGTCATATTTCCTAAAAGAAATAACATCACTTAACTATTCCCACGATAGAACTTTGTCCCTACTCAAATTCATAGCATAGATGTTTATAAGATTCCAATTCTCTTGGGAAACAATGTCTTCAAGTGTAATCATCAAATTGTACTTACAAGCAGAACACAGAGTGCCTTTTAGTTTAGAAGGATTCCAAAGGGTAGCAATACCACCTGAAGCTCCTTCTGCCTCACTAACAAAATAATTCGTGCTAGGCCAGATACTCAAGATAGCTTTATCAAAAGTTTCCTACTTCATCTTTGTTTCCTGTAGGAGGAGAACATCCACTTTATTTTCAAGAATACAAGATTTCACCAAAAATTGTTAATATGGGCTATTAAGGCCCCTTAATTCCAAGAGAGGTACTTCATTGGTAAAGCAGTAATCAGCACCACCTCCATCCCAAAGAAGCAATTAAAGCTACTTCTTCTTTATTTTCCAACTGCCACATCCCTCATGGTGTCTTTGGTTTTGGAATCCTTTTGGGAAGGCTTTCCCACCTTATTTCCCCCTCCCACATCTAGTTTCTTTTTCTTTTTGGATTTAGTTGGAGCTTGGGACCATCCCTCATCATCCTCTTTATCACTAGACCCTTAAGGGAAGCCTAGAAGAGCCCAAAAATCACTCAGGTTTCTAGCTCCAATTTGGGATAAGGAGTGCATGTCCTCCAGAGACAGGTTAGTCTTAGCCAGAACATACTCACCTTCTTCAAGATCATCACCCACGCCTTGAGTCTGAACCTTCACTCTAGGATCCAGCTCATTATCCTCCATCAGGGGTTCCTCGAATAGTACATTCTCCATGTTTACATTCCCCCCATATCCACCTTTGTTGGGAAGCTCGGGGTTGGAAAGGTGGAAGTAGGGGCAGCCACATCAAGGTTCAGGCATACCGAATAAAATACTTCAACAATAGGATCAGAAACAGACTTAGTGACCAGGTCAGGATTATCCTTCAGAAGGGGGACAAACACCTCTTGAACAAGAATAGAAGAAGGTTGCACTCCAAAATCCATTTTAATACCAGAGTGAACCTCCTCTAGAATTTTATCCTTAGCCTTTGAACCCTTGCCAACATTTTTCCCACAAGAATCTATGAGATGACCAAACTTCTTGCACAGCTGGAAAAAGAGGCAAGCATTTTCATATTCTATGGGTTGAGTCCAGTTACCAAACTTAGACTTAAGAAGAATTAAAGAAGGAAGGATCGTATTCACAGCCACATTTACACATATATGGGCATACACCAGTCTAGATCTCTCCTGAGTAATCTTATCTATATCCAGAAGACTCCCAAAGCAGTTGGTGATACCTTTTAAGATTATATTTTCCCAAAATTCCAGTGGGAGGCCTGGAAGGTGAACCCAGGTAGGAGCCGAAGCACCCAAATCAGCCGATAGATCAAAACCCTACTTCCATTTGTAGACGGAAAGAAAGTTTTTGAATCCCAATTCAAAGGCCCAAGGACCACCAGTTAGAACCTTCAGCATGTATTCATACACCACAAAGGAAAAAATAAAAATACCTTTAGGCATAGCATTTATGGTGATGCTACCTTTGAGATTCCAAGTGGAAGCAGCCCATTGACGAACCAGTTCAATATTTGGCCTATACGCCAAAAACTTTCCAACAAGAGCCATTTTGAGGTTTTCCATCGCCTTCAGCATCAAAACCTCCAGGACATCTACTTCCCAGCCAGTCACCGAGTAGGAAGCAGATTCCAATATCCTTTTACTTGAAGTTGGCAAGTCAGATCCCACCATTTTGTCCACGTAGGAAGCTGGTGCTTCCTCAAAGAAGAAAAATTTAAGCCCCAGAGATGGTGAAATGGGTGACTTTCCAAAGATTCCCTTCATCTTTTCCACAAGGGAAAGGACTGAAGTACGAGGAGGGGACGTCTGATTAGGAACAGCCAGACTGGCCGCTGCCACCGCAGGCTCAACGCCAGACAAGAGGACAACATTCTTGGAATGGGGAGCCTTCTCGGACCCCCCGACCGACCGACACATGAGGTAGTCAAATCACAACAATGGTTGGAAATTCAAAAAAACAGCCCGAGCAGGAACTTTCACAACATAGCAGAGTCGAATTATCCATTGTTGTTTATAAACATGCAACTAATTTTCCAATTCATTAACCTTGTTATCCAACCCAATCTCATTTTTTTGGTAACCCTTTATATGTTCTTCTAGTTCCTTAATTTTATGTAGATTTTCCTGTAGCTCATTAAATTCATCTCTACCATTCAAGAGTAATTCCTTCTCATCCTCCAAAAATAATTCTTCATCAGTTTCAGTTGGGGAAGAAAATTCCTCTTGGGTTGTAGGTATAATTTAATACAATACTATAATAGAATATAAATATATATATATATCCAACCTAGGCACCAACAAACACCCATTATCTCTAACCAATTAGCTTACCTTCTCTAGAGTAATTTTATCAATCTCAATGTCAAGCTCCTTTAGAGCAATTTGGGAAAAATAATTCTCCTCAAGAGACACATTAGATATATCCTCCTACTCACTCTTTAATCCTAGATTTGAGTTTTAGATTCAAGACTAACATTTCAACTGCTCAATTTTCATAAATTATTTTTCAAGCATGAATTCCTCACAAACCACTTTTCTTATGTCTTGCATAAGTAGGTGATTTTCTAGTACTAGCATTGTAGTGCAAACTTTTGTGATACTTATTACAAATGCTCTTTGGTATTCTAATTATGTAAGAGAAACTTTGAAAGAATTTTCTTCTAGGATATTCTCATTGCATTCATATATTTAAGGATAATCAACCAAAGTTTGTATATTGGTAGTAATCATAGAAGCTTCACAATTATCATCGGGATGAGGAATGTAAGTGTTTTTTGACTTTAGAACATGCCCCTAAAATCTGAAATTGAAATTTTTTGGGATCGTAGATTTTCACTAGGAATTCATCACTTTCATAGAATTGGGAATTTTGAACTTAATGTTTAATTTTCTCCTTACCTATTTTTTCCAAAGTGAATTTTAAAGCCATAAGTGTTTGAAAAACCTTCAAGGCTGGTCTATTTCCATTTCTTCCAACTTTATTAAGTTCTAGTTTGTAAATTTCAAACGATATATCAAATGTCAAAGTTCAAATTGCATCAATTCTTCAGAGTCTAAAATGGCAATGTGCAAACCCTAGTGATTCTTTGAAGCTAGTTGGTGAGCATTAATACCGCTCATGCAAACTAATTTTTAAACCCAAAACTAACCCATTTTTCGAATCATTTTCCTATTATTTATTTTCATTTCACTTTGATTATCTAGTGACCTCATCCTTCTCTTGATCATGTTCTCGTTAATTGATTTCTTATACAAATTCTAGCTTTCCCCAAATATTTTATCATTCAACTTAGGTGTTTAAATTCTATTTTGATTTAAATTTACAATAGAAACTAGTTTGACTAAAAGATTTCAAACCCAAGGTTCAACTTATTCAAAACTCATACCATAGTTTTGAAGGTTTTGTAAAAAAAATTTAAATCTACTTTCTTCACTCATGACCAATGGAATCCCCTTTTAAACCATCAAATGATAGCTTTAAATCCATTAAACCTAGAAAACTCAAATTTTACATCCCTTAGAGTACCCCTATTAGTGTGCACTTATTATTGATGTTTTTTATTCATATTTTATTATTATATATAAAATGACACTAACAATGGGAAATCCTACAAATGTGGGACTTGATCTTCTTAATATTTTGAATTTTAAACTATGTAGAGAAAAAGGGAGAGAAAATATTCCTTAAAAAAAATATTCTAAGGCGATTCATGGAACAAAACTTCTACACTAAAATGACACAACATTTATTATTCAAAACATAATATTGACTCATGGCATCCAAAAGCATATAAATGCATGATTTCAAACCATTTATAGACATTTTTATTAGAACAAATAAATATAGGCATGATATATAATCTAGAAGGAATATTTTAAGATAGATACACAAGCATGGAATGTCACTTTGTCTTCATTGTTGAACTGAGAATAAACTATAAACAGAAAAACTTGCACAATTACCAAATATTTAATTACTCCTTGAGAAGCAATGACACACTCTCACACACATACGCTCTGAAACCAAAATAATGCAGAATCTAACACCAATAACTCACTCCCAATTAATACTCATCGACAAAAACCTACAACACAACAATAAATACTCATCAATGAAAACGAACAACACAATATTTTGCAATCAAGCAATAATTCAAATTGACAATTTCATTTTTCAATGGAATCGGATCAAAGGTTTCCACAAAATAGCTTTTCCAAGCAACCATAACATTTATATCCAAACAACAATTCAATTCAATAATACACTTTGATTCCATTACAATCTTACACATAAGGCGCATACTCTTCTAAATTGATTTTATCTACACTAGGTTTCTTGTCTCCTATGTATGGTTCTCTGATTTTCTCCCATTACCTTATGCCTCTAACTCTACATCTTTCATAATCTCACATACGACAAGCTTCTACCAATTCCCTTAGCTCTCACTTGCAACTTTTTTTTCTTTTCAAAAATTTTCCTCCAACCACCCCTCTCAACCTTCTATCCTTTATTTTCTTTGTTCCTTCGCAACTGAGCACCACCCATGTTAACTATGGTATCATGGCGCGGCCCAGGTTCACTTGTATTCTTCTTCAACACAATTCTTGATCACATCAAATTTTGAATTCAATTTTGAATGCCAATTTAATTGGCCTAATTCCTCGAGCTTGCATCAATCTACTCTCACTATGAAGTTGGTTCTTTTCTTCTTTATTCTGCACAACCCCAAATCTCTTTTATTCACACTAAAAACTTCTATTCTCCCTTTGGCATGCTATCTTTTTTGCACTAAAACTCCCCCACTTTTTTGTGCTAGAAATCTACTCATATTCTTTTCCTGCCCATATCTTTATGCCTCACAACTTATTCTTTCCTATGTGGTTGCAATAACAACGTTTAATAACTGTCTTTTTACCTTCCAATCGCATGGAAGCTCAATACGTGAAAATTTCATTTTGTTTGCATATATCAATATATGCTTGCCTACATGGATTTTTGTTTTAAACATGGCATCCAAATTGGCATCATCTATATAATCCTTGAAGAGCTCCAATCACCATGACCTTTCAAATGCAAATACAAGCCAAATTTTGAAAAATCAAACCAAGCATCAAAACAAAAATTTAAAATGTAAGCCAGAATTAGAAGCTTTTGTGTTAGGCTCCCTAGGATACAAAAAAAAGCATGTGCTCCGCACATGAGGTCATCAAACAAAAAATATTTCTCTGTTCTTTTCTCCTACTTCTTCCAAAATCGCTCTAGAACAACTTCTTCTTCATTTTCAGTTGCACCCTCTTTTTGCTCTTCCTTCTTCAATCCTTCATCATACCTTGATTTCTCTTCCCACTCTTGCTTTCCATTACTCTTGGAAAAATCCTTCTTTGGATCCACTCCATACTTATATTTGTTCATTCTAAGTTTTTCAATTTGCTTTCATTTGTTTTCCTTTTTCTTTTTGTATCTTCTCCTTCTTATGTCTTTTTCATCTACAAGCCTCCAAAACTCCTTCTCGCGTTCATATATATCATTGTCACTATTTGGTTCTACATCCTTTTCATCTTCTTCTCCTAAACTCTTCCCTTCAACAATTTCATTCAAAGATTCAAAAGAATCATTATTTAAATCATCGAAATCAACTTGCTTACCTTTCACCTTGCATGTGTTCTCCTCAATGAGAACTTTCTTCACCTCTTCTAGTGCATGTTGCTCACTTGGCAACTCTTTACTATCTAAACCTCTTTCATCTTCACCTTTCAAGGAAGCCATATTTTGACCTCTTCTTTTTTTAACAATCATCTTCATAGGCCACTTTACCTTCTTTTCAATGGCCAACACCAACCATATTCTTGGCTTCTTTCCTCAACCCACTTCTTGCACTTCTCTAAGTCTCTTCTCAACTCTTCCATTTCTTTATCCCACTCTGAATTTTTCTTCTTCACATTCATTTTCGTTTTTCCTCTCTTTTGGAGGCTCCCTTTTATGGCATACTGTTGCATCTTTTATCTTTCTTCTTGGCTTCTCAATACCTCACCTAGGGCTTCTCTCCTTTTCCTTTGCCCAGTATTTTGGTACTTGGGTTCTCTGTATTAACCTATCAAACTTCCACCTACATACTTATGCAAAATCATATAACCCACTTCTCCTTCTAGTTCTTTATAGACTCTCCCAGATCTTTTAGGCTCTGATACCAAAATGATGACACACTCTCACACTCATAAGCTCTAAAACCAAAATAATACAAAATTCAGCACCAATAACTCACTCCTAATTAATACTCATCAACAAAAACCTACAACACAACAATAAATACTCATCAACGAAAACTGACAACATAATATTTTGCAATCAAGCAAAAATTCAATTTGATAATTTCATTTATCAATGGAATCGAATCAAAGGTTTCAACAAAATATCTTTTCCAAGCAACCATAACATTTATATCCAAACAACAATTCAATTCAATAATCAACTTTGATTCTATTACAATCTTACACATAAGGTGTAGACTCTTCTACATTGATTTTATCTACACTAGATTTCATGTCTGCTATGTATGGTTCTCTGATTATCTCCCATTACCTTATACCTCTAACTCTGCATCTATCATAATCTCACATATGACGTACTTCTACCAATTCCTTTAGCTCTCACTTGCAACTTTGTATTGCTCTTCGAAGCTTTTCCTCCAACCGCCCCTCTCAACCTTCTATCCTTTATCTGCTTTAGTCCTTGGCAATTGAGTGCCACCCATGTTAATGATGGTATCATGGTGCGGACCAGATTAACTATTATTCTTGTTCAACGCAATTCTTGATCACATTGACTTTTGAATTCAATTTTGAATTCCAATTTAATTGGCCTAATTCCTCGAGCTTCCATCAATCTGCTTTGTCTCTCTATGAAGTTGGTTTTTCTCTTCTTTAATATGCATAGCCCCAAATCTCCCTCTTTTCTTCACACTAAAAACTTATATTCTCCCTTTGGCATGCTATCTTTTCTACACCAAAACTCCCCTACTTTTCTATGCTAGAAATCTACTCATATTCTTTTCCTACCTATATCTTTATGCCTCACAACTGATTCTTGCCTACATTGTTGCAATAATGGCCTTTAATAACTATCTTTTACCTTCCAGTCACGTGGAAGCTCAACACATGAAAATTTCATTTTGTTTGCATATATCAATATATTCCTACCTACGTGGATTGTTGTTTTAAACATGGCATCCAAATTGGCATCATCTATATAATCCTTAAAGAGATCCAATCACCATGGCCTTGCAAATTCCAATCCAAGCCAAATTTTGAAAAACCAAACCAAGCACCAAAACAAAAATTTAAAATGCAAACCAAAATTAGAAGCTCCTGCGTCAGGCTCCTCGAGAGACAAAAGAAAGCATGTGCTCCTGTGCATGAGGTCATCAACCAGAAATCATTTCTCTGTTCTTTTCTTCCACTTCTTCCAACATCGCTCTAGAACAACTTCTTCTTCATTTTTAGTTGTACCTTTTTTTTTCTCTTCCTTCTTCAATCCTTCATCATACCTTGATTTCGCTTCCCACTCTTGCTTTCCATTACTCTTGGCCAACTCCTTCTTTGGATCCATTCTATACTCATATTTGTTCATTCTAGGTTTTTCAATCTGCTTTCGTTTTTTTTTCCTTTTTATTTTTGTATCTTCTCCTTCTTATGTCTTTTTCATCTACAACCATCCAAAACTGCATCTCACGTTCATATATATCATTGTCACTATTTGGTTCTACATCCTTTTCATCTTCTTCTCCTAAACTCTTCCCTTCAACAATTTCATTCAAAGATTCAAAAGCATCATTATTTAATCATCAAAACCAACTTGCTTACCTTTCACTTTGCATGTGTTCTCCTCAATGAGAACTTACTTCACCTCTTCTAGTGCATGTTGCTCACTTGGCAACTCTCTGCTTTCCAAACTTCTTTCATCTTCTCTATTCAAGGCAGCCATATTTTTGCCTCTTCTTTTTTTAACAATCATCTTCACAGGCCACTTTAACTTCTTTTTCAATGGCCAACACCAACCATATTCTTGGCTTCTTTCCTCAAGCCACTTCTTACACTTCTCTAAATCTCTTCTCAACTCTGTCATTTCTTTATCCCACTCTGAATTTTGCTTCTTCACATTCATTTTTATTTTTCCCTTCTTATGGAGGCTATCTTTTATGGCATACTGCTACACCTTTTATCTTTCTTCTTGGCTTCTCAATACCTCACCTAGGGCTTCTCTCCTTTTCCTTTGCCCAATATTTTGGAACCTAGGTTCTTCATATTAACCTATTAAACTTCCACCCACATACTTATGCAAAATCATATAACCCACTTCTCCTTCCAGTTCTTTATAGACTCTCCCATATCTTTTAGGCTCTGATACCAAAATGATGACACACTCTCACACACATATGTTCTAAAACCAAAATAATGCACAATCCAACACCAATAACTCACTCCCAATTAATACTTGTCAACAAAAACCTACAACACAACAATAAATACTCATCAACAAAAATCAACAACACGCTATTTCACAATCAAGCAATAATTCAATTTGACAATTTCATTTGTCAATAGAATCGGATCAGAGGTTTCCACAAAATAGCTTTTCCAAGAAACCATAACATTTATATCCAAACAACAATTCAATTCAATAATCAACTTTGATTCCATTACAATCTTACACATAAGGTGCAAACTCTTCTACATTGATTTTATCTACACTAGATTTCTTGTCTACTATGTAAGGTTCTCTGGTTATCTCCCATTACCTTTACCTCTAACTTTGCATCTATCATAGTCTCACATATGATGTGCTTCTACCAATTCCTTTAGCTCTCACTTCCAAATTTTTATTCCTCTTCCAAGCTTTTCCTCCAATCGCCCCTCTCAACCTTCTATCCTTTATCTGTTTTGTTCCTTAGCAACTGAGCATCACCCATGTTAACTATGGTATCATGGCATGGCCCAAATTCACTCTTATTCTTCTTCAAGACAATTCTTTATCACATCGACTTTTGAATTCAATTTTGAATGCCAATTTAATTGGCCTAATTCCTTGAGCTTTCATCAATCTGCTCTCAGCTCTTTATGAAGGCAATTCTTCTCTTCTTTAATTTGCACTGCCCCAAATCACCCTTGTTTCTTCATGCTAAAAACTTCTATTCTCCCTTTGGCATGCTATCTTTTCTGCACCAAAACTCCCCCACTTTTCTGCACTGAAAATCTACTCATATTCTTTTCTTACATGTATATTTATACCTCACAACTTATTCTTTCCTACTCGGTTGTAATAACGGCCTTTAATAATTATCTTTTTACCTTCCAATCACATGGAGCTCAACACGTGAAAATTTCATTTTGCTTGCATATATCAATATATGCCTGCCTACGTGGATTGTTGTTTTAAACATGGCATCCAAATTGACGTCATCTATATAATCCTTGAAGAGCTCCAATCACCATGACCTTGCAAATGCAAAACCAAGACAAAATTTGAAAAACCAAACCAAGCACCAAAACAAAAATTTAAAATGTGAACTAGAATTAGAAGCTCCTGCGTCAAGCTCCCCAAGAGATAAAAGAAAGCATGTGTTCCTACGCATGAGGTCATCAACCAGAAATCATTTCTCTATTCTTTTCTTCCGCTTCTTCCAACATCACTTTGGAACAACTGCTTCTTCATTTTAAGCTACACCATCTTTTGCTCTTCCTTCTTCAATCCTTCGTCATACCTTGATTTCACTTCCCACTCTTGCTTTCCATTACTCTTGGCCAACTCCTTTGGATCCACTCCATAATTATATTTTTTCATTCTAAGTTTTTCAATATGCTTTCGTTTGTTTTCCTTTTAATTTTTTTATCTTCTCCTTCTTATGTATTTTTCATCTACAAGCCTCCAAAACTCCATGTCATGTTCATATGTATCATTGTCACTATTTGGTTCTACATCATTTTCATTTTCTTCTTCTAAACTCTTCCCTTCAACAATTTCATTCAAATATTCAAAAGCATCATTATTTAAATCATCAAAATCAACTTGCTTACCTTTCACCTTGCATTTGTTCTCCTCAATGAGAACTTTCTTCACCTCTTTTGGTGCATGTTGCTCACTTGGGAACTCTCTGCTATCCAAACCTCTTTCATCTTCTCTTTTCAAGGCAGCCATATTCTGCCCTCTTCATTTTTTAACAATCATCTTCACAGGCCACTTTAACTTTATTTTCAATGGCCAACACCAACCATATTCTTGGTTTCTTTCCTCAAGCCACTTCTTACACTTCTCTAAATCTCTTCTCAACTCTGCCATTTCTTTATCCCACTCTGAATTTTTCTTCTTCACATTCATTTTCATTTTGCCTTTCTTCTAGAGGCTCTCTTTTATGGCATATTGCTACATCTTTTATCTTTCTTCTTGGCTTCTTGATACCTCACCTAGGGCTTCTCTCCTTTTCCTTTTCCCAGTATTTTGGTGCATGGGTTCTTCGTATTAACCTATCAAACTTCCACCCACATGCTTATGAAAAATCATATAACCCACTTCTCCTTCCAGTTCCTTTTAGACTCTCCCAGATCTTTTAGGCTCTGATACCAAAATGATGACACACTCTCACACACATATGCTCTGAAGAAAAAATAATGTAGAATCCAATATCAATAACTCACTCCCAATTAATACTCGTCAAAAAAACCTACAACACAACAATAAATACTCATCAACGAAAACTGACAACACAATATTTCACAATCAAGCAATAATTCAATTTGACAATTTCATTTGTCAATGGAATCAGATCAAAGGTTTCCACAAAATAACATATCCAAGAAACCATAACATTTATGTCCAAACAACAATTCAATTCAATAATCAACTTTGATTTCATTACAATCTTACACATAAGGTGTAGACTCTTCTACATTGATTTTATCTACACTAGATTTCATGTCTGCTATGTATGGTTCTCTGATTATCTCCCATTACCTTGTACCTCTAACTTTGCATCTGTCATAATCTCACATATGACGTGCTTCTACCAATTCCTTTAGCTCTCACTTGAGGATTTTTATTGCTCTTCCAAGATTTTCCTCCAACCGCCCCTCTCAACCTTCTATCCTTTATCTGCTTTGTTCCTTAGCAACTGAGTGCCACCCATGTTAACTAATGTATCATGGTGTGGCCTAGATTCACTCTTATTCTTCTTCAACACAATTCTTGATCACATCGACTTTTGAATTCAATTTTGAATTCCAATTTAATTGGCCTAATTCCTCGAGCTTTCATCAATTTTCTCTCACTCTATGAAGTCAGTTCTTCTCTTCTTTAATCTGCACAGCCCCAAATCTCCCTCTTTTCTTTAGGCTAAAAAATTTTATTCTCCCTTTGGCATGATATCTTTTTTGCACCAAAACACCCCACTTTTTTGTGTTGGAAATATACTCATATTATTTTCCTTCTTGTATCTTTATGCCTCACAACTGATTATTTCCTACACAGTTGCAATAATGAATTTAATAACTATCCTTTTACCTTCCAATCATGTGGAAGCTCAACACGTGAAAATTTCATTTTGTTTGCATATATCAATATATGCCTACCTACATGGATTGTTGTTTTAAACATGGCATCCAAATTTCCATCATCTATATAATCCTTGAAGAGCTCAATCACCATGACCTTGCAAATGCAAGTCCAAGCCAAATTTTGAAAAACCAAACCAAAAGTTTAAAATGCAAACTAGAATTAGAAGATCTTGCGTTAGGCTCCCCAGGAGACAAAAGAAAGCATGTGCTCTTGTGCATGAGTTCATCAACCAAAAATCATTTCTTTGTTCTTTTCTTCTGCTTCTTCCAACACCGCTCTATAACAACTACTTCTTCATTTTGTTGCACCTTTTTTTTTCTCTTCCTTCTTCAATCCTTCATCATACCTTGATTTCTCTTCCCACTCTTGTTTTCCATTAGTCTTGTCCAACTCCTTATTTGGATCCACTCCATACTTATATTTGTTCATTTTGAATTTTTCAATCTACTTTCGTTTGTTTTCCTTTTTCTTTTTGTATCTTCTCCTTCTTATGTATTTTTCATCTACAAGCTTCCAAAACTCCATCTTATGTTCATATGTATCATTGTAACTATTTGGTTCTACATCCTTTTCATCTTATTCTCCTAGACTCTTCCATTCAACAATTTCATTCAAAAATTCAAAATCATCATTATTTAAATCATTGAAATCAAATTGCTTACCTTTCACCTTGCATGTGTTCTCCTCAATGAGATCTTTCTTCACCTCTTTTGGTGCATGTTACTCACTTGACAACTCTTTGTTATCCAAACCTCTTTCATCTTCTCTTTTCAAGGCAGCCATATTTGTCCCTCTTATGTTTTTGACAATCATCTTCACAGGCCACTTTAACTTCTTTTTCAATGGCCAACACCAACCATATTCTTGGCTTCTTTCCTCAAGCCACTTATTACACTTCTCTAAATCTCTTCTCAACTCTACCATTTCTTTATCCCACTCTGATTTTTGCTTCTTCACATTCATTTTCATTTTTCCTTTCTTCTAGAGGCTCTCTTTTATGCCATACTATTGAATCTTTTATCTTTCTTCTTGGCTTCTCGATACCTCACCTAGGACTTCTCTCCTTTTCCTTTGCCTAGTATTTTGGTACCCAGGTTCTTTGTATTAACCTATAAAACTTCCACCCACATACTTATGCAAAATCATATAACCCACTTCTCCTTCTAGTTCTTTTTAGACTCTCCCAGATATTTTAGGCTCTGATACCAAAATGATGACACACTCTCACACATATATGCTCTGAAACCAAAATAATGGACAACCCAACACCAATAAATCACTCCCAATTAATACTCGTCAACAAAAACCTACAACACAACAATAAATACTCATCATCAAAAACCAACAACACAATATTTTGCAATCAAGAATAATTCAATTTGACAATTTCATTTTTCAATGGAATCGGATCAAATGTTTCCACAAAATAGCTTTTCCAAGAAACCATAACATTTATATCCAAAAAACAATTCAATTCGATAATCAAATTTGATTCCATGACAATCTTACACATAAGACGCAAAATCTTCTACATTGATTTTATCTACACTAGATTTCCTTTCTACTATGTATGGCTCTCTGATTATCTCCCATTAAACCTTATACCTCTAACTCTACATCTGTCATAATCTCACATATGATGCACTTCTACTAATTTCTTTATCTCTCACTTATGACTTTTTATTGCTCTTCCAAGCTTTTCCTGCAACCCCCCCCTCTCAACCTTCTATCCTTTATTTGCTTTGTTCCTTAGCAACTTAGCACCACCCATGTTAATGATGGTATCATGGGGCAGCCCAAATTCACTCTTATTCTTATTCAATGCAATTCTTGATCAAATCAACTTTTGAATTTAATTTTGAATGCCAATTTAATTAGCCTAATTCCTCGAGCTTGCATCAATCTACTATCTCTCTATGAAATTGGTTCTTCTCTTCTTTGATCTGCACAGCCCCAAATCTCCCTCTTTTCTTCATGCTAAATCCTTATATTCTCCCTTTGGCATGCTATCTTTTTTGCACCAAAAATCCCCCACTTTTTGTGCTGAAAATCTACTCATATTCTTTTCCTACCCATATCTTTATACCTCACAACTGATTCTTGCCTACGCGGTTGCAATAACGGCCTTTAATAACTATATTTTTACCTTCCAATCGCACGGAAGCTCAACACATAAAAATTTCATTTTGTTTGCATATATCAATATATTCCTGCCTACGTGGATTGTTTTTTTAAACATGGCATCCAAATTGGCATCATTTATATAGTCCTTGAAGAGCTCCAATCACCATGACCTTGCAAATGCAAATCTAATCCAAAATTTTAAAAACCAAACCAAGTACCAAAACAAAAATTTATAATGCAAACCAGAATTAGAAGCTCATGTGTCAGGCCCCCCAGGAGACAAAATAAATCATGTGTTCCTACGCATGATGTCATCAACCAGAAATCATTTCTCTATTCCTTTCTTCCGCTTCTTTCAACATCGTTCTGGAACAACTACTTTTTAATTATCAAATACACCTTCGTTTTGCTCTTCCTTCTTCAATCCTTCATCATAACTTGATTTCGCTTCCCACTCTTGCTTTCCATTACTCTTGGCCAACTCCTTCTTTGGATCCACTCCATACTTATATTTGTTCATTCTGAGTTTTTCAATCTATTTTCATTTGTTTTCATTTTTCTTTTTATATCTTCTCCTTCTTATTTCTTTTTCATCTACAAGCCTCCAAAACTCCATCTCGCGTTCATATATATCATTGTCACTATTTGGTTCTACATCCTTTTCATCTTCTTCTCCTAAACTCTTCCCTTCAACAATTTCATTCAAATATTCAAAAGCATCATTATTTAAATCATTGAAATCAACTTGCTTACCTTTCACCATGAATGTGTTCTCCTCAATGAGAACTTTCTTCACCTCTTATGGTGCATGTTGCTCACTTCGAAACTCTCTGCTATCCAGACCTCTTTCATCTTCTCTTTTCAAGGCAGCCATATTATTCCCTCTTCTTTTTTTAACAATCATCTCCACTGGCCACTTTAACTTATTTTTCAATGGCCAACACCAACCATATTCTTGGCTTCTTTCCTCAAGCCACTTCTTACACTTCTCTAAATCTCTTCTCAACTCTACCATTTCTTTATCCCACTCTAAATTTTTCTTCTTCACATTCATTTTCATTTTTCCTTTCTTCTGGAAGCTCTCTTTATGGCATACTACTGCATCTTTTATCTTTCTTCTTGGCTTCCCGATACCTCACCTAGGGATTCTCTCCTTTTCCTTTGCCCAGTATTTTGGTACATGGGTTCTTCGTAGTAATTGTCAAACTTCCACCCACATACTTATGCAAAATCATATAACCCACTTCTCCTTCCGGTTCTTTTTAGACTCTCCTAGATCTTTTAGGCTTTGATACCAAAATAATGACACACTCTCACACATATACTCTCTGAAACCAAAATAATGCAGAATTCAATACCAATAACTCACTCCCATTTAATAGTCATCAACAAAAACCTAAAACACAACAATAAATACTCAACAAAAACTGACAACACAATATTCCACAATCAAACAATAATTCAATTTGACAATTTCATTTGTCAATAGAATTGGATCAAATTTTTCCAAAAAATAGTTTTTCCAAGAAACCATAAAATTTATATCCAAACAACAATTCAATTCAATAATCAACTTTGATTCTATTACAATCTTACACATAAGGCACAAACTCTTCTACATTGATTTTATCTACACTAGATTTCTTGTCTGCTATGTATGGTTCTCTGATTGTCTCCCATTACCTTATACCTCTAACTCTGCATCAATCATAATCTCACATATGACGTGCTTCTACTAATTCCATTAGCTCTCACTTGCAACTTTTTATTGCTCTTCCAAGCTTTTCCTCCAACTGCCCCTCACAACCTTCTATCCTCTATCTACTTTGTTCCTAAGCAACTAAGCTCCACCCATGTTAACAATGTTTTCATGGCATGGCCCAGATTCACTCTTAGTCTTTTTAAACGCAATTCTTGATCATATCGACTTTTGAATTTAATTTTGAATGCCAATTTAATTGGCCTGATTCCTCAAGCTTGCATCAATCCGCTCTCTCTCTCTCTATGAAGTTGGTTCTTCTCTTCTTTAATCTAAATAGCCTCAAATCTCCCTCTTTTCTTCACACTAAAATCTTTTATTCTCCCTTTGGCGTGCTATCTTTTCTGCACCAAAACTCCCCCACTTTTCTGTGCGAGAAATATACACATATTATTTTCATTTCCATATCTTTATTCCTCACAAATGATTATTTCCTACGCGGTTGCAATAACGGCCTTTAATAATTATCTTTTTAACTTCCAATCACATGGAAGTTGAACACATGAAAATTTCATTTTGTTTGCATATATCAATATATGCATGCCTACATGGATTGTTGTTTTAAACATGGCATCCAAATTGGCATCGTCTATATAATCCTTGAAGAGCTCCAATCACCATGACCTTTCAAATGCAAATCCAAGCCAAATTTTGAAAAACCAAACCAAGCACCGAAAAAAAAATTTAAAATGCAAACCAAAATTAGAAGCTCCTGCGTTAGAAGCACCCACTAAGGTAGAAAATGTCTATTAATCTCCCCTTTTTAAATTTCATACATCCCTTTAATAATATATTATCATAACCTATCAAACATCATTGGAGTCACAATAAGAGCATGAATCACTATTTGTTCATAAAACCTTTAGTTAACTATAGATCAAAATAATAAATCCCTAGGTATATTAGATGCTTATCCTACATGGGTTACATTGCTATACTTGTAGCAATTATGTGTGTTTGAAACTACGACTTGACTGCTATGTCTTGGAGGAATGCGGGTATGTCACTTTTCTCTTATGTAAGGCCTAGAGACTTGTCAACCAATAGTGCAACTCTTTCCTTCTTTTATTCTAGTTATGATTGATAGTTTAGAATCTTTGATATCCCTTTGATGAAATGGGGCCCACTTTTATGACTTGGCAATAGATAACTATTGGCTCACCAAAGAAAACGGTTTGGTTCATTCTATCTCAAATGTAGCATAGTGATGCCTTGTGTCTCTCTGATGAACCTCTCTTCTCTAATGAAATTGGACCCACTTGACCATTGATTCATCATTAAAAACCAATAGTGTAACACCCTTTACTTATTAGCCTACCATCTTCAAGATTGTGCACTAAGGTGGCACTTGTCCCAAGGAGGAAACCTCATCCATTATATTTTATTATATTTTTCAAGGCCCACCTACTGATTATTCACACTTTTTGACCAATAGTGCAAAGGGAAAAATATATTAATTCTACATTCTTATCTTTTCATGCCATTGTGACATGTGGAGACTTTTTTTATTTAAAAATATATCATAAAAATTGATGCATTTCCTTCATAAGAATGATGGGCCCCACCACATAGTAACTTGGATGAATTGGTCAAACATTTAAACTTGTCAAGACTAACAAAGTTTAAACTATTGTCAAATATCTACATGTAGCACCCCATATAAACAAAATTGACTAGTTGTACCTTATCAAAAAAGAAATTCAAAAGACAAATCACCAGTTGACTCTCTATCTAAAACAAAATGAAGAGTGAGGCTCTACACTTAAATTTTGTAAAACTGTTAAAATACAAGCCAACATTGAATGTCAATGTGCAAAGGGAGAGTGCAAATACCTAGAAAACTTCAACACGTCCAATTTCTAAGCTCTTGTAATTAATGGGTCAACACTGATCAGTGTGATGTAAAACTTGCATGTTACGCATGCTAGCACTGCATGTTGATGTGTAAGTGAAGTGAACCAAGTTTTCTATACTTAGAAAATGTTAATATATTGTAAAATGAAAGCCAAAAACTAAAGGTTTACATACACCATTAATTTTACAAGTCTTCAAAATCACAAGTTGGTGTCATGTGCTAGCATGTATAGAATAAACCCTAGTTAAGTTTGTGTTAAGAAAAAAACTTGTTGGCACTATGAGCCAACAAGTAGAAGAAATCATCTTGCAACCTTTTCAATATACAATTAATATTCGCACGTTATTTTACATCTAAGCATGTTAAGAAATTTATAATTTATAATTTTACGCAAACTATAAAATGCAACTAAACCTTTGTCTATAGCAATACAAATCGACATCCAAGTCCAATTTGCAACAAACTACCAAAATACTCAAATTGAAGATTTTAACCCCCAATGATGGAAAATTAAGACTTTTATACATAGAGGAATCTCATATTTAGTATATGATAAATTTAATTTAACAAGATAGATATTAAAATAATCTTATATTAGATATCTTAAACAAATTTTCTAGGTGTTATATTAAAAGGAATGACATCTCCAACAAAGATGAAACAAGAATTCAAGGTATTTTTTTCTCACTAAAAATTATATTCAAAGTTAGGGCACATATCAGATACAAGCTTAGGACATGTTGGATTGGAATAATTTCATGTGACACTAGCCTTAGCTACGAAAAATATGTCTATATGAATGTAAAATATCAAAGCAAATGAATTTTAAGGGTAGAGGAAGTAAGCTTCCCAATGTTTGTGCAATCAATAGAATTTATTTTAACATGTTCCCAATACTATAACTAGATGGAAATTAGAGATGGCAATGGAATTCTCATATTTTTAATTCAACCCAAATATAAAGAAGAGATGCTTGCATTGCCTACAAGGGACCAATACATAGATCTTTATGTGCATTGCCCTAGCTTACTATGACAAGAACACAAATAGCTACATGGATGCAATAAATGATAAGTGGCTTCAGAAGCCTAAAAATATAATAACAAGGATTCCCAAAAAACTATTAAGAATTGATTTTGTGGAAGAAGTAATTGATTACAAGGCAAGAACCTACTAAAAAAAATTAGTCTTGGATGTACAAATTTATTTTAAGGAAATAATTCATCCATTGGTCCACAATAATTAGTGATGGATTAGATGACCAACTTTATAAGGTTTTGAAAACAAATAAATTCTACATGACTTAATATCTTTTTTTTTCTTTGGTGAGGAGACAAAAATTTTCTAGGTTGCAAGAAGTTGGTGCAATGGGACCTATCCAATATAAGGTATATGAATATTACATCTATGGAGCTAAAGGAACTTGCATGAAATTTTTCCATAATAAATATGATGCTTTAATATTTTATAAATCGTATTCTTAGAAGGATATTTGTAGAAGCAAAATATGACATGTATAGATTTGGTAGCTAGTATATTTAATTCCTCACACTTTCATATATCAAAGTGGGAGGATGTGCTAACGCACCTTAAAATCTTTTGATATATGTAAGTGACAAATTGACATTGTTATAGCTTTGTAAACAATTGACAAAAGTCCACAAATTCTACTTAGAGAAGAAAGTGAAAAGCATAAGATTCCCTATTGAAATCAATATATAATTATGTGAAAAATTAAAAAACTAAGAGTACAGAGATTGAATTAGAATAGATAAAATTTAAGTTTTATGAGAACAAACCTTCATTGAATCCTCGATCAAGAATTGAAAGTTTAAGAAATATCTATAAACATCAAGAAAGAATGGAGGATTTCTAGGCTAATTGTGCAAATGACCATGAAGTAAGGAAGATGGATCATTCTAGAATAACCTATATATAGTTAAAGGCATGTTCAATTGCTACCATGCCACATATTATAAAGGATGATAGTAATTTTGTTGATCATGCTTACAAGAAGCAGCAGATTTCTTCTAATCCTTTACCAATATATGCCTACCTACATGGATTGTTGTTTTAAACATGGCATCCAAATTGGCATCATGTAAATCCTTGAGGCTCCAATCACCATGTGACCTTGCAGATGCAAATCCAGAGCCAAATTTTTGAATAGAGCCAAACTAGAACAAAAATTTAAAATGCTGAGCCAAAGGTGAGCTCACATTTGGAAGCACCTTACTTGGTGGCTTCTATTAATCTCCCCTTTTTAAATTTCATACATCCCTTTTATAATATATTATCATAACCTATCAAATATCATTGGAGTCACAGTAAGAGCATGAATCACTATTTGTTCATAAAACCTTTAGTTAACTATAGATCAAATAATAAATCCTAGATTTTGAATTGCTTGAGAACATCCCACCATGGAGTTTTTGTTGCTGCTATGCTGTAGCAATTATGTGTGTTTGAAACTGTGACTTGGCTATGTCTTGGAGGAATGTGAGGGATGTCACTTTTCTCTTATGTGAACTTCTGTCAACCAATGTACAAACTCTTTCCTTCTTTATTATATTTGGAGTTGATAGTTTAAGTCTATGTGATATCCCTTTATTGATGAAATGGGGGCCAATATTATTACTTAGCAATGAATGGTAATGGCTGTAAAGAAAAGTGTTTTGGTTCATTCTATCTCAAATGTAGCATATTGATTGCCTTGTGCCTCTTTCATGTCCTCTTCTCTAATGAAGGCTGGTTACACTTGATTGTTGATTCGTCATTAAAACCAATAGTGTAACACCCTTTACTTATTAGCCTACCATCTTCATGATTGTGCACTAAGGTGGCACTTGTCCCAAGGAGGAAACCTCATGCATTAGTTTTTATTATATTTTTCAAGGCCCACCTACTAATTATTCACACTTTTTGACCAATAGTGCAAAGGGAAAAATATGTTAATTCTACATTTTTATCTTTTCATGCCATTGTGACACGTGGAGACTTTGTTTATTTAAAAATATATCAAAAAAATTGCTACATTTCCTTGATAAGAATGATGGGCCCCACCACATACTAACTTGGATGAATTGGTCAATAGTGCAACATTTAAACTTGTCAAGACTAACAAAGTTTAAACTATTGTCAAATATCTACATGTGGCACCCCATATAAACAAAATTGACTAGTTGTACCTTGTCACAAAATAAATTCAAAAGACAAATCACCAGTTGACTCTTTATCTAAAACAAAATGAATAGTGAGGCTCTACACTCAAATTTTTTAAAACTTGTAAAATGCAACCCAACATTGAATGTCAATGTGCAAAGGGATAGTGCAAATACCTAGAAAACTTCAACATGTCCAATTTCTAAGCTCTTGTAATCAATGGGTCAACACTGGTCAGTGTGATGTAAAACTTGTATGTTACGCATGCTAGGACTTCATGTTGATGTGCAAGTGAAGTGAACCAAGAGTTTTATACTTAGAAAATGTTAATATATTGTAAAATGAAAGCCAAAAACTAAAGGTTTGCATACACCATTAATTTTACAAGTCTTCAAAATCACAAGTTGGTGTCATGTGCTAGCATGTATAATATAAACCATAGTTAAGTTTGTGTTAAGAAAAAAACTTGTTGGAACTATGAGCCAACAAGTAGAAGAAATCATCTTGCAACCTTTTCAATATTCAATTAATATTCACATGTTATTTTACATCTAAGAATGTTAAGAAATTTATAATTTATAATTTTATGCAAACTATAAGATGCAACTAAACCTTTTTCTATAGCAATACAAATCGACATCCAAGTCCAATTTGCAACAAACTACCAAAATACTCAAATTGAATATTTTAACCCCCAATGATGAAAAATTAATACTTTTAAACATAGAGGAATCTCATATTTAGTATATGATAAATTTAATTTAACAAGCTAGATATTAAAATACTCTTATATTAGATATCTTAAACAAATTTTCTAGGTGTTATATTAAAAGGAATGACATCCCCAACAAAGATGAAATAAGAATTCAAGGCATTTGTTTCTCAATCAAAATTATATTAAAAGTTATGGCACATATCATATACAAGTTTAGGACACGTTGGATTGGAATAATTTCATGTGACACTGGCCTTAGCTACGAAAAATATGTCTATATGAATGTAAAATATCAAAGCAAATGGATTGGAAGGGTAGAGGAAGTAAGTTTCCCAACATTTGTGTAATACAATAGAATTTATTTTAACATGTTCCCAATACTATAGCTAGATGGAAATTAGAGATGGCAATGGCAATCTCATATTTTTAATTCAACCCAAATATAAAGAAGAGATTCTTGCATTTCCTACAAGGGACCAATACATAGATCTTTATGTGCATTGCCCTAGCTTACTATGACAAGAACACAAATAGCTACTTGGATGCAATAAATGATAAGTGGCTTCAGAAGCCTAAAAATATAATAACAAGGATGCCCAAGCAACTATTACGAATTGATTTTGTGGAAGACGTAAATGATTACAAGGCAAGAACCTACTAAAGAGTTTTAGTCTTGGATGTACAAATTTATTTTAAGGAAATAATTCATTCATTGGTCCACAATAATTAGTGATGGATTATATGACCAACTTTATAAGGTGTTGACAACAAATAAATTCTACATGACTTCATATCTTGTTTTTTCTTTGGTCAGGAGACAAAAAATTCTAGGTTGCAATAATTTAGTGCAATGAGACCTAGCAAATATAAGGTATATGAATATTATATATATGGAGCTAAAGGAACTTGCACCAAAAATTTCCACAATAAATATGATGCTTTAATATTTTATAAATCGTATTCTTAGAAGGATATTTGTAGAAGCAAAATATAACATATAGATTTGGTAGCTAGTATATTTAATTCCCCACATTTTCACATATCAAAGTGGGAAGATGTGCTAAGGCACCTTAAAAGCTTTTGATATAAGTAAGTGACAAATTGACATTGTTATAGCTTTGTAAACAATTGACAAAAGTCCACAAATTCTACTTAGAGAAGAAATTGAAAGGGATAAGATTCCCTATTGAAATCAATATATAATTATGTCAAAAATTAAGAAGCTAAGAGTATAGAGGTTGAATTAGAAAAGATAAATTTTAAGTTTTATGAGACCAAACCTTCATTGAATCCTCGATCAACAACTGAACGTTTAAGAAATATCTATAAACATCAAGAAAGAATGGAGAATTTCTAGGCTAATTGTGCAAATGACCATGAAGTAAGGAAGAGGGATCATTCTAGAATAACCTATATATAGTTAAAGGCATATTCAATTGCTACCATGACACATATTATAAAGGATGATGGAAATCATGTTGATCATGCTTACGAGTAGTAGTAGATTTCTTCTAAGCCTTTACCAATATATGCATGCCTATGTGGATTGTTGTTTCAAACGTGGCATCCAAATTGGCATCATCTATATAATCCTTGAAGAGCTCCAATCACCATGACCTTTCAAATGAAAATCCAAGCCAAATTTTGAAAAACCAAACCAAGCATATGTCAAAACAAAAATTTAAAATGGAAACCAAAATTAGAAGCTCTTGCGTTAGAAGCACCCAATAAGGTAGAAAATGTCTATTAGTCTCCCCTTTTTAAATTTCATTCATCCCTTTTATAATATATTATCATAACCTATCAAACATCATTGGAGTCACAATAAGAGCATGAATCACTATTTGTTCATAAAACCTTTAGTTAACTATAGATCAAAATAATAAATTCCTAGGTACATGAGATGCTTATCCTACATGGGTTACATTGCTATACTTGTAGCAATTATGTGTGTTTGAAACTACGAATTGTCTGCTATGTCTTGGAGGAATGTGGGGATGTCACTTTTCTCTTATGTAAGGCCTAGAAAATTATCAATCAATAGTGCAACTCTTTCCTTCTTTTATTATATTTATGATTGATAATTTAGAATCTTTGATATCCCTTTTATGAAATGGGGCCCACTATTATGACTTGGCAATAGATAACCAATGGCTCGCCAAAGAAAAGTGTTTGGTACATTCTATCTCAAATGTAGCATAGTGATGCCTTGTACCTCTTGTGATGAACCTCTCTTCTCTAATGAAATTGGACCCACTTGACCATTGATTCATCATTAAAAACCAATAGTGTAACACCCTTTACTTATTAGCCTACCATATTCATGATTGTGCACTAAGGTGGCACTTGTCCCAAGGAGGAAACCTCATGCATTAGATTTTATTATATTTTTCAAGGCCCGCCTACTGATTATTCACACTTTTTGACCAATAGTGCAAAGGGAAAAATATGTTAATTCTACGTTTTTATCTTTTCATGCCATTGTGACATGTGGAGACTTAGTTTATTTAAAAATATATCAAAAAATTTGCTACATTTCCTTCATAAGAATGATGGGCCCCACCACATAGTAACTTGGATGAATTGGTCAATAGTGCAACATTTAAACTTGTCAAGACTAACAAAGTTTAAACTATTGTGAAATATCTACATGTAGCACCCCATATAAACAAAATTGACTAGTTGTACCTTGTCACAAAAGAAATTCAAAAGAAAAAGCACCAGTTGACTCTCTATCTAAAACAAATTGAAGAGTGAGGCTCTACACTTAAATTTTGTAAAACTTGTAAAATACAAGCCAACATTGAATGTCAATGTGCAAAGGGAGAGTGCAAATACCTAGAAAACTTCAACACATCCAATTTCTAAGCTCTTGTAATCAATGGGTCAACACTAATCATTGTGATGTAAAAATTGCATGTTACACATGTTAGCACTACATGTTGATGTGCAAGTGAAGTGAACCAAGAGTTTTATGCTTAGAAAATGTTAATATATTATAAAATGAAAGCCAAAAACTAAAGGTTTACATACACCATTAATTTTACAATCTTCAAAATCACAAGTTGGTGTCATGTGCTAGCATGTATAATATAAACCATATTTAAGTTTGTGTAAGAAAAAAACTTGTTGGCACTATGAGCCAACAAGTAGAAGAAATCATCTTGCAACCTTTTCAATATTCAATTAATATTCACACGTTATTTTACATCTAAGAATGTTAAGAAATTTATAATTTATAATTTTATGCAAACTATAAGATGCAACTAAACATTTGTATATAGCAATACAAATCGACATCCAAGTCCAATTTGCAACAAACTACCAAAATACTCAAATTGAATATTTTAACCCCCAATGATGGAAAATTAAGACTTTTAAACATAGAGGAATCTCATATTTAGTATATGATAAATTTAATTTAACAAGCTAGATATTAAAATAATCTTATATTAGATATCTTAAACAAATTTTCTAGGTGTTATATTAAAAGGAATGACATCCCCAACAAAGATGAAATAAGAATTCAAGGCATTTGTTTCTCACTCAAAATTATATTCAAAGTTAGGGCACATATCAGATACAAGCTTAGGACATGTTGGATTGGAATAATTTCATGTGACACTAGCCTTAGCTGCAAAAAATATGTCTATATGAATGTAAAATATCAAAGAAAATGGATTGGAAGGGTAGAGGAAGTAGGCTACCCAATTTTTGTGCAATCAGTAGAATTTATTTTAACATGTTCCCAATACTATAACTAGATGGAAATTAGAGATGGCAATGGCAATCTCATATTTTTAATTCAACCCAAATATAAAGACGAGATGCTTGCATTGCCTACAAGGGACCAATACATAGATCTTTATGTGCATTGCCCTAGCTTACTATGGCAAGAACACAAATAGCTACTTGGATGCAATAAATTATAAGTGGCATCAGAAGCCTAAAAATATAATAACAAGGATTCCCAAACAACTATTAAGAATTGATATTGTGGAAGAAGTAAATGATTACAAGGCAAGAACCTACTAAAGAGTTTTAGTCTTGGATGTACAAATTTATTTTAAGTAAAATAATTCATTCATTGGTCCACAATAATTAGTGATGGATTAGATGACCAACTTTATAAGGTGTTGACAACAAATAAATTCTACATTACTTCATATCTTTTTTTTTCTTTGGTGAGTAGACAAAAAATTTCTAGGTTGCAAGAAGTTGGTGCAATGGGACCTAGCCAATATAAGGTATATGAATATTATATATATGGAGCTAAAGGAACTTGCATGAAATTTCACCACAATAAATATGATGCTTTAATATTTTATAAATCATCTTCTTAGAAGGATATTTGTAGAAGCAAAATATGACATATATAGATTTGGTAGCTAGTGTATTTAATTCCCACATTTTCATATATCAAAGTGGGAGGATGTGCTAAGGTACCTTAAAAGCTTTTGATATATGTAAGTGACAAATTGACATTGTTATAGCTTTGTAAACAATTGACAAAAGTCCATGAATTCTACTTAGAGAAGAAAGTGAAAGGGATAAGATTCCCTATTGAAATCAATATATAATTGTGTGAAAAATTACGAAGCTAAGAGTATAGAGGTTGAATTAGAATAGATAAATTTTAATTTTTATGAGACCAAACCTTCTTTCAATCCTCAATCAAGAATTGAAAGTTTAAGAAATATCTATAAACATCAAGAAAGAATGGAGGATTTCTAGGCTAATTGTGCAAATGACCATGAAGTAAGGAAGAGGGATCATTATAGAATAACCTATATATATATTTAAAGGCATATTCAATTGCTACCATGCCACATATTATAAAGGATGATGGAAATTTTGTTGATCCTACTTACAAGAAGTAGCAGATTTCTTATAAGCCTTTTCCTAGGGTAGATTGGGGGAAAATTAAGTAAAGAGTGTCAAATAATGAACTAGAGGAATCCTAAAGCAATGGATAAATGGATTAGTGATATAGAAATCAAGTATGGACTTCCTACTGAAGAATTGAATATTCTTGAAATTATTGATAAAGAGCCATAGAAGAATTCTTCTCCTAATTAGTTTTCTCATGCTCAAAGTTATCCTATTTGATCTTCTCATGCTCAAGGATCTCCTCCTATTCAATCTCCCCTGGATCAATAATCCCCTGCTCTCATCATGTCTTATCTATAATTTTCTTTTGGAAACCAAGAGATGGGGACTTCTTAAGGGCCCAAATTTTCTAAAATTTTACAAGATAGTTCTTACTATATAACTCCATCTCACATCTCTTACAAGACCCAATCCCTAGGGAAGTCATCTTCTTTTGAGATTTTTGTTTCTAATCCTCCAATTGAACCCTCTTATTCTCCCAAGAGAACACCTTCTAAATCCCCACAAATTACACCTACACTCCCACCAAGGATATCCCTCCAAGAAAATATCATCCTCTTGCAAAAAATACTTCTCCGACACCTAGTCCTCCAAAAGTCCAAAAAGTTCAAAATCAAGGCAAACCTGAAAGTACTTAGTGTAGACATGTAAAAATGACCTAACACTTATCACACATCCTAAATGACATTTTATCATCATCGGCATCATTATCACCTAATATCACTGTATTTCACATCAATTACATCAAAAACCCTAATTTCCTCTATTAATTGAATAATATTACATTATTTAATTAATTCACTTTTTCATCATTTTTGACTAATTAAATAAATTTCATTTATTTAATAAAGTCATAATCTAACTTTATTCCTCTTGATTAATTAAATAACATCAATTTTTTTTTGATCAGTAAGTAAGAAGTTTTCTATTGATATGAAAAAAGATCTACTGTTCAAGCCCAACCTGGGCGACCATTGACTCCATGCCAACTAGAACACAGCAAAATTCCTTGCCAAAGGCAATACCCTATACAGTGCTATCAACCTACTACATACCATATGAAGTTAAACCACAACGAAGACATTTCCGAATCAACAGACTATGGCAAAATAGAGCCCCCCACAAAATGTCCTTTTCTAAGGAGCAACTATGATAACAACACCCAACCAAAACCCAAATCACCATACATTTTGCTGGGAAAATGCACGGAATTCCCACTTCCAAGCCAAATCCACTACCTGGACCAGACGGAATTTCTTCCTCAGGAATTCCACACTAGCGCTCGCCAATCTCCTATGCTCCAGCAAATCGAATCATGTCACGTCCAGCAGAAATGGATAATAGTTTACCATTGCCTCTGGATCATTAAGCAGATGAAGATCTTGTGGACGCAGAATGCCCTTCCCCAGGCGCACTACAACCAAGGCCTATCTAAACCTACCAGCATGTCCTTCTGAAACAAGCGTCGCATGATTACCCTAGCTTCAACTTTAGAAACCCCAACATCCAACAAATCGGCCAGAACCCAAGACGAGATATCTGAGTCCAACCTATATCCTTCAGCTTCCTCCATGAAATCCTTCCCCATTATACATTTAATAGCCGCAAAAACTAGATAATCAGGGTGACGGATGAGCCGTTGAAGATGAAGGGTGGTAATCTACCCTTTGAACGCAATCTTCCTCTTCAAACCCTTGAGCTGTACAGGAGTCACCATTCCACCCATCTCCAATTCCTTGGCTGATACAAACAAAATGAACCTACTCATGGCTTGTGTGAAAATGCTAGTTTAAAACCAAAGAAATCCGCAACCGAATAAATGCAACTAAGGTCATGCTCTGTGATAATACCATAAAGGTTGGCAGAGCGTCCTCGAAAGGATGACACAAGCTTACTTTGTTGGCAAGCAATGATGGTTTTGACATCATCTAGACACTTCCTTCACAAAATGTGCTTACACCTTTGCATATACCACCACCTCACCAAATGAAAGGCCACCTGTCCATCCTTCATCAGAGTTGGAAGTGAAAAAAGGCCCTTTTCTTGACTTCTCTGATGTGTCTGCCACTTCACCCACTGTGGTGAAGTGGCACCCTCCCAGCCTCCTACTAATAACATCAATTATTTAATTATGTCACTAATTTACCTTATTCCCCTAAATCAATTAAATTATTAATACTTAATAGTTTAATTAAATCACTTTCCCCTAAACTTGAATAATTAAATAAATTATTCAAACATCGTTCAAAAAGGTCAAAAAAATAAATGCAACTTTATTTATAGAAGTCAAACATGACTTGCACGTTCAACTCAAAAAGATTAATTAATGTATTCAATTAATTAATTATCCTCACCCACTTTTATGATTGAGAAAATTACGATCCCCCAATTGCTCACTTTGATTGGTTGACTCATCCATCTATTCCTGACTGATTCATATGTTTTTCAATCCCACTGAAGTCTCAACATGATTTCTTCAATTCCATAGATTATTCAATATATTTCCTCAATTCCACTGAACACTCAAATTGATTTATTTAATCACATTGATTATGTAATCAAAATCCACTAATTCTTCCCATCTAATTCCTCTCAACGGTTTTGAACCGTTGATCAGGATATTCTACTATGCGATCTCGAGTGTTCATTTCAAAACACAAAATCTATATAACAATCATCTTCTTCCTCAAAAACGATTGAAGAATTGACATATTTTGCACAATGAAGTAATGTTGAAATTACAATTAATTTCTTGAATAACTTTGACACACATCTTCGATCAACACACACACATTTGGATATTTTGCAACACATCAATGGAGGCTTCAAATTGATACAACGATCCAACATCATTGTGAATACACTTTGACATGAGATGGGTAACAACCTTAGTTAATTGAATTCTTTGTATGTTCTTTGATTGCATTGCTTTGTAGTTCATTGAATTCAGTAATCTCATATCGCTCATTTCATGAGTAATGGGTATGAATCTTAGTCTTTTTGTTGAGTTAAATCTTGTTTAACTCGTTTACATTGATTATTGTAAGCTTATCTTGATTTCCCCCTTACAATATTTGGAATACCCGATGAGACCATGGTCCTTAGCACTAAAGTTTCTATGAGTTGTAATTGAGTAGTTATAGGTTCCAGAATGCAGATGCACTTTCCAGAAATGCACTTAAAAAATCTTCACACAAAAGATATAGGAAACTTATGCGGTTGTTCTTTTGTTCCTATCACAGTCGCCATTTTTCTAACTTCTTTTGATTTTTTTGGCTGCTTATGTTTCAGAAACAGGACCACTTTTGAAAATTTAAACTACGGTTGCTGATGACAGGAGCACTTTTGACAAACATAACAGGGCCGCTTTTGACTAATAATTTTGCTTTTGCTCTGTTATTTTTCAATATGAAAGCTGCAAGTAAAATTTCAATTTCTAACACTAACAATTGCTTGGTTTGAATGTTTGAAAGGTGCTAACATTGTTTATTGTAGGATTTACAGGAGCATGACATGTATTTATCCAAGAACCAACTAACAATTTTGTTGTGGAGAAGGCGAACAGTCCAAGTCAAAAAAAATTAAATCTTTCTAGATTACAAAAAATTTAATTTGGTGCTTAACAAATGAACCCCACAACTCACATGCCTTTGATTTGGTTATTTAAAAATAATCTTTCAAAAATCTCTCTAGTTTAATTTTTTTTTTATTGGTGCTTAAAAAGAATCTTTCAAAAAGATTTCTAGTTTAGAAAAATAATTCGATTTGGTGGATATCTTTGTTTCCAACATCCAAGCGTAAATCAATTACCAACTCACCATGTTGTGCCCCAATAACTTTGAAGAGACTATTGAAAATGGACTACACATAGAAAGAGCTCTCATAGCAAGAGGAGTCATTAAACTAAACCACTCAAAAGACAACCCTTCTAGTTTGAATGAGAAACCCAAGATCTGGGTCAAGAACAAAAATGTTATGAATGATGGAGTAGTTGATTCTAGAGCTATATGGAACATGAAAAATCCCAATGTATCACAAAACAAACCCCAAGTTGCACAAACAAGCTATGCTCCCAACAATTTACAAAACAATCAACTCACTTATCCCCAAAATAATCAATCGGATAACCAATAGACAAACTAGGGAGGACAACAAAGCCAATATAACCAACCAAGGAGGAAGTTTACTCAATTAGGAGAAACACTTGAGACAATCATGCGCAAATTAGTTCAACAAAACCTCATCAAAGTCAATGAGCATCTAAACTATGAAGAGCCAAGTTTTAAAACACCATGGTACAATGAAAAAGACTTATGTAAGTTTCACAAGATTAAGGAGCATACGATGAATAACAGCATGAGACAAACATATAGTGCAAGACTTAATCGACAATGGAGAAGTTGATATTGAACACCGTCCTAGAAACAAAGACTTCAAATCTACACGAATCCAATTCCTAACCATGCTAATAAAAATGACAAAGGGAAAGAACAAGACTATCACAGTGCCAACTATACCTATTGTGACAGCATCTTAGGTACCCTCTCCCAAGCAGATGACACTAGGGTCAATGTGTTAACTATACAAGGTAGAGACCCCGAATGTAACGTAACTACTCATCGAGGGAAAGTCACAATACAAGGAGCCTCGCCTAAACCCACAACTAATTCATCCAATGACTATAGTATTATAGAACAACTGAAGAAGACTCTCGCTTTGATTTCCATCCTAGAGTTGTTGAGATTATCACATGCACATAAGGAAATACTAGAGAAATCTTTGGAAGCATAAGTCCCTAATGACCTCAATCCTAATCAATTTCAATCCATGGTTGGAAAAATCATGACCAATCGTCATTTAGTCTTTGTAGATGGTGAAATCTGCAAATTGCTTAAAAACTCCAACACACACTCTTAGCATGGTTAGTTATTTAAAACAAATCAAACAAAATCTCTATGAAATACTCCAACATGCTTCATAATGCAAACAAAATAACAAAATAAACTAATTGAGAACATTAAAAAAGCATGGTGCCTACCTATTCCATAGTGGATTGGTGCTACTTTGATATGAAAAGTATCCCTTTCCCAACCCTTTTACAAGCTAAATAATGAAGATGCTATGAAAATGCTATGAATTCAAATGACAATAATGGAGTTGTACATAAGATTGTGGATTCAATATGCATAACTTGTGGATCCAAAATGAGAAGAAAAGCCTCTTATTTATAGATGAGATTGAGAGAAGAAGAGGCAAAATGGATGAATGTGGGACTAATCTTCAACCAATGGCCAAATGCCACTTGTCAAGATGTGAGAGGATGAAGGTTGAGCACATTTTGATGAATGTGTCAATAAATGGTATTAGGTGGATTTTCAAATTTGTGAAATGACAAGTTTGAGGCGGATGAAAAATGTCTTAAATGACACTTGGCTCAATGCACAAGGACATGTAAGAGGCATAAATGCCTTGTTGGAAGGACACATCCCTTTTGGAGGGATTTTCAAATTTAGAAGAATATTCTCTTTTTATGCCATATTGAGGGAAATTAGAAGAATTAATAAATCAAAATAAATGATTTATTGTGCAAGTTGTAAAATCTAGAGAATTGGGGGATTAGGTTAGCATTAATCATGATTTGATTAGTTTTAATGGAGGTTAGTTGATTGTGACATTCAACTTAAATATTTGGATTTATTTAAATTAAATGAGAAGATAAAGAACATTAGAGATTTAATTAAATATTTGGATTTATTCAAATAAATGAAGGGACTTTAGAAGATTAATTAAATAAACTTGATTTATTTAATTAAAGAGACGAATATGATGATAAAGATTAGTTTATTCAATTAAAAGAGGAATTTGATGAATTTAATCAAATAAGGATTATTTAATTAAATACTTAGCAAAGAGGATGATTAAAGAAGAACTGGTGTTAGTAAGTCGGAATCGAGCATGCATTATTAATCAGGATAATTTACGTCTCTACATTTTTCCCCTCTTTGAAGCAATGTACCTGTTGCGTTGGTTCAAATAATAAACTTGCCGAGCTCAAAATTTAAAAAAAAAACTTATTTTTTTGGATGCCCCAGCGAAAAAAAGTATACTGGTACATTGTCCCCTTGAGAGATCGAGCTAAAAGTTCATTTGAGGGTCGATCTCACGACAAAGAGGTTCAAGATGGATGTATGGATGGTTATGATGATGATGCAAATGAGATGGTTTTAAGATGCTTAAATAACCAATCTATATTATCCTAAACAACTTAAAATGATGATGCAACGATTTGAGATGGATGATGTGATGATGCCTATATGATTATGCAAAGGATGTTTTATGTAAATGTATGGTTTATGAGATGCTTAGACTAATAGATCTATATTATGATGATGAACATGCATGTGAGATGATCAGTGTTTCTTATATGATATGACATGATGTGCAGTATGTTGATGGTTTTAAGATGCTTAGAATAACCAATCTATATTATCCTAAACAACTTAAATGATAATGTAATGCATGTGAGATGGATGAGATGGATGATGTGATATGCCATGATTATGAGATTTATGTATGCTAATGGTTTGTGGATGCAGGATGGATGCATTAGCGATGATTTGTGATTAACTGTCATGGTTTGATGTTAGCATGGAAAGAAGATAGAAGAAAGTAAGAGACTCCAACAAGTCAAAAGATGACGACGATGATGATGAGAGATGGATGATTTGCTTATCAGGAATTGGGACTTTAAAAGGGCTACTTACCTTATGTTTGATAACACACATAGGCATGATGCATCAAGGTATAAAGAACCAAGATGGCGTTGCACCTAGTGTGATGGACTTTGACTCGACAATCAGATAGGAGTATCCTTGTTCACACCTAGCATACAGAACCTTATTTAAAATGCAGTTTAGATATTTCAAACATCTCAGACCAAAACATAGAAAGGAAATCCTTCCTATGTGGTCAACAAGACACCTAAAACATCCTCCCTACACCCAAACAAAGCACGTATGACCAAGGTTATATTACAAGAATATCCAACAAGCACAACAAATAAAAAAGATAATGATCATTGCCCCATTCCTTTCTCTCTAAATCCCTTTGTTTGGACATCATCGAGAGGTCATTGGAATGAGCACGAAAAGATAAGTCAAAAGACAAAGATAAAGTAAACAAACAAGCTAAAGTTCTTCAATGCCGCTAGCCGAGACTAAACTACGGTGATGCCCAATGTTGATGTCCATTGTAGGAAGGATGAATCCTAGGACATGATTTTATCAGATGATTGATTTGGGACTGATTGGATGATAGGCTATTGACACAAAGAGTTGACCAACTTGTTTACGTACTGAACTAGACCTTAGGCTTTGAAGTTTTGAGTTTCCACTTTTAACCTGCTAGACTTGTTTCTGACTATTTCACCAAAGGTTGGGGGTGACAATGATTTATTATGAGTGATGTTTATTTCGGGTGAAAGCAAGATGGGGCGGATGGATTTTTCAAATATTTGGATGTTTTTTATGTTTTTGAAATGTTTTGAGGTTGTTTTTGGTTTTTTAAGTGTTCTGCAAATGTTTTGATTTTCGAATTTTCAAATGTTTTGGGGTTTTCTCGATTTTGACCAAGAGACTAACCTAAAGACCTATCCTAGGGGCCTGGGGCTGATCAACCAAATTAGCCTTGCCTACGTTATACACGTAGAGACCACGTAGTTTGACTAACATAGACTCAATTATTGATGAGATATGAACAAATGGATTGCCAGTTTATTATGACACTCCTAAAGGACTGACCTAAGTGTCTCGGGGGATGATCAAAGATCAACCTTTCCTACGTTCAAGCTTGAGACCGTAGTTTGACAAGACAACTCTTTTTTTTTGAATTTTTGACTTTTTGGATTTTGATATGTTTTGGGATTTTCGATTTTCTCGATGTTTTTGGATTTTTTATTTTCTATGTTTTGGATTTTCTGATTTTTATGAATGTTTTTGGATTTTTTTATTTTCTGATGTTTTGGATTTTTTGATTTTGGAACTTCAAGAATACACGAATCTGATCTGACGAGAACATGCACCCAGCATGATGCAATAGACTACCCTGATAAAGGCAGGAAAAACTGACCTTGAGAATGGGCCGAGTAGTACTAGGAGGGATCATGAGGCAACACAGGACCAAGCTATGATGTAGACACGGATGGGTGATGGATGGAGATATGGAATGCGATGGATGATGGAAGTGTAATGGATGGATGATGAGTCATGAAGATCCTGGTGGATGGAAAGTGCTTATTTACACAAGGTGCCTATTTTCCAGGTTTTCACCAAGGTACTTGCCCAAAGCGCCACCGAAGTGGTTTTCACTAGAGGACGATTTTTCTCTTTACTTTTTTAATCATTTTTCTAATTTTTGACTTTTATGTTTTTTTTTTTTCACCAAGATGCATGTTTGCTAGGTTTTCATCAAGGTAACCATTTTTTCAGGACATTTTCTAATTTTTTTGTATTTTTGGTTTTATACCTTCAAAGATTTAGGCATAAAAATTTTTGAGATGGGAGTTGTTCATGGGCTCCTGCAGAGGCTCGCCTTTTGGTGTTGATAACTTATATGCCCCTGACTTATAGCTTGTTGTGATGATGAAAGGTCCCAACCAATTAGGTTCAAATTTTCCTTTGTTGTCTGGATTTGGGACGTTCTTCTAATTTTCCTTGAGCACAAGTTCACCTACCTAGAATGTCTGACTCCTGATCTTCTTATTATAGCTCCGCTTGAGTCAATTTTGATACACCTGTCGATGGTTTAGGGAATCCATACGTCATTCATCTAGCAATTCTAGCTCATTCAGTCGTGATACCCGGTATTCCTCATCCATGATGAGATTCTACAGTGATATTCTCAATGAGGGGAGCTCGATCTCAATGGGTAATATGGCCTCTGATCTGTAGACCAGGAAAAGGGGGTGGCACATGTGGGTGTGTGGATGTTGGTTCGATAGGCCCAGAGGATGGGATTTAATTGCAACTTCCAATCACTGCCAGCTTCATTGAATGTTTTCTTGAGGATTTTCAGAATGGTCTTGTTTGTAGCCTCAGCTTGATCATTTCCTTGGGGATAATATGAGGTGGAAAAGCGATGTTGGATTTTGAATTTGTCACATAGGTCACAGACATCCTGATTTTTGAATGGTGTCCCATTATCTGAGATAATGGCTTGTGGGAGACCATAGTGACATATTAGGTAGTTCAGGATGAACTTGGATATCTTCTTTCCAATTATGCAGGTCATTGGTATGGCTTCTACCCACTTTGTGAAGTACTTAGGGCGGTAATGATAAACTTGTGGCCACTAGATGAGGTAGGGATGATTTTTCCAACGAGATCGAGCTCCCACTGCGAAAAGGGCCAAGGTGTGACAATAGGATGTAGCTTTTGAGTTGGTGCATAGATGAGGTCCCCATGCTGCTGACATTGTAGACACCTTCTGACATAGTCATGTACTTCTCTTTCCATGGTAGGCCAATAATACCTCGTCCTCAGCAATTTCTTGGCCAAGGTCATACCACTTGAATGCAAACCACATATGTCGTTATGTACCTCAGTTAAGGCGGTCAATGCATCCTCAACGTTTAAACAATGTAACAGGGTTCCCTCAATGCTTCTACAATAAAGAGTATCTCCTAGGATGACAAACCAGGATGCTTTCTTGACAAAGTTTTTCTTAAGGTTTGAGGTTATGTCGTTTGGGAGGACTCCTATTCTCAGATAAGTGTACATATCGTGGTACCAAGGATCACGGGGACCAATGATTTCGCACACAAATTCAGACTTTGGTACCTCAAATGCAGGCATGAGAAGCTGCTCTACTAGGAATTCATGCTTTGGGACATTGCGAGGGATGTCCAATAGGGATCCAATTGTTGCCCATGGCATCTACCACTCTGTTGTTTGTTCTAGTTATTTGCTCGAATGTGATTTCAATGAAGGACTCCTTAAGACTTTCCACCAATTTCTTGTATGGAGTTAGCTTGTCGTCCTTAGTTTGGTACTCATCATTTACTTGATTGATTATGAACTGTGAATCCCCGTATACCTTGAGAGCCATGATATGCCATTGCACTGCTATTCTGAGTCCTATGGTTAGAGCCTCATATTCTATGATATTGTTTGTGCAAGGAAATTCCAATTTGTAGGATCTTGGTATGCATTCTCCCTGTGGAGTGATGAAAAAGACCCTGGCTCCCGATCCATGCTGTGTGTAGGAACCATCAAAGTACAACTTCCAATGGTCTGTTATGCTTAAGTTGAAGATGGATTCATCGGGGAACTTTGAAATTAGTGGATTCTTTGAATACAATGGTGCTTCTGCCAGTTGGTCTGCAATACCTTGCCCTTTCATGGCCTTCTACTCTACATACTCGATATCGTATTCTGATAGGATCATAACCCACTTGGCCATCCTTCCCATGAGCATTGCTTTGGAAAGCAGGTACTTGAGTGGGTCGATCTTTGCAATGAGTTTTATTTTATGTGCTAACATGTAGTGTCTAAACTTTTGTGAGGCAAACACCACTTCTAGACAAGATTTTTCGATGAAGGAATAATTTAACTCATGCCCTACCATGGTCCGACTGATGTAGTAGATGGCCCTCTCTATTTTGTTTTCATCGTCCTGAACTAGGAGAGCACCGAGAGTTGTTGTTGTTGTTGATATGTAGAGGATTAGAGGCTTTCCAAGGATTGGCAGTATAAGCACTGGAGGTGTGAGAAAATACTCCTTGATCTTGTTGAAGGCTTGATCACACTTCTCGTTCCATTTGTATGGTACCCCTTGTGGAGTAGGTGAGAATATGGGATTGACTTGTATGCTAGTTGAGCTATGAACCGACGGATGTACTGGAGCCTTCCTTGCCTCTCAACTATTTCAATATCTTCGGTGCCTCCATCTCAATAATTGCATTCACCTTAGCAAGATCTATTTCAATTCCTCTCATAGACACAATGTGTCCCAACAGCTTCCCTGATTGTACGTCGAAGATGCACTTCTTTCGATTAAGGAAGAATTTGTATTCCTCTAGTCTGTCGAAGATGGCACTCAATGCTGCTATGTGGTCCCTTCTCTTTCTAGATTTTTCCAATATGTCGATAACATAATCTTCCACAATCTTATGGATCATGTCATGAAATTTTAAGTTCATGGCCCTTTGATATGTTTCTCCAATGTTCTGTAGGCCAAACGGCATTATGTTCCAGCAATATGTCCCTCATTGACAAGTAAAATCCATCTTGTTTTGGTCTTCTTTGGCTATCATGATTTGGTTATACCCAAAGAATATGTCCATCAATGAAAGCATCTCATGTCCCATAGTCATATCTACAATCATATCAATGCTGGGAAGTGGGAAGCTGTCTTTGGGACATGCCTTGTTCAGGTCTCTAAAATATGTGCATCTACGGATGCCCCCAGTGGGCTTTGAGATGGGTACCAGATTTGATACCCACTCTAGATAGTTGATCATTTGTATGAACCATGCATCAAGTAGCTTCTTCAATTCCATTTTCACCAACAAGGCTATCTGGGGATGTATTTTTCTGATCTTTTATCTAACGGGCTTTGCTTTGGGGTAAACTGCTAGATGGTGGACCACTATCTTTGGATCAAGCCCAAGCATGTTAGTATAAGTCCATGCAAATTTGACTTTTCTCTCCCTTAAGAAAGCAGCTAGGAGCTCCTGTTCTTCTGACATCAATGATTTGGCATAAAATGTAATATGTGGAGTTTCCTCTATTCCCAAGTTGACTGGGTTGCACTTCTCAGCTAGAACCACTGACTTTTCCTGATGTAGAGCACTGAGAGGAAGATTGAATCCTTCATCCTTAGGTGCCTCAGAGAGGTTTTCACCATTGGATATGTCCTTTATTTTTATTGTTTTTGGGTCATAGAGCCACAGTGTGGTTTTCACTCAAAGACCTTGAGATTATTCTTAATTTTTTGCTTTTGTGACTAAAGGATTCAATCGTCTCTCCATAGTAGGCTTGTGTATCTAGTATGATGTCAAACCCAGCCTTGTGGTCTCTTTGTGGTATCGTGTCTTATAGTCCCATGAATTTCAAGAGCGCCTCATCATTTTCAAAAGTGTCCAGAATTGGTGGTCCTCATTGGTTGTAATTGATGAGCTGGGGATAGACTAGGCTTATTTTGTGGGTTTGATGGTCATTGGTCTCAAAATACAAGGTACTAATCATGAGTAGGGAGGTTTCTTCAAAAAGAATAGGCAAATCATTAATGGGGTCCTTGTCACTACTACACACATCAGTTATGTCAAAGGTGAAGTTGTCTATGACTCGACCTATGGATACGGGTAATCAAAGGGCGGATGCAAATTGCTGAGGGGGATTTTTGACCTTCTTAACCGAGGCACCCTTGCCAAGTATGGTCACCTTCAGAGGGGTACATCTGAGACCAATATTTCTCATACGCATCTCCGGCATGAGAGGTACTAGAAGCCCATTGTCATTTTGTCCAAGCTTTATGTTTTTGTCATAGCCCATGGTGAGCATCATTTGTAAGCCTTTACTACCATCATCCATAGGTAGGTCTGTTGTTGGTCTGTTGTCTTGGTACAGGAGGTTAGATGGGTCCTCTTCTATTATTTCCTAGCCTAGGTCTCCCCAACTCCTGAAGCTGGAGGAGCCTACTGTGAAGGTTTGGGATGAGGAAGCATTTTTTGACTATGGTCGTCCTCATGACCTAGGAGATTGTGGTAATTCTCCCACTACAAAATAATTTTTTAGAATTGCATAGTCCCTACACCCATTTTCATGGATAATGACTTTGATATCAGATATGGTGGGTGTCTCTGTCCCAGAAGTGGAGGCGAGAGTAGCTGGGTCGATGTATGGAGTTGAGGGACCCTCATCGTTCTTGGGCACTTGGGGGATTTTGTAATATTTTGCCTCTAGATTTTTGCAATAGTAAAAGGGTTCAGGATCCCCATGGATAGTGACCTCTTGACCTTGGTATGGAAACTTTACACACTAGTGGAAGGTGGAAGCGACAGCTTGCATCCCATGAATCCATGGATGCCCCAGGAGGATATTATAAGGTAATTCCAGGTTGAGAACTTGACAAGTTGTTTCCATGATGGTCGGCCCTACTTGAATAGGGAGTTTGATTATGCCCTAAGACACTCTTTCTTGATCATCGTAGGCTCTGATAGTTATGCCTTTTTCCTTTTTCAACAGCATCTTCGGAGAAGCCCAAGCTTTTTATTAATTTAAGGGTGCATATGTTCAAGCCTGCACCCCCATCTACTAGGACCCTCTTGACCTTGTTCTTATGAACGAAAGCCTCAAGATGAATTGCATGATTGTGAGATGGTTGTGTTGGAAGATCTTGTTCTGGAAATGTCAGAAGGTGAGGTGTAGTGAGGTGTGTTCCCATGGCTTGGAACTGATCCGCATCAAGATCAATGGGGATGGAAGATGAGGCCAAGGCTTCTTCAAGGATCTTTTTGTGAGTCAGTGATATTTTCAGCAACTCCATGATGGAGATCTAAGTTGGGGTTCTTTTTAACTGATCAAGGACATTATAGCCACTAGGAACAGATCTTGGGTTGGAAGTAGACACTCTAGGAGGCTGAGATGATCCTGCGATGGTAACCTTTCCACCTCTTGTGGTGACTCCACAATCGGCTTGGGCTCCGTTGATTGTGATGACAGTGACCATTTCTTCTAGAGATATGACAACATGGTCGTATACGTGATTCACACTTTTGATTGTACCCTTCCCTTTATCATTGTTATTATTTCCCTTATTGTGGTTGGGCATAGGATTCGTGTAAATCTTTAAGTCTTGGTTTCCTGTTGGTTGTTCCACATTTATGATTTTGTCGTCTATGAGGTATTGGATCAATTTTTTCAACCTCATCTAGCTAGCAGTTGTATGCCCCTTGATTTTGTGGAAATCACAAAGGTGATTTTCATTGTACCACGGAGGTTTTACCAAAGGCTCTTGATAGTTGTCATAGCTGGGAACTGTGTTGAGTTTTTCTTGCACCAGTCTTTTCATGATAGATTCAGTTGATTCCCTAAGGGGCGTGTACTTCCGCTTGGGGGAAATTTTGTTTCGCTGACGTGGCCTTCCTTGATTGTTCACGTTGTTGAATGTTTGGTTGTTTAGCTATTTTGTGATAGTGTTGGCTTGTTGATTGTTTTGATTATTAGTTTGTGGTTGTTGAGGTGCTTGTCTATTTTGTCGAGGTGCATTGATGACAACTTTGGTGTCGACTACACCATCGTTGGTAATGTTTCTATTTTTTTCCCATGTGTGAGGTTTATCATTATAGCTGGTGGATGGGCGGCTTTCTTGATAGGAAGGAGCTCCCCCTTGTGAGATAAGGTCTCGTTCGATATTGAGCACCCTAGGGACTAACTGATCATAGTTTGTGATGCCTTGTAGCTTGAGATGAAAGGACGAGAATCCATCAAGATTTGCGATGATGGTGCACACTTGTTGTTCCTTAGGCATGGCCCATTTACTTCTATTGGATTTTTATTGCCATCATTGTAAGAATGAAGCAAACGTCTCTCCCTTGGATTGTTTCATAGTTGAAAGTTCTTCTAGGGTCACATCCATAGCTATGTTGAAGGCATAGTTTTGCACAAATGCGTCCACGATTTCCTGGAATTTTTTGATTCCTAAGGGATGGGAGAACCAGTCAATGGCAGTACCTACCAAGCTCTAAGGGATCAGACGCATCAGATAAGTTTCGCTGTATGCGACCTCCATGAAATGTACTTAGAATTCCCTGATGTGATCTTTCGGGTTTCATGTTCCATGATATTTATCAAACTTAGGGATCTCAAATCCCTTTGGGAATGGTTTCATGACAATGCTCTTGTCAAATGGATAGGGGCACAAGTTCTTTGGTGGCTTTGTGGATTTCCCTGATTGAAGATCAAGCACTTGTTGTGAAAGGAATTTTATTTGTGTTGATACATCACCTTGAGAATCAGGGGGTGGGATGAAGGTGTTATGTGGTGGTTCAACCATTGGAGGGATGGTTGGACTGGTTGGTGTGTTGGTGGATGGTGTTTGCACATTTTTCTACGCCAAGTATGCTTGTAATTGTTGTACCAACAGTGCTTGTTGTTGGTCCTTTTGTTGTTACGCTAATAATGCCTATTTTTGAGCTTGTTGTTATTGTTGTACCAACAATGCTTGTTGTTGGGCTACTAGTTGGGTTGCTTCTTTTTGCTCTTGGTATTGCTTCAGCACTTACTGGTATGCTTGTTGTTGGGCTACTTGTTGTTGTGCGAGGTATTGTGCTTGCCCCTGTGCCTGTGCTTGTGCTTGTTGGGAAGCTTGGGTAGCCTGAGTGGCTTGAGCGGCTTGAGCGGCTTGTTGCTACAACAATGCTTGGGCTTGTGCCTGGGTGGCTTGTTGTACTTTTTGAGCTTGTGTTGCTTATTGTGCAGCTTGCATTGCTTGAGCAGCCTAAGCGGCTTGTGTGGCTTGCACTGCTTGTTGAGCGGTTTGCATTTGTTGCGCAGCTTGGTATTGTTGGAGTGCCTTTTGGTAGGCTTGGTGAGCTTGTAGTGCTATGTTGTACTGGCTTGCCGTATTTGGATTTGGTGGTGGTGGTGGTGGATTTGGGATGTTAGATGTGGTGGTGAGTGGTTGAGATGTGTTTTGAGCGGTTGTGGTGGATGGTATGATTGAGGTGTTGGGTCCTTGGGAGACCGTGTTTTGGGGTGTTGGGATTGATATTGTTGCCTAGATGGATACCACTTGTTGTTGCAATATCGGTGGTGTATTCAAAGGATTAGATGCAATGATTTGATTGTTGTTTGATGGATTTCCTTAGATTGTTTGATTCGTGCTAGGTAAAGGTGGGAGTCCTAAACTGGGAATTGATATGGATGTTGGTAGGGGAGGTAACGGTGGTGGAGGTGGTGGTGGGATTGGAACTGGAAGTGGGGGAAGGATTCTTGGAATGAGTGATGATGAGGCCCCGAAGAGCCCACCTTGTTCAAATAAGCCTGCTTGTACCAATGGGAGTGAAACTTGTGTGTCAAGAGCATACACTAGCATTGTGGAAAACGTGGACGCACCATTGGTGTCCCAAAAGAAAAGGGGGACATATTGGTGTAGGGGATCTTGAGGCACGGTACCTGATGTACCTTTCATGGTATTAGCGTCCAAATTTTGATTATTGACAAGGGGATGTTGTTGAAGGGAATGTAGTAATGAACTCCGCTTGTTGACAATGGGTTGTGTGGTGGAAATGGATGATGTGGATTGTGGAATGGGTTGGATGATGCTCTGAGTGGGTGATGTGAATGGTACAAGTGGCATAAAAGGATTCTCCACAATAATGCTTACATCGAAATCGGAAGGGATTTTTTCTCCTTCTTTTTCCAATTCAAGCATGTATTGAGAGGGATGTAGTTTTATCATGGCTCTGACAATTCGGTGATTATCAAGGTTTTGAAGCATTTTGGTGATCTCATCTTGGGTCATCCCCATGTTGGTGATGTCTTCCACTTGCCCTTCCTCTTGAGGATCTTGTGTTATGAAATAAATATTAGGTAGTGGGTTGCTAGGTCCAATAGGATTGATCTTGGGTGCGGTTTGACTTAGGTCACTTGAAGATGATGTTTCTTTGTTGTTCTCCATGTCCTTCTTGTGTTGCGATCTAGTTTGAACCATAAAATGAGGGTCAAAAGAGAAAATCTAGGATGATTAAGGATCAAAAAGTGATGGTGAAATGTGTGAAAGGTGGATGATATGGGTGATTTGAACTCTTAGAAGACCTTGAAGAGGATGCTAGACTTTTGGGACTTCTTGGATTCTTGTATTTTGATTTTGTTTGATTTAATTCTTGGATTTTGGGATTCTTGGATTCTTAGATTATTGGATTTTGATTGATTTGGATAATGAAAAAATAAACCCCAAGATGTTGGATGTTATCTATGGGATAAATATGTTCACAAGATGGTAATTTGACTAAGTGTAGGGAGAAGGATCCATCTACCTACACCTAACCAAACAAGATGATTTGATGATAATTTAACTAAGTACATGGAGACGGATGTATCTACACATACCTAGCCAAACAATATGATTTGATGTTGGACTCAAGGATTTTGATTCATGGATTTTCCAAAAAGTCTAGCATAAAGGATGGTTTCAAGATTTTCAAGAGTTGTTGGTGAGATGATTTTGGTTTGATGTTTGAAAGATGGATGAAGGTTGAATTTGATCCTATGTGTACCTAAAAAGGCTCTTGTTTACAAGACCTCAGTTTTGAAGAATAGACTTTACTCTAAACAAGATGTTCAAACCTTTGGAAAAGTGTTGGATTTTGACAATAATAAAATGAGTACAAGTTGGGATTGTTTCTTGATGCACACTTATAGAAGTTAAAGGTCAATCTTTCCCTAAACTCATAAAGCATAGCCAAATTTTTCTTGTGAGCTTTGTGACTAAGACCCTTGGTCTTTGGTTTTTGGATCTTGATTTTGCGGGAAATCATTTGAAAGAGCACGTGTGAGGTTCAATTGTTCTTTATCTTTATTTAGTGACTTCCTTTTACCACAAACACTTCTTGATTAGGTTTTCAAACTAGATGTCTAATGTCCTAATTTCTTCTCATCCCACAAAGTCCATTGTGTGGAAATCAAGGAAATCAAGGAAAAAGTTCCCTATTGTTGACTTTAGTGAGAAAATTGAGATATAAATCCAAATGTTTAGAAATCTCTAAGGATAGAATCCCTAGGACAAGCAATAACACTTGAAATTTGTCAATGGTATTTGCTTCCTAAAGGGTTTGAAATTTTATGATGATGTTGAATGTTTGTTTTCCAATGTTTACGATCAAGCAAAGTGTTTTGACTCCAAGAACATGCACAACCCTATGGATATTGAGACAATATTTGTTGAATCCCCACTTGGATAAATCAAGCTACACCTACTTTTAGCGGATGATTAGATGCTTGACCACACTAGCTCCCCTCCCCGGAACTCACTTCTACGGGTCATCCAAGCATCAGTACCCATGAATCTCCCATTGCATAATTCTCATCTCTATTAAAAGTCGTAAAAATGTGGGGCAGCTTCAAAACGACCGTTCTTGCACCAACAAATAGATTAAGGATTTTGATCTTTTAAACAAGGGGTTTTAATGCGGGCATTCCGTTCATGGGGGATCATCCATACGGAAAGAGACCATTTCTTCCCTTCTTGTCAGAACAATCCTCATGATACTTTCCTTTCTTCAAGTACCCACACTTATATCCCGAGTGGAAGTCGCTTGGCTTTAGTGTGTTCCCAGTTGGGTCGTTCCCTTGGGTGATTACTTTTTCCCACAAGGAAGGCCCTCTAAGATAAAACAAAAGCGAGTGAATACATCCATAGTTTGATCAATCTTCGTTGACAAACAAAGAGAGAACACACGCGATATATTCCACTCACACTCGCAAGCTTTGTTCAATTTTAAACCCAAATTGAAATGTGGAGTCAATCTTTTTGACAACTTAATATCAAAAAAAGACTTTTGATTCTCAAGATCACCATGAAGTGCGAGAGAAGTGCATACACCTTTTTAAATGATATTACTTTGTGAAAAATATTACAAAACACCAAATGCACATGTTCATTTTAATTTCCAAAGGAAAAATTGAGTTCTTTTTAAAGCACCAAGACGAAGTGTGAAGTTTGTTTGTCAAAGTTTTAGAACCCAAATTGAAATTTAGTAAGTGTCTAATGTTATTTTTAACCCTTTGTAGAAAAAATGAAAGCTTTTGTAGTGTTCTTTTTAGAATCCAAAAAGACGTGAGTTGGCCTAAAACAGAAAATGGAAGCATAAAATAGAAACTCTAAGCATTTAAAAATGCTTTGTCAACTTCACATTTAATGCTCAGTTCTCTTCAACTCCAAGATTCTTCAAAGATCGCTTCTTATGTTTCAATGTTGCAAGTCCCTTGTGCAAACAAAATCTACAAGGTAAAAGGAAAAACACATGTGAATTAATTGTTAAGAAGAAATTCAGGAAATAAATATTGAAAGAAAATCAATTTCAACAAATGTGCTTTCAATGAAATTTAAAGATGATATCTAATCGATAATATTTCATTTTGTTTTCTAGAAAGATAAGATTGTAAGATCTAATCAATGCAAAGACATTTAAAAGTATTTACAAACCCTACTAAAAGTAAAGAACATTCAACAAGGCCTAACAATAGTAAAAAAATTCAGCCTAATTTACTCCTCTGCAGCTCGATACCCTTGGATTCAAAATCTTCTTGATTACAACTCGTAGGAGGCTCCTAAAGCTGTCGCTTCCAATGAATGCATCAGTTAGATATTAAAACAACCTGTCCTATCTAAGGTCATCACTTTTATTTAATGCATCAGTCATATTAAATAGAAGCAAAGACAAGTTTTGATTTCGAGATCTATAAAATATTTTCCAAAGCTGGTAATGTATATGATATAATTAATTTTCCAAAGGATACACGTTAACATAATACGAAATCAATGAAATTTGAGAGTTGAAGCATTAAACATGATTTGGAATTTCTCACCTGCACAGGTTGCGGCTAGCAAAAGATTTAGCATATAAATGTCAGAATGATATTGAATGATATTCGGATATAGCATTCCCCAAATTTGCATTCAAATGAAATTATATGAAAGATGGAAAAAAGTGAATACATAAAAAAACACAGAGATTTAATGACCAAAAATGACGTCCAGATTAGAGTCTCCCAACCTTGACAGCCTCTTATGCAAATTGTCTCTAAGCGTTAATAATGGCACACTAACCTTGCGTGAAACTGCCGCTTCCGATACCACTTGACTAACATGAAGCTTTGGGGAGTTATGCCGGAAAGATTTCGTCTTACGTTACGAATGAGGCGGTTGGTGACCCACACTATTTTAGTGAGAAGCTAAAAGGAAACACAATGTGGAGGTGCTACGATAAGACGGGTAATTACTGAAGGCATAAATCCATCACTGAAGGCATAAATAATTTCAGAATAACGAATACAGTCCCAGCGATTACAAATCCCCAGCCATGGTATAAAACATAGTAATAAATCCATCATTTATTAAGTTCAAAACAACCAAAGTTCCACCTTTCATCAACGTAAAAAACAAGTTATAAACACATCTTCGTATTAAAGGATAAATTTGCAACAAACACAAGGTGCAAAATAGAATAGTTTAGAGGTTTCTATCCATGAAAGAAACCAGAATATTATATACGTGGCTATACCATTAATCATGCATGAAACGCAATGTGGAGGTGCTACGATAAGACGAGTAATTACGGTGTCCTAGACAAGCTTCTATTCATTGCTAGTATTGAACAAGGAAGGAAAAATGCTAAAGGCATGCTACTGAAATGTGGTTCTCAATCTGGAAGACACTATGCAATTGGTAAATGCCAAAAATAACTACAAAATCTAATGACAAAGATCTGAGCACAGAGATTGTATAAGCTTTGCTAGGCAGGTGTGATGAGGATAGTCGAAATCATTTGTCAATGTTGTAGATGAGAGAGGGAGGACCGCTCTTCACAGTGCTTCTGAGAGGATGAATTCAAGTCTTTGTAAACTGCTCATTGAATCAGGCACTTCAATGAAGGCTCAAGGCCAAAATGGTATGACACCTCTGCAATGGGGATATACATAAAACACAGAATACAAAGGCTGGGGCTTTGTTGTTTGTTACATGGAACAACACAAAAAATTATCACTTTACTTCCAAGAAGACTAAAAGGTTGAAGATCTTTATGTATTGTTTCATCTATAACAAACAAATCGAAATCTGAATGAAATTGAATGTAACTGGTTAGTGATTTTAATATCTCATGCCCATCACAAACCGAAACATAGACACAACAGGGACTATCGCTTAGGTAAAAATGTATTCAAAATGCAGAAACATAGACAAAACACGTTAGCTTTTTGAAACCTTTTAGCCAATGAAATCTAGTGTTTAAATTGTCATATTAGTTATCAAAGAAACTCAATCTAAATCTAAATGCTAAAAATGAAATCATGGGTTGCATAGGCCTCCTTCTAGTGCCATTATGTAGATGGTGAAATCTGTAAATTGCTTAAAATATCCAACACACACTCTTAGCATGGTTAGTTATTTAAAACAAAGCAAACAACATCTCTATGAAATACTCCAACATGCTTCATAATGCAAACAAAATAACAAATTAAACTAATTGAGAACATAAAAAAATCATGGTGACTACCTATTCCGTAGTGGATTGGTGCTACTTTGATATGAAAAGTAGCCCTTTCCCAACCCTTTTACAAGCTAAATGATGAAGATGCTATGAAAATTCTATGAATTCAAATGACAATAATGGAGTTGTGCATAAGATTGTGGATTCAAAATGCATAACTTGTGGATCCAAAATGAGAAGAAAAGCCTCTTATTTATAGATGAGATTGAGAGAAGAAGAGGAAAAATGGATAAATGTGGGACTAATCTTCAACCAATGGCCAAATGCCACTTGTCAAGATGTGAGAGGATGAAGGTTGAGCACATTTTGATGAATGTGTCAATAAATGGTATTAGGTGGATTTTCAAATTTATGAAATGACAAGTTTGAGGGGGATGAAAAATGCCTTAAATGCCACTTGGCTCAATGCACAAGGACATGTAAGAGGCATAAATGCCTCGTTGGAAGGACACATCCCTTTTGGAGGGATTTTCAAATTTAGAAGAATATTCTCTTTTTATGCCATGTTGAGGGAAATTAGAAGAATTAATAAATCAAAATAAATGATTTATTGTGCAAGTTGTAAAATCTAGAGAATTGGGGGATTGGATTAGCATTAATCATGATTTGATTAATTTTAATGGGGGTTAGTTGATTGTGACATTCAACTTAAATATTTGGATTTATTTAAATTAAATGAGAAGATAAAGAACATTAGAGATTTAATTAAATATTTGGATTTATTCAAATAAATGAAGGGACTTTAGAAGAGTAATTAAATAAACTTGATTTATTTAATTAAAGAGACGAATATGATGATAAAGATTAATTTATTCAATTAAAAGAGGAATTTGATGAATTTAATCAAATAAGGATTATTTAATTAAATACTTAGCAAAGAGGATGATTAAAGAAGAACTAGTGTTAGTAAGTCAGAATCAAGCATGCATTATTAATCAGGATAATTTATGTGTCTACAGTCTTTTCTGAGAAAGACCTTTCGCAAAATTCGTTCCACAACCAAGCCCTCTATATAGAGGTTGTTGTACATAAACATATGGTCAAAAGAGTATTGATATATAACGGTGTAGGTTTAAACATTTGTACCTTAAAATTTGTTAAACAACTAGGGTAGTATGATGATGTAATTGACAAGGGAAAAAGCATCACTATAAGGGCTTATGATGACCTAGAAAGAAATTCAAAGGGGACAATCAGGCTACCTATACAGATAAGATTGACAACAATAGAAACATGTCAAGTACTGGACCTTGAGCTACCATATAACCTTCTTCTAGTATGCCCGTAGATTCATGCATTACAAGTGGTTCCTTTGACATTCCACCAATGTCTAAAATTTCATCACGAAGGAAAGAAGGTTACATTATATGTTGATCATGAACCCTTCCACTAATGTGAAAAATTAGTGGAGAAATACAACAAAATCTTGTGTGTACCTAGTAATGATATATCATTTCACTCCTCATATGTCGACCCATTGAAACACTACCATCAACCTTAGCTAAACCCTCATCAAGTGAGAAACCAAAAGTTGATTCCAAGATTCAAGTACTTGACAAATGTAACGGGAACTATCATTTCAATCAATCCTTTTTCATTGGAATACTTCCCCCAACACCAAAGGTTTATGGAGGGCCTAAGGAGATCAAACATATTCAAGCAGTAACAATGGTAGTCAAACCCATGATCTTTACCAAGTGGGGAGACATGAAGGATGAGGAAATATTCAAACATGACCTTTCATCAATGATCTACAAAGAAGACCAAGAAGAACCATAACAGATACAACCCATTTTAATTGATCTGAGAAGTAAAGGGTATCAACTAGCTAAACAAATAGGATACACTGGAAAAGGTGGCCTTAGGCAACACAAACAAGGCAGATGGGAACCTATTACAGTGGAACAAAGAAAGAAGAACATGGGACTAGGCTATGGTTCGATAGACGTGGTTACTCCAAACACTAGACATATCTCTTTTAAAAAAGGAGCTCCTTCTACTGACGTTGACATCAGATATTTACCATCTTATAGAAAATGATTTACCCAGTGAGGACTTATTTGAAAGCTTTAGCATAAGTTTATTCCCTACCTGACCTAGAAAACCTACATTCAAAGACTATACTTATGAAACAGACTCTAATGAGTATGAATGGGATTATCCTTCCTTTGTCACCTCTAGTGACAATGACCTAGATACCCAATGGGAGAATGATGCCAGAGCCATATTGACCATTTCAACAACTTTCGTAAGCTTTACAGATAATGATGACAACCTACCCCTTTTCTACCCACAGTTAATAGATTGGGACCAACAACACCATATGCCTATTTTGGATCAATTCCAAAATGATGAAACTATTGTAAAGTTTATGGGACTTCGAACCAATATACCATCAAGAGATCATAAAGTAGGGTTTTTCATGGAACTTGAACGACAAGCATATTTTGGAGGGGAGATTGTGTCCTCTAGTCACAAAATTGAAAAGGACAATGTAAAAATCAACATGACATCCCCTAGGGAAAACCATGATATGGCTCTATCAGATCCAGAAAAGAAAAAAATAAAGGACAAATTTAAGGGTGAAAACCTCTCCAAGGCACCCAAAGATGGAGGATTCAATCTCCCTATTTTTGAATATCAAGAGAAGTTGACACTCCTAGTTGAAGAAGTTGAACTAATCAATGTGGGCATAGTAGAAACACCTAAAATCACATACCATGTAGCATCACTAGATCCTGAAGAAAAGGTGAAATTATCAGCATTTATCAATGAAAGGAAGATGAACTTCACATGGACATATGCAGACATGCCAATGCTAGAATTGGTCATACACTACCTAGTCGTATTTCCTGAAGCTAAACCTATCAAGCAGAAGTTACGAAAAATGCATCCCCAGATAACACTTTTGGTAAAAGTAGAACTGAAGAAACTACCAGATGTAGGCTTCATCAGACCAATTGATTATCCAGAATGGATGTCAAATCTAGTACCAATATCAAATCCTAATGGGGGCATAAGAATCTACATAGATTTTTGAGATCTAAACAAGGCTTTCCTAAAAGATGACTTCCCCCTTTGAGCATTGATATGATTGTAGATCTAACCGCAGGACATGAAATTTTGTCACTAATGGACAACTTCTTTGGATATAATCAGACTAAGATATCCCTTAATGATCAACATAAAACAACATTTACTTGTGCATGGGGGACCTTATGCTGGAATGTCATGCCATTCGATCTAAAGAATGCGGAAGAGACATATCAGCGAGCAATGACTACAATATTTCATGATATGCTACATACAACTATGGAAGATTATGTGGATGATATACTAGTGAAGTCCATCAAGAGAGAAGACCATTTTACTAACCTTGAAAAAGTGTTTTATAGGCTCGAACAATATAACTTGAGGCTCAATTCAAAAAAGTGTGTATTCGGGGTAGCATCTAGAAAACTGCTAGGGTACATAGTATCAAGAAGAGGCATCAAAGTAGATCCTTCAAAAGTAAAAGCTATACAAGAGATGGCCCCTCCAAAGACGTTAAAGCAACTGAGAAGTCTATAGGGAAAACTACAATCCATCAGGTGATTCATCATGAATTTGGTAGACAAGTGTCATATGTTCACCCATCTCCTACACAAAGACATCACATTCAAGTGGGATGGTAGATGTGATCAAGTGTTCCAACAAATTAAGGAGTATCTACTCACTCCTCCAGTATTAATGCCACCTATTCCAGATAAAACAATGGTACTCTATGTGTCTACAACACAAGAAATATTAGGAGCTCTCTTAGCACAGTTAGATGATAATAACAAGGAAAGAGTGGTCTACTACATCAACTGAACATTGGTGGTCTACAAATTGAACTATTCACCCATAGAAAGTGTGTGTCTCTCCATCATCTTTGTGGTATAGAAGTTGAGACACTATATCTTGAATAGACAAGTAAATTTGATCTCAAAAGTAGATCCACTAAAGTACCTATTAGAAATAGTGGCTCTAATAGGCAGGATTACTAAATGGGTGATGCTACTGAGTGAGTTTGACATATATTATGTAGATAGGAAATCCATCAAAGGAAAGATCATAGCAGATCAACTAGCAGAAGCACCAATGGAAGATCACCAGCCTCTCACAACAGACTTCCCAGATGAAGCACACTGCTAACAAAATAGACAAGTTGTTGGACCTTGTATTTTGATGGGTCCCACACTCAACACAGCTCAGGAGCAGGTATCTTATTTCTCACACCATAGGTGGATAGTATACCTAAGGCTTACAGAATTTTTTCCCATGCACAAATAACATCTCAGAGTATGAAGTACTAATCATAGGACTCAAAATGGCCATCGAATGGAGGATAAAAGAACTGCATGTCTATGGAGACTCTCGACTAGTAATTAGGCAAGTAAATGATGAATATCAAACAAAGGATGACAAGATGATGCCATATAAGAGAATGGTGGAAAGTTTCAAGCAATATTTTGTCACCATCACCTTTGAACAGGTTCCCCGGATCAACAACAGAGTAGTCGAAACTATGGCAACAATAGGTTCACTCCTCGACATCCCACAGAACATTTCTAAGTATGAATTTCTTGTGGAGCAACTGCTCGTATCGGTATTTGATATCTCAGAATCAGAACTAGTGTGTGTTGTTGGTGGTCCTAACTCACCATGGTACCATGATACATTTAACTATTTCCAACATGGTATCATACCTCCTCACTAAACAACCACCCAAAAAAAACCTTTTTCCTATATGACTTCCTAATTCACAATCCTAGGAGACACCTTATATTGTCAAATTTTAGAGGGTGCTTTACTCTAATGTATTGACGCAAAAGAAGCACAAACCACCATACAAGAGGTACATGAAGGCATTTTTAGGTCCCACTCTAGTGGACCTAACATAGCAAAAAAGTTACTAAGAACAGGATACTATTGGCCCTCTATGGAATAAGAAGCTATTGCCTACACAAGAAAATATTTCCAATGTCAGCAACACAGAGACCTCATTCACGCACCAACACGGGAGCTAAGACCTATCATGACACCATGGCCTTTTTTCGCAGTGGGGATTAGATTTGGTAGGTAAGATATCTCCTCCCTCTTCCAATGGGCATAAGTTCATTATTACCACAACTAAATACTTCACGAAGTGGATAGAAGTAATTCCATTAACCTACATCATAGGAAAATAAATATCCAAGTTCATCTTGAATTATCTAATCTTTCAATATGGAATTCCCCAAACCATCATAACAAACAATGGAACCCCATTTGAAAACCAAGATTTCAAAGAGCTTTGTTATAATTTTTTATCCAACACATATTCTCCACGCCCTACCACCCCTAAGGAAATGGTCAGGTTGAAGCATCTAACAAAACCATCCTAAAGATACTAAAAAGACTATTAATGATGTCGGTCGTGATTGGCATCTACAACTGAACCCAGCCCTATGGGCTTACCAAACTAGTATCCGTACACCTACAAGTGTCACACCATTTTCCTTAGTCTATGGATCTAAAGTTGTCTTACCTATTGAAGTTGAAATCCCCTCACTACGAATATCACTAAAAGGCATGGTCAACAATGAAGAGTATCGGGTGTCCAAATTAAATGAGTTGGAACTCTTGAATGAAGGGCGTTTGAGTGCATTAAACCATCTTTAGGTTTATTAGAATCGGCTCAAACAAAGCTACAATAAAAAGATCAAAAATAGAAACTTTTAGATTGGTGACTTGGTACTCAAAGAGAATCAGAAGGAACCTTTAATTGAACCGTTGAACAACAGCCATATTAAAAATTTCTATACTTGAAACACATCAGAGTACCCCAGGTAAAAGGGTAAAAATCCAAAAAAAATCAAAAAGTTAAAAAAGAAAAAAACAATCAAAAAGCAAGAAAAATAGTAAAGAGAAATAAAACATTCTTTAAGTAAAAACCACTTTGTGTCACTTCTAGAATAGGTACCGTAGTGAAAACCTGGCAAATAGGCGTTATGTTTGAATAAGACTTGCATCATTATCTATCAGCACTATCTGAAGCATCCACCCATTTGTCCCATAATAAAACATATGTCCAACCATGGCTTGATAACTAATTAAGTATTGAACCTTGCTACACCATCAACATTTGTCTCCCCTAGTGAAGGTAATCCTATCTCAAATTGGGGGAAACTTCTTGAAACTGGTAGTGGATTGGATCCTTGTACATCCCATCATGGTCAAAAACTATCAAAATCAAAAACATCCAACAAACAAACAAAATCAAAAACAAAGTCAAAAACATCAAAATCCCAAAAAAAGTTATGATTTAGTCAACACTGGTCGAACTACGTGGTCTTTGCATGTATAAAGTAGGCAAGGCTTATCAACCCCCGAGGCCTTAGGTCATTCCCCTTAGGCATCTATCATGCTTTCTTTCAAAAAAGTCAAAATTCAAAATCCAAAAATAGTCAAAAAATAGAAAAGGTTAAAAACATGGTCTTCTCAAACCAAGCGAACAATGAGCCTCAGCGTGTACAACATAGGAAACATTTATCTTTGATGATCCCTAGAGGCCTTAGGTTAGTCCCCTGAAAATAACAAAAACAACATCATATAAACTCATAAAACCAAAAAACAAGATCTTACCTCCATCATCACCAAACGCAGAAAATTTTCCATCTATAATAAACAAATTGTCATACTCACCCTTTGACAATGCAAACAACAAACAAAACAAACATCAAAATCAAAAATTCCAAAGAGAAGATAGAAACAATCATACAACTATCAAGTGAAAACAATGTAAAATTGTTAACTACCTATCTATTGACAATTCACCAACAACATCCTGAGATATGTCTTAACGGATAGAACGTTCCTACAATAGACATCATCAACACTGGATAATAGCCTGAAACCTCAAAATAGACATGGAAAGTGATATTGCAACATTGTTTATCTTTTTATAGTCTTATCTTGTTTTGATTTATTGTAATACCACATTCCCAAGATCTCTTGAGGATGTCCATTAGGATTTAGAGAAGGAATGGTGGTATTAACTATCAATTTTTGTTAGTTCTATTTGAAAGATTTTTTTGTGATACTACCACGGCGAATACTTGCTTTATTTCGTGTATGGAAGTTGTTTTGAGACAATTTGTGTAGCGATTACATGTTAGGTATTTCATACCTCTCTGTGTAACTGGTCCAAAAGGTTTTAACACAACTTCGTGCCATATATCCTAACAAGGTTTCCATATGTCTGGTATGAGCAAGAATATTCTTTGTATGTTGAGTTGAAGTCCATGCAATGGATACAAATCCACCTTGGTTATTTATACCCTAGTGCACTCTGTATGTTTTCTACATCAAAAAGGATTGTTAAAGATATGAAGCCTCCATGCAAAGCAAAATCAACTCATCAATAACTAACAACATCAAATTTATATCCATCATCCAACATTTCTTCTAACTGATAACATCCATCCTGCATCACAATATCATTAGTACCACATCCATACTACATCCACAATTTCATCAGTACATATCATGATCATAGAAAAGCAATTAAAAACCATCATGTGTCGTATAAATCATACATCACATTTATAGGATATCATCATCCATCATATATCAACATCAATCATGTACATAATAAAACATCATATATCATGTAGATATATCAAATATCCATCAATCCACATCATATGCATACATCAAAAAAGTACAAAAAACATGTATAATCATACCTCATCATCCATAATCATCACATAACACATAATGAAGCTGAATCGAAACATTTATATCTCATATATATCATCATCAAAAATAAGAATGTCAGGTACATCATCAGATAACATGTGTGATATCGTACTACAAAAAGATACATATATACAAGGCCTCAGCAAGGCCAATGAATGTATATACAAAATCATGTCTATAGCAATGTCTCTTATATAATAAAAATCATAACAGATCAAGCTATAGTCAGCCATGATTCTTGTCTCGGGGAGGAGACCTCTGAGGATCCTGGTTTTGGTGAGGAGAAGGATGTAGTTGATCAGGTTGTTTAACTAAATGCCCACCTGACTCTACCCCTGTAGTTGTGTTAGGCTCTCCAAAACGCGGTCGTCACTGAGCTCTGGGTACAAAGGCCTTGTAAAGTGTCTGATAATATGTCACCTTTTGTACCAGTTTCTCGCGCTCAAACTGATGTTAGGCCATAGGAATCGATGAGGCTAAAGAAATCTTTGCAAACTGTCTCAACTGCTGCTCTATCACTAACTCCTATCTAGCAGCATCTCTCTCTTGACACTCTGCGATCAATACAACCACATGTGCCTCTGCGGCCTGTCGCCGCACAACCTCTGCATCTCTAGAAGTCATCATCTAAGCTAACTAAACTACCACATCACCAGGTGGGGGAGGGGGACCCTGTGCCTAATCCTGCTACATAGGATCATCATGTTGATCTTGATCCCCATCTTTTCTTGCTCTATCCAACTGCTCTACAGTGATCCTAACTCATTGTCTCTCCCCATGACGATTGGTAATCCCTGCTCTACCCACTACTAGCATAGTGCCAGCAAGATCTGTAAACCTCAAAGGCACCCGACAAGCCCACCACTAATCATAATTTGGGGTAGTCCCAATATCTGCGGGTCCAATAGGCCACCCTCATCCAAATGAGGAAAGTCTCTTGAACTCGGCCACTATTGCATCATGGTCGGCTTGCAATCCCCATACTTAGACCTCTCGGGTGGTCCTACTGAAATGAGCTTGGTAATCATCTCCAAAATGAGTCTGTCATTCACCAAACTAGTGAAGAACCCTATCGGGTAAATACTGCTCTAGCAAAGAACGAACACGGCCGATCAACCACCATATTTTTCTACAAAATGGGAGTTGCTCTTGGTCGTCATGTCAGGCATCACAATCAAACCACAGTCTCCAAATAAAACCAGGCATGTCATCTATCGCGTAGCGCCAATAAGGTAGCTTCCCAGGCCAAGTGTAATGAAGAAAATCGCCATATTTGGAAGAATAAAGATCCTTGGGATCTTGATCCAAAACACCATCAGGCCTGGTAACTAGGATATGCTCCCAGGCCCATACATGAAGTAGAGTGACCCCAACAAAAATGGAATTGCCTCCTTGATAAGAAACCTCATGCATATCTCTGTATAAATGCGCAAGGAGACATGGGCCCTATGCATATCTAGTGTCATGCTCAAACATCTGCTCGATGCATATGCCCCAGCCAATGAGAAATTACTTACTTTGTCAATCAGGAATGATGAGCCCTGAGACCAAAGCACATAGAACCAATGAGACAGGATCTACATTGCCAACAAACAAAGATAGATCTATCTTTGACTCTTGAACCCAAAGACGCCTAACACCAAGGACACGACACATAGCATGTGTACCCTATCGTACCGAATAGTTCACAAGCTTTCCATGAATAGGTACATGAAGAATCCTCCATACATCCTCCAAAGTAATGGAGGCCTCGCCAATAGGTAAGTGAAAAGATGATGTCTCAGAGTGCCATCGCTCTAAGAGAGCAGTCATCATAGCTCTATGGCATCTAATCATAGGCATGTAGCAAATGTGTCATAACCCCACAACATCTAGAACATATCGCTCCAGCTCATGGAACCCAGTGATCAAACCGAACAGCTCACGTGGTCATCGCTCCCTCGAGTGTAGTAGTTTGAAAAACCGCCTACAACCATTCAACCCACAATGTCAAGAATTTTCTATGAAAACATAAAACAAACCTATGATTGCAAAAAAAAATGACTCAAAATCCCAAAAAGAGCAAAAGCGGTCACTTTTTTGTCAAAAGTGGTAAAACTAGCCAAAAGCGGTCACTATTTTGGCGAGAGCGGTAAATAAATTCAAAAGTGATAAAACTGTCAAATGCGAACATATATCTCAAAAGCGAACATTTTTCACAAGGGCGGACATTTAACTTGAAGAAATTCAAAAAAAAAAATTTCAAGCAAGAGCGAAAACAAAAGTGAAAAACTATGTCAAAAGTGAACATTTATGTCAAGTGTGAGCAGAAAATGCAAGAGCGGTTTAGTAATAAATAGCAAAAGCAGTCAAAACGATGCAAGTGCGTGAAAAACAAAAAACTATTGCTTACGCCTAAAACATTTTCATGCATTTATTACACAAAAATGACAAGTCAAAAACATAAAAGGAAAGGGTACATACCAAGGCACTGACGCGAGTAGGCCGCCCTAATTCATGAACTGCATCTGCGCAATGTGGGGCTCCTCGAATCCTCGCCATAGCTCCTCGAAAATCAACAAATCACGAAATCCAGATGCAAGAAATTACTATAGGCTTAGAATGCAAATGAGGAAAATTAAGCCCTAATTACTTATTTTAACCCTCTAAACCCTAATTTTTTTACCTAGGAAACCTTTCTAGGTTGAAATTAGGAGATCTCAAGAACATCTAAACTATCAACAAGAGTCCTATAAGCTTAATTTTTCATCCTCTACACATCTAAACTAAAATAGAACATTGTTGTGAGCCCAACCCAAAAATTGATATTTTTGGCCAACCTCTCAAGGGGGTAGCCCAGCATCCTACCATCATTCCGCTGACCACTGAGGCACAATGGGGCATATAAAAATTTCAAATCTTGATCTTAACATCGAATTCTTTGAAACAAAGCAACCAGTACTTTTCTCAAAGAGGGGCAAAATGTAGACATGTAAAAATGACCTAACACTTATCACACATCCTAAATAACATTTTCTCATCATCAGCATCATTATCACCTAATATCACTGCATTTCACATCAAAAACCCTAATTTCCTCTATTAATTGAATAATTACATTATTTAATTAATTCACTTTTTCATCATTTTTGACTAATTAAATAAATTTTATTTATTTAATAAAGTCCTAATCTAACTTTATTCCTCCTGATTAATTAAATAACATCAATTATTTAATTATGTCGTTAATTTACCTTATTCCCCTAAATCAATTAAATTATTAATACTTAATATTTTAATTAAATCACTTTCCCCTAAACTTGAATAATTAAATAAATCATTCAAACATCATTCAAAAAGTTCAACAAACCAAATGCAACTTTGTTTGTAAAATTCAAACATGACTTGCACGTTCAACTCAAAAAGATTAATTGATTAATTCAATTAATTAATTACCCTCACCCACTTTTATGATTGAGCAAATTACGATCCCCTAATTGCTCACTCTAATTGGTTGACTGATCCATCTATTTCTAACTGATTCACTTGTTCTTCAATCCCACTGAAGGCTCAACATGATTTCTCCAATTCCACGGATTTATTCAATCTATTTCCTAAATTCCACTGAACACTCAAATTGATTTCTTCAATCACACCGATTATGTAATCAAAATCCATTGATTCTTCCCATCTAATTCCTCTCAACGGTTTTGAACCATTGATCAAGATATTCTACTACGCGATTTTGAGCATTCATTTCAAAACACAAAATCTATATAACAATCATCTTATTCCTCAAAAACAATCAGAGAATCGACATCTTTTGCACAACGAGGTAATGTTGAGATTACAATTAATTTCTTGAAGAACTTTGACACACATCTTCGATCAACACACACATATTTGGAGCTTTTGCAACACATCAATGGATTTTTTGGATTGATACAACGATCCAACATCATTGCGAATACACTTCGACATGAGATGGGTAACGACATTAGTTAATTGAATTCTTTGTATGTTCTTTGATTGCATTTATTTGTAGTTCATTGCATTTAGTAATCTCATATCGTTCATTTCATGAGTGATGGGTATGAATCTTAGTCTTTGTGTTGAGTGAAATCTTGTTTAACTCGTTTACATTTATTATTGTAAGCTTATCTTGATTTCCCCCTTACAAAATTTAGTTAAAAAAATATCCCCAACATTAACAACAAAAGAAGAAGCAACAAGTGCAAGATCAAAAAAATTCTCATCAAAAAGCAATAGATACAAATGCTCCCCAATGGTTCAACCAAATAATTCAAAGTAAGAAAAGATCATTCCAACCTCCAATTGATTATTTTTCTCAACTTTCATCCATGGTTGTTACACCACCTCCTCCATAGAGAGCCCAAGTAATACCTACCATAATCACCAATAAGTAAGGATCCCAATAAGTTTAAATCGTCACCACTTTGAAAGATGTGCTAGAAATAAAAATGAAACTAGCAAATTACACAATTATTACTATTACATTGGTGAAGGAAACAAGGGAAGAGGGAGCTCAAAGTTCTAAGGCTTTTGTTAAGTGGATGCTAAATAATATTGAAAAATATAAAGCTACTATGAAGAAGATCAAAGACAAAGTAGCCTATTTAACTTCATATATTGAAAATCTAGTAGGTCATATTGATTCCTCTACTACAAATTCTAGTGCACAATCACCGGTAGGATCAAAGGTACCTAAGGCTATTGAAGTTAAAAATATTGCAACTACCACTAAAATATGGAGCAACCAATTAATGGCTCTAGGTTACAAAACCATTGAAAGGATGACAGCAATTTTCAAGAAATTTAAAAATAGAGAAGAGGCAATAAAGATGCTATAAGAGGGAACTGATAGAGAGGTAATGATTTACCTATTATTTTAGATTTAGTTGCTATAGATTATCAAATTTTGATTAATGATAAGATTTTGGAGGGAAATGTCGAATTACTATATAAAAAATGGTTGGAAACTACAATTATAGACAAGGCAATTTAAAAGGTTACAAAAATTAGTTAGAGACATCATATAGTGTGATTTAGAATACTATGTGAAATAAATTATTTTCTAAAAGGATGCAATGTCAAATAATTAATGCTCAAGTAGGTCTTCGTACAACCTAGATTTTGAAACCATAATTTGATGATATATTGAAGACTCTATCTCTGAGTGGGGCCAATTTTGATTCTTCTTTAGTTACCAAGTTGATGTGAATGCAAATGGAATGTGAAGAAATTGAAAAGAAAATGTCACAATATGAAAAATTTAATCAATTAGTTTTGGATAACTTTGTTTGGTCAAGTGTTCATTGTGTTCACTCGAATGGTTTGAGTGCTAATATAGTAAATGTTACAATTGATAAGTTTAATCTTACAAGAAAAGACTATTACAAAATAGATCAAATTAAAGTGTAACTATAATATGTTTTTTTTGCATATTATTGTAATACTAGGATGTGGAAGTGAAAATTCCAAAATGAATCTTCACATCCTTTTTAATTTGTCTCATGTATCTTTTGGAAGGAATAACCCTTTGTCCTCCTATCAAAATGTACTTATACATATTGAATTGGAACTCAATTTTAAGGGTTGGATATGTTGGCCAATGGAATACAAATCAATACACTAAATTTTGCTCCATTTTTTTAGGGTTTTCATATTTTCATGTTTTAAAACTCTAATTTTTTTCTCTTTCCATATAATTCTATTTATCTAATTCATTGAATTTCAATGGATTAGACATGTGATTTGGGCCACTTTCACTTTGTGGTTGGTAAGGTGTCTTGTGTGATAAACTAGATTACAACAATTAAAGGGAAGTCTACTTTTCACTTGCATCTAGTTCCTCTGAAGATTGCATTGTCTCACATTTGGATTGTGGGTACTATATCAAGTGGGCATTGGTTTTGATGTTGAATATGTTCATTCATAGAATGATGTGTAGGAGGAAAAAGAGTGGATCTAAAATTTTATTTTCTTCCTCTACCCCTTTCTTCTCACCCTTATTTCTCTTTTTTTTAATCATGTTGTTAGAATGAGGATTATAATTATAATGATAAACTTTAAATCAAATAATGAAATACATTAAATGAATTACAATCTTACATTGGCTAATTATGTATATTTTCACTAAATAGGTTTCTTTTCATCTGGATTATTCTAATATTCATATAGCCCTTGTGAATGGACCAACCAAAGTTAAGTTCTAACCAAGGGTTCTAGTAAGCCTTTTGCATTTATTATTTTATTTTATTTATTCTAAACAAAGACTCTTGAGGCTAGCCTTCTTTCAAGTAGGGGAACAACCTTTGTCGTTCCACCCTGTAGGTTTGATGACTTGCAAATATGTTGATGTGTCAAAAATCATATCAACAGATTTAGCACTACGAAGGCCTAAGTTGATTATTATGATATTATAAATTTGTGATTTTAAATATTTAAATTACCTTACTTATTTTTTAAATTTATAATCCTCAAAAATAAAATATAAAATATAAAAATCTTATTTATATATATATATATATATAATTTTTTATTTTTATTTTTAGCTTCAAAGTATGTATGTTTCTCACATGACCATAAAAGATTTATTTTCTAGGAAGAATAAGGGAATTTTTCATAATTAAAAACCTTGTGCAAACTCTTGTAAACATATATCATTTTTAGCTTCAAATTATGTATGTTTTGTATAACCATAAAATATTTATTTTCTAGGAAGAAAAGGGGAATTTTTTCATAATGACAAACCTTGTGTGTTGATATGGGGATTTTTCCCAAACTCTTGTAAACAAAATTATTTTCTACCTTCATTTTCTCCTAATTTTAGGTAGAGTGCACATGATCATGCCAAATATTGTAAGGATTTAGAGATATAATGCTAAATGGACCGTGAAGGGACTGCTTGTGCAATTTTATTAAGTCTCAAGTCATGATATAGCACTCCAATATTTTTTAATTTTACCATTGAATTATATAAACTCATGGGAAGATTTAGAAAGCGCATTTTTTAAAATAATTTGGTCAAAGTATTAATTCAAAACAAGCTTTCTAGTAGCTTGCATTAATGCGGACATTGATATGGATTCTATATACCAAAACAATCTAACCTTTTATCAAAATTTGGGAAGAATTGTAGGCCAAATCATATCAAGATACTATTTTTTTTATATATGGGATCCCAATCCATCTTTTGTTGCATTGATAAAAAAATACACCGTGAGTATTCATAGTGGAGCATACATTTCATAGAGCTATAACTTTAACCTAGCTAGGATATGATTGTACTCAAGGGATACAAAATCAAAAGCCCTAGAAAAATCAAGTGATACACCAAAATAGGTAATTCTTTGTAGATAAATTTTACAACAACATTCAACTAGATGATGAATCAAAGAGACAAAATTTTTTGATCAGTTGAATCAATATGCAAGATCAAAAATGATATTCAATACCATTAATTTCAATTATCGCAATAATTTAAAAATTCAATAGTTGAAACAATCAAATTAGGTCTACGCCCTTGCAAAACCAAAACCAATGAATACCCCCACCATCACCAATAGTTTATCCACTAAATATTTATTATTTTCCTTCACCCATAAATATAACTACTATTCAAAATTAGATTATTGTTCCACTCATACCACAGGAAAGGGAAAAGATTCATTCATCATGTTATAGTAATGATTATGATGATGAAGAAACTAAACCCATCACTATGTGAAATTTAGTTCAAAAGGTGGAAAACCAAGTCAACGAGGTGAATCAACAAGTAGTGAATTTACCTACATTGAAACTAGAATTAAAAGGAATACAAAGTAAAGATATTAAAAAAGTGTTGAATGTGGTGAATGAGGAAATTCCAACTAGTGATCATAAAGAAGCAAGTCATTAACAAGATAGTAATAAAGTACCTGAGCTAAATATGCCTAGTTTTGAGTTAAATATCTAAAAAGAGTTAAAAAATAATAATAAGAATATTAAAACTTTGGGACTTCTTGGTACATTTGAGCATATTATTTTATCTCACGAATGTTGCATATGCAAGATAAAATATCATGGTGAAACCACATGTTCACAAGTGTTTATTAGATTAGACATGCAGCTTAAGGAAATGATTGACGCTAACATCAAATATAAGGAAAAGGTGAGGAAATAGAAATTAGAAAATCAAGAACACTAATTCCAGTAGATGAAAAATCCCATTAAGACATTTCAAATCTAGTATTGAAGATAATTATGAATTTTAATATACTTTACATTTTATAGAAGACCAAACAACATTCAACTTAGAAGAGTTTGTGAGCAATCAAGATGATGCATCAAACAATTAGAGTGAAGAATATATATAATCAAAATTTTCAAATTATGACATTAATAAGAATGATGTTGGTAATTTTAAAGGGATGAATCAAAGTGTTCCTTATGGACAAAGGAGAGGATGTGATGACATTAATAAGAATGATGTTGGGAATTCTAAAGGGATGAATTGAAGTGTTGCTTATGAACAAAGGAGAGGATGTGATGATATGTCAATTGAATATTTAAACATAAGTAACTATCTAAATGGAGAGTTAAATTATTTTGGCAATCATGAAAAGGAAATAGTGAGATTGATTTTTTATTGGTAATTATACCTCAACCCTATGGGAAACCAAGTGGGTCAATTGAAAATAACTCCATTTATGTGAACATGATGGTAGAACTAAATGAAGAAGACCCATTAGAGTTGCAAATGCAAGAAGCTATCCTTATATTCTATAAAGTCGATATCATAATTATTTGGTTGAATGCTATTAATAAAAAAATTGAGCAAAAGATCTATAACAAATTTTAGAGATTAAAGCCAATTGGACCCACACTAGTAGGCTTTAAGATTTTTGACAATTTGAGATAAAATAAAAATAAAAATGAATAGAGTATAATGGAACATTAGATAAAGTAGTATAATAGATCCTTCCCTATAAAATTGTATAGTCTATGATGTTTGTCATCAATATAGTTATGAATATGAAAAATTAGATATTACTTTAAAAGTAAGTTTACTAGGTAAATATTCTAATGATTCAATTGAGCAAAATAAACCTAGTATGATTATTTTCATACTAATTTTGAATACAAAGAAATGTGGGTTTCTTCTAAAATTTAGTTGTTGTTTTGAATGAAGAAATCGGTGTTGTTAAAGAATATTTTATGGAGTTTGATTTAAATGATGTAATATTGACAATTAACTTTTTGTTGTGTGCATGTGTTCAAGCAATCTATCAACATGGAGCAAGGAACCCTAATCGAGGAACATAATGTATGCAACAACAAACTAATATTTTCAATGGATTACACCAAGAAATAGGAAATTCCTAAACCATCTCTTACTTTTCATTCATCTTGTTACTTATGTTTTAATGAAAAACTTGTACTAAATCTAATATTATTAGAATTAATCAAGAAATTTTATTAGGGAGAGATAATCTTCATAAAGGATTCACAAATAATCAAGAGGTTGGAATGACTACAAGAATAAACCTCTCGTATTATTTCAAATATGAAGATTCAAATTATAAAACTTATTGGTAGGTTGAGCATAAGGGAGTAGAACAATGTCAACTCTTGATTATCTCTCCAAATAACTAGGAGAATGGTATTACAAGACCTAATCTCTCCAAAGAGGAGAATAATGTAAATCAACATAAATCTATAATTTTCAATAGAGTAATCACATAAGAGAGGAACAAGAAGAGAATAAGAGAAATAGAACGCGATACACCCTAGAAAAGCCCTCGTAAGTGAAAAACTCAACTTCCAAAGTACACCCAAATGCAGGACTTCTTCAAATAGGTTACAATACATTCATGAGTTGTGTTTCATAGAATATCTACACTCTAAACTTGAAGGACTTTTGACCTCATAACCTTGCATAAAATTGACCTTACAATCTCTATCTCAAGCCCTTAATATATAGGCCAAGGAGACTCAAGAAACCATCAATGATTTACCAAACTATGGGTTCAAAACCATGAGCCAATACTTAGTCCAAGTAGGCTAAGTTAGAGTCATGGACGCTTCTCCATATATATCCTCTCAAAATAAAATGTAACTCAATGTTGACCATTAACCCTTATCACCAAGGGAGACATGTAACTTCCAAGCACTCCATGCGGGTTCAATAATATCTTTTATACACCTTTTTCAAACCACTAATAAGAGTCAATCAAAGATGCTAGACACAATCCACCTAGTAACCCACTATTCAATAAATTCTTACCACTATTATGAGACCAATGACGTATGACAAAGTGGGCAACTAAAGAATCTCAATATTCCTTCTAAATGGAGTGTCTTTTTCCATTTGAATACATTATTTGAAAATGTTATATAAATATTAAATAATTACAAAAACATGACTTACAAGGTCTACAACACCTAATTATAATGTACTAGAGTACTAGTTATAGTTGTGCATGATCTAAGAAATCTAAGTCGAGGTCTATAACACCTAATCATAATACACCAGACTCTATTAATTATCTTTGCAAATGATCTAAGAAAGTTGAACTTATGCTACTAACATCTTAAATAAGATGTTGTTCTATTGTTGAAATAAGTGTTATCGTTTATACATGTGTTATATGCATGCTTTGGGTATTCAAAATGTTCTAAATCTTCAAATAAGCCTTGGTTCATTTTATTATTTCCCTTATCAATGAATTTGAGTTTGGATATCTAGAAGATAAATAATGGTTCCACTTCAAACAAAATCCTTATGTATAGACCTAGATTTTGTTTAATCTAATTATTGCAATGGAGAGTCAAATAGCTCTGTGTTGAGCTTGCTCAAGCCCCCTTCTATTCATTTCACCAATTAAAACTTGTGTAATTGATCAAAATTAACTTAGTAGATTAAGAGCATATGGATTGCAATATTATGTATTCCTACATACCATGTGTCCATCAAATTTTTTGACTTAAACAGCACATTCTAAGCTTCAACTTGTTTAAGTGACGCATCTAAAAACACACTGATAGGTGAGCCCTAATGGAAAAGCTAGTGTGATTTCAAATGGGCCACCTAAACAAGTCAAAACCTTACCTTCCATCAAGCTTCGTGACCTTTGTGCTTTACCATTGTCACAAGATGAGTAATTTTTTACTCATGTTGGGAGCAATATTGAATGTCTTAGTTTACTTCCATCATCAGTCTTTATTTTGATGCATTCAAGATGCAGACACGATCACTTGTTAGTTTCAAGAGTGTTCACAAAAGCAACAAGTTTTGGGCCTAGACTCAGCCAACCAAGGACCTCATCCACCTATCTATGAGAGTCTAGACCGAATGTTTTAAACAATCATTACGCAAGTAACCATTATTCTGTTAGTATGAAATGGTCGCATATTGTATCCCCAAGATCAACACACTCAGACACATAACTTCTCTTTCACAACTTTGAATTAAATGTTTGGATGGTTGTCTTGTGTCACTACCTTAGCCATGGAAAACCAAGAATCGGCCATCAGGCCCTTATAATCATTTTTAACTTATTTCATTTGAGTAATGAGTGTCTAGTTTAACCAAGTCTTAAGTGGGGACAGGTGTAGGGTAGCGGCTATCTAGCCTAAGGAATGCACCAGGGCATGGATGCCTCTCCATCATGCATCATCCTTGGCTGCATTTAATCAAATGCCCCTTCCTATGAGTGTTGTTCAAACACAGTAAATTCGTGCAGATAATAACGTAACTCACAGTCATGACAATTTTTTATTTTTCAGCACAAAGTACAACGGTTTCTGGCAGCAAAAAGAGTTTATATATATTTGTTTAATATATTTCAAAAATATTTTATAAACTATTTATAAAATATTACCAATATAAAACATTTTTTTTAATATATTAAACAAATATATATATAAATTCTTTAATATTTTTTAATATATATAAACTCTTTAATATTTTTTATTAAATATTTTAATGATGTATTAATAAAAAAATATTATAGAGTTTATATATATTAAAAAATAAAATAATATTTAATAAATACAGATAAATTAATTTTGAAGTAAAATAAAATAATTTTTAAACATATAAAAAATAATTTAATATTATAAAAAAAGTAATGAAATTATTTTTTTAATAAATATACTAACTCAAAATTGAATTGATATTAGATATATTTATATTAATAAAATAAAATTTTAATCAATTTTTTATTTAAATTCTATAAAATATTCAATAAATAATAATATAAATAATATAAGAATTATATAATTTATATTTTAAATTACATAATATATTTTATTTTATTTTAAATATGTAATTTTTTAACCATTTTCCTATACATTTAGTATTAAGATTTCTACATCTTTTAACAATTCAATAAATAATACAAATAAAATACAGTTAAAACATGTATAAATCCTTCACAATATTTATTGTATGTGTAGTTTTCGAGTCAAACTCATTGACCCATGTTTCAAACATACTTATTCAAATCTAAATAAATTAGTTTTACTTTAATTTTTATTTATTTTATTTTTTTGAAAAGGTGGAGAGCCTATAGATATATTAATAATAATAAAATTTTACAATAGGTAATTGTTTATATGATCCTAAAAACACCTTTACAATGATGAACTATCTCCTAGCCCCTGGTTTGCTACTGAAAATGGGCTAATTATCCAAAATATTCAAAAATCCACAGCAAAAACTTGTTTTTACAGCCTGAATCTTAGAAAAACAAACTAAAACACCCCTGCATGGCCCCTGGACTGAATTCTCCCTTGGGTATTCCTGCGTTATTTAGATCATGTCTGGGACAGGACCCTGTACCCTTCTTGGCCGAGCCAAATCTGATCTGAATTTTCTGAATCTGTTGCTTCGGAACTTGGTGCTCCGAAAACTATTGCCCCAGAATTTTGGCCTCGGCAACAACATTCTTCTTGCCCTTAACGTACTCAATATCAGAATCATAGGCCTATATCTTACTGATCCATTTTTGTTGCCGCTCATTAAGGGCCTACCACTCTGATACCACTGAAATGTCTCTAACCAAATCTGAACTGTGTTTTTTGAATCTGTTGCTTCAGAACTTGGTGCTCTGGAAACTGTTGCTCTGGAATCTCATCAGAAACTTTTCTTGTAAACTTTACAATTGTTGCTTGTCTTTTCTTTTTTTATTTTTCATACATATGAACCCTTCAAGGCATGCATACTTCAGATTGGCTTGTCCTACCAACTGCGAATATCTTACAAATGAGCCCATCAAATTTATGAAAAAGGTACCTTTTAGAGAATATGCACATTACAAATTTTAATTTGTAAACCTCAAAGAATCTTGCATAACCAATGAGGCTAATTGCGGAAAGGCTTGAATTTGACCTTCAACCAATAGTTCAATTTCATCACCTTCACACCCCAAATTTGCCATACAACCAGCCACACTATTACCCTCCCTATAAGTGTGTGAAATTATGAAGGATTGAAAACTATCCAGCAAATCCCATACTTTCTGTAAAACATATCTCAAGTTCCAATTCTGCACTTTCCTTTCCTTACATGCATTTATAATTATTAGCGAATCGCCCTCTACATGTATTTTTGATATTCCTATCTTTAAGCCAAGCTCTAACCATAACAGAATTGCCTAAGCTTCTACCATGTTATTAGTACCCAACGGAAGTCGAACTAATCTTGTTGCTACCACAACACCCTTTGAATTCCAAATACAAATTCTTGCACCTAACTCGCCCGGATCACCCTTGGACGCGCCATCAAAATTGAAAATTGAGTTTATCAAAATTGTCTGAGCTTCTGCCATGTTATTAGTACCCAACAAAAGTTGAACTGATCTTGCTGCTACCACAACACCCTTTGAATTCGAAATACAAATTCCTGCACCTGACTCACCCGGATTACCCTTGGATGCACCATATTTTTAATTATTGATTTAAAATATTAACATGTATTTTTTTATATAAAAATATTTTATTTGTTAACTATATTGAATTGTTAAAAAATGTCTATTGAAGTGTAAATAAAATGGTTTTTCTTCAATTTTGCTTTTAATTAGTGATTTTAAAAAAATTAAAATTATAGATATATATTTACGCCGAGAGGCGTTATACAATGAAAGCAAACCTATGTCAATAAAAACCTTTTGCATTTAAATTGACATCCTTAATAGTTGTCGTGAGTGTTGGTGGGTATAATTCTTCGGCGGTTACATTAAATGTGTTGTGATACGATACATTTGCAATATTAGAAGAACAATACTATCCCAGAAATTATTAGAGGAATAACTGTCATAAAATAATTAGTGTTCTTATGCTTAATAACTAATTTCTATGTCATCTTGGATGTTACTAATCCATAATTTAATCTTCATCAAGTTTTGATAATTCTAAAGCGTATTTCTCTCAGTAACTGATTCTTGAATCAACTCCCTTACGGAAAAAAATCACCAAAAGATTATAAAATCCCAACATCAGTCTAAAGACGGGTTGCTTGGTTGGTTGGACGATCAAAATTTGAGAAGGAAATCAGTCACCATTTTTAGGTAGTTGAAAATCCTTAAAGGGAGACGTAGTATTCAGAGAAGGAAGAGTTCTTAGACTAGCATATCACTGAAGAGCTCTTGGCCTGGGTAAGAATAATAGGGTTCTTCCCTTATTAACTGTGTATTCTTGGAAATGGAATGTTGAGCTATGCAGGTTCTGTGTAGTACACCATTTTCGTAATTTTAAACACATTCCAGTTTCTTGTTTCAGTTTTACTTTTCGATTCTTTTGTGGAAGATTCCTTCAGTTGCATTTACAAAAGTGGGATTCTGAATGCCCTCTTTATAGGTAATTTGTTTCCAATTTACAGAGGTTAGACAAGTAATTTGTAAGCATCCACAGCACAACTTTTTTGTTTCGAGAGGGTGCACTATTAGTTGCTCTGTGTGCTTTGTTTATTTCCTTGGTAAAATAAATAAACCAACACAAACTAGCCGAACTCCATTGCTATGGCGTATGGGCGAAGTTCTAATCATGCATATTTTTTGTGTTTTAAAGTAGAAAGCGGTGGTCTTCTGCTAATAATTCTTAATGCTGCTTATTTCAAGATGAGAATTTGTCATTTAGTGGGAATTATTAAGAAATCTTTGCTAGGGTTTTATAAATTTGTGGTGCATGTTGTGTTTATAAATCTCTTATTTCCAAGTGGTAAATGATTGCTTAGATCTTGGATAATGTATACATCTATTGTTTTGCACGTTGTCAAGTTGTTAAGTTTATCATGGTCAGTTTTACCTGGTACAAGCCGCGTGATATTTGAAATTTGTAAATACATTCCCTGAAAGCAAGCGCTATATTGTTTACTGTTTATGTATCAGATCTCCAGCTCCTCATAATTGAGGCTGACAAAGAGTTATTTATATGTGCAATACCATGGACAAATTCTCATTTTCATGGAGTGACTGAAAGTAACAGAGTTTGTATCTTTTAGGCAGCTCTTGCTTTCTTCACTTGTATCTTCCTTTTCCTTCCATCCTCTCTACTGATGTTGTAGTTGTTTATGTTTCAGAGATTGTTCTATTGTATGCTTCTCTTAATTCATTCTGCAAACTAATAATTTTATTATATGGTGTTTGATCTTGGAGTTATATGATGTTCATTTTGATCATATTTTTGTGGGTATCAGGCAAATTTTGAGATTTATATAGGCATATGATTTATAATAATCTTTATGTCCAAATTTTAAACGAAAATATTAAAATTGAAGGTTACATGATTTGGTAATGACGTTTTTAAAGAGAGATTGAAGAAAATTTTCCATATTCTCAAAGAATTTTCTAACTACTAAAAGTTTATTTGTCTGTCTAACCATAGATTTCACTCACTTCCTTGCCATTGCAGATGTTATTGATTTCATTATATTAATAAGACATTAATGTGTTGTGTTTTTTTTTCTCTTACTATGGAACCTAACTCAAAAGGAAACACAATTCCAAACATTTTTGGGTGCTATAAGCATTGTGTTGGTGTTGCTTAGACCGGGAACTCTGCAAGAGCATTGCTAGCGCAGCGCACCTAAGTGGCAGGTAAGCATTTTAATAAATCCTTGCCCCAAGTTCACACAGTATTGAGCCATGCATAGTTTAGATTCTTGACTCCTAACATCATGCATCTTATCTTGATGGGGATTTGCCTCAACCAACAAAACCCTAATATTTAGTGGTTGAAATAATGATATTTTTCTTCCCTACTATTTTTTTATTGCCTAAGAGGTGGCTGGATTGTGCCTTCAAGTCTTAGATTCCTATCATGCCAAGATTTATTTCTTCTTTTTGGTGTCTTGGTCTAACAATCTCATCAAATCTATCTTCGTCTAATCTTTCGAGACTATCTTTGTTAAAAAATACAAACAACTTCTCTTCTTGAAATCCTAAGTGTTCAAGCATATAGAATGTGACATGTTTGGATTAGATTAGTATTTGTCAATGTATGCATGTATGACATCTGTATTTATTCAAAATGTCCTAAAATTTAAAATAAATCAATTTCCTTTTTATGCGTAAGGGACAGTTCCATTCAAGCTTAACATGTTATGTTATCATTTATGATATTAGATGCATTTAACTCTGGCTACATATTTTACTACGATTTCACTGCATTCTAAGAATTATCTAACTATGCCAATGTAAATAACCATAAAATGACTCCAATGGCTTCCTTTTTATTTGCATGCATGATTTGACTTACATAGACTTCTATTGTGTTATGATAGTAGTGAATAGATAGGTGAGGAGGTGACAATATTTGTGATCAGGGAAAGTTAGTGCATGCATTGTTATTCTAAAGTCCATCTTTCACCCGTTAGGGATCTGTTCAGAAAGGTCTGGAGTTGATATTTTAGTTATGGTGGGGATTTGTTTAGAAAGTTCTTGAATCTTGATGTTTTAGTTATTGCCAAAGTTGTGATGTGGAGTTAGAACTTGGTATATGGTAGCTATAATGATTTATTGAATCGTGGTCCTTAATTAATAATAATATTTTTTATAATTTACATGGGATAAGCTTTTGGAATTCTATCTTGTGGCAAACCAATTTTGAAATTCTATCTATTTGCAAATCTGTATAGAAAGCATATTCTACGCTCTTTCAATTGGCATTTCAGTGAGGCTCTAAGTACAGGCATTTATGCCCAAATCCATATCAAAAAATTGCATGCATCTGAAACAATTGTGTTGAATTTCGTTATGCTTGAACTATGAGCCTCAGTTGACAGGTAAAATAGAATAGAATAGTTGATTACAAGTTAAATAGATGGTCTGGATAGTGCATTTTTATTAGTTGGTGCATATTTTTCCTACTCACATAGAACAATGTATGTTAAATGAATTGTTGGTTCTGCACTAAATAGTTCTTGCCTTGTAACTGTTCTTTTATCAAGTCCTTTCATTCCTTATTGTATGAAAATTAGCATTGTACATTGCTTCAATTGGAATATTTAGTAAAAAATATGCCTTTGCACAATGTAAACAAGTGTTGAAGTTTGACATTAATATAATAATTATATTATAATGTAATATAATAATTATATTATAATATACTAGAATTATTATATTAATTCAAATTTTATACCCAATAATTTTTGTGAGTACCACTAACAACAACACAGAATGCCAATTACTATTATCTTGTGTTTTTTATAAATGTTGGATAGTAAATGCTCCAACCACACTATTACGCATCAAATCGATTTATTCTAAAAGTATAATACAAATAAACTTTCCTTTCATTTGGTTACCAAACTTTTCATTGGATGTCTTTTTTTGAGGTGATGGAGTATCCCTTGCAGCCACTGAAATCTTGTCTTCAAAATTGTTAATGTTGTACATAAAGAAGAAAGGAGCCAACTTTTGACATCTCCATTATCAATATTGTCTTTGTAACCATCATTCTAGTAGGTGGTGGTTATGAAGAAAATACTAATAAAGGAGATGTACAATGAAAGGGAAACCCAGAGCTTCCATTTCAGATGTATCCACCGTTTCATCATCAAAGTGGGGGGATCTATGCCATGCCAAATATGCCACTCGACAGCAGTGTTAGCATCCTTATTCCCTTGACCTATAAGATGCCCATGTAAGTAATCTTTTCATTTTAGATTTTCTCTGCCTTCGCCTTCAATTCATGTGTAGAGCAATATTTGTGATTAAGACTGCATGTTAAACGAAATGAAGTTGTGTTGGAGTGTCGACCAAGGGGAGTTCACTCTAGCGATCACGTGAAGCATGGCCAAACTCTAAATCTTCACACTTAGGATTTTGTTGTTAGGAGAGAGAGAATGATGGGAGTCTTGTTTAGTTAGGAGAGTTTAGATTATTAACAAAAATGTAAATGATACATATTGTTACCTCTTATTGTTGGTTGTCTATCAACTCTCACTATATATTGAACTTTTTCAAAATATTATTCAATGTTCATTTTTTATATTCTTTCATCATTCTACATTGTTTGATTGAAATATGAAAAGCCACTTCTCACTTGACATAGAGAAAGATCTTGATCATGTTAATTTCTTTCATCATTGTTAAGACCAAATGATCATGTTAATTGTCTACACGCATTGAATTGCAGAGGATTTTTGTCACTTGTAATACTAATGTGAAACCTTCTATTCCATACATGGTACGAACTAAACAAACTACTTGTAAGTCGGTAGCAGGGAATGCCCACTATTTATAGTGTAAGAAGGAGTGAGAAGCGTTAACCAAGTTGTAGAGGGGAAGAATGTTGAGGGTGAAGGCTGGTTGAAGGACAACGAGACCTTTTCCCATGCTATGGAAAGGATTCGTGATGTGAAGGCGGAAATAAAGTGGTCCAAGAAAGCAGCTGCTAGCATCCAAGCTGACTTGGACAGGAAACTGCCTCAAACCCATCATATACCTAGTGAAGGCAATAGTAATATTCCAATGAAGAGACAAAAGAATGATGAGGAGCACCTACGTGTGTGATCTCCTCCTAAAATAATTGTAATAAGTTCTAATGAATCTGAGGATTATACACCTCTAACACCCTAAATAAAGTGGAATCTTATATATATGCAAATATTGCCCATAAATAAAACCCTTATGAAAGTGTTGACAATAAATAAAATATTTATGCAAAGGTTGTTGATAAATAAAGTACTTATGTGTAACTGTAACTCCAAGTAGAAGACATGAGTTTGGTCAACCTTTGGTTCTAGGTATGCAATTACACTACATGTACTCCTATGAAACTAAAGTTGACTATATATCTGTTAAATATTGCTAGCAAAATTTTTGAAATTGCAATTTTGTTCAAAATTTCTATTATTATTATTTACCCTATGAAGCTTTGTGAACATTAGTACCACTACTATCATCTCTATCTATAACTCACCAACCTCCTACATTAAAAGAAATTTGATACCAACAACTTGCTTACACTTCTCCTTGTAGTCTTGTTAGCTTTGAAAATTCAATTGAAAATCATACAAAAATGTTCTACAACTTAGAATCATACATATCTTTATAACATGTTACTTATTTATGAGTTTGATTTATTGTTTAGATAATGGCTACCCACAAATCTATTGATACAAGCAGGTCTTGTCAATGGAGCTTTAGGATATATATGAAACATTGTATACAAACCTAGAACCGATCCACCAAAACCACCAACATATGTAATGGTTGTGTTTGACAACTATTCAGGAATACCATTTGATGATTGTATTTATGACAATACAGAGGGGCAAGACAATCCAAATTCCATTAAGATTGGCTTGGACATTGACAATTCACAAATCACAAGGTGTGACTCTATCAAAAGCTACTATTGATATAAGACCAAGAGAAAGAACGGGATTGACATTGTAGCTATATCCCGTGTAAAATCCATCAAAGGCTTAATAATTATGCCACCATTCACATATGACCATTATGAGAAAATGAAAAAGGGTAGACAACTTGCCAAGAGAAAGGTTGAAGAAAACATATTGAAAATTTTAGAAGATACTTGATGTAACATGCATAGTTCTTCAATTTTGGTTCCATGAGTGTCAAATTTCAAAATGTAATATATGTGTATGATATTTAGTTTTATGCTACGTTCAATTCTTCTATTGTATTAAAAATTCAACAAATTATAAATGTTTCCATTTACTCTTCCAGTTTTTTTGGCCATGTTTGAATTCTATTGAATACTATTTTTCTTATATGATGATGATGCAACCATGAATCCTACCAAAAATCCATTTAATCACCCAATTGCTAGAAAAAATGAACCTCCTACAAGAACCATTCCTATTGCAGCACTGAATATGTACCAGAATAGATGGTCAATAAAGGCCAGAGTCACTAGAAAGGGTCAACTTCGTCATTTTAACAATGCAAAAGGAGATGGAAAAGTGTTTACTTTTGACTTGGTTGATTCAGATAGTGGTGAAATAATCTAGTAACATGTTTTAATGCAGTTGCAAAATAGTTTTATGAACGCATAGAAACTGGAAAAGTGTTTATCATCTCAAAAGGGAGACTCAAACCTGCACAAAAGAATTTCAACCAATTAAAGAATGAATGGGAAATATTATTAGAAACAAATTTAATTACTGAGTTGTGTTTGGAGGAGGATAGCTTTATACCAAAACAAAAATGCCATTTTACACCAATAAGGGAAATTGAGAACATGAAAAGCAATTCTATGGTTGATATCATTGGTGTTGTTTTCCCAATCGACACACCAAACACAATATTCAAAAAGAATACCACACACTCAAAAAAGAACCCTTCAACTGAAATACATGTCAGGTTGTATGGTGGAATTAACAATATGGGGTGGTCTTTGCAATAAGGAAGGTCAACAACTCCAAGAAATGTGCAATGTAGGAAATTTCCCCATTCTTGCTATAAAGGTTGATGAATTAGTAATTTTGGTGGAAAATATGTGGGAACAATTACTACAATCCAACTCCTTATAAATCCATATCTTCCAAAGTCACATCGATTGAGATTGTGGTTTGATACAAAAGGGAATAATCTCCATTATTATTCTATTACAAAGGAAATCTCATCTATAATAGAAGAAAAAATGTTAAAAAGTATCACACAAATATAGGATCAAGAACTTGGTAACTCTAATAAACCTTATTGGATAGTTATAAAAGCTACCTTATCTTTCATAAAGGTAGACAATTTTTGTTATACAGTTTGCCCCTTGAAAATTGGAGGTAGGCACTGCAAAAAGAAGGTAAACACTAATGAAAATGATGAGTGGTATTGTGGAATATGTGATAAAACTTTCCCTAAATGTGATTATAAATATATACTTCAATGCAAAGTGCAAGACCATACTGCTTTCACTTGGATTACTGCTTTTGAAGAAGCGGAAGAAGAAATTATGGGTGTTATAGGAAAATAATTGAACATTTTGAAGCATGAAGAACAAGATGATGTTAAGTTTGGACACATTATACAAAAGGTCATTTTCAACAGATACATATTTAAACTTCAAGTGAAAAGAGAGACTTATAATGATGAACAGAGGATTAAATGCACAGTCATAAAAACAACAATGTTTGATTATTCATCTAAGAGCAAAGCTTTATTAGATTCAATTGCAAATCTCTAGGTTTCATGACATTCAAATTATTAAATGTATATCTTGTTAACAATGTATTCATGGGTCAGTCAAGAGGGGGGCCCGGGAAGGCTCCCCATTCCAAGGATGATGTCCTCTCCTACTCGGTGACTGGTTGGGAAGTAGATGTTCCTGAGGTTCTGATGTTGAAGTCGATGGATAACCTCAAAATGGCACTTGTTGAAAAAAAATTAGCGTACAGGCCAAATATTGAATTGGTTCGTCAGTGGGTTGCTTCCACTTGGAATCTGAAAGGCAGTGTCACCATAAATGTTATGCCCAGAGGTATTTTTCTTTTTTCATTTGTGGTTTACAAAGACATGTTGAAGGTTTTAACTGGTGGTCCTTGGGCTTTTGACTCATGTTTTAAAAACTTTCTCTCCCTCTGCAAATGGAAACCAGGTTTTGACCCGTCGGCTAACTTGGGGACCTCAGCCCCAACTTGGGTTTGCCTTCTAGGCTTCCCACTGGAATTTTGGGAGAAGGGAATCTTAAAGGGCATCGCCAAATCCTTTGGGAGTCTTTTGGCTATAGATAAGATTACTCAGGAGAGATTGAGACTGGTGTATGCCCAAATTTGTGTAAATGTGGCAATGAATACGGTCCTCCCTTCCTCAATCCTGCTTAAGTCTAAGTTTGGTAAATGGACTCAACCCCTTGAGTACGAAAATGCCCGCCTCTTTTGCCAGCAGTGTAAGAAGTTTATCCATCTAATAGATTCTTGTGGGAATAAATCTAGTGAGGGCTCAAAGGCTAAGGAAAAAATATTAGAAGAGGACCACTCGGCCAATGAAATGGCTTCTGGTGCGCAGCCTACTCCTATTTCAGCTCAAGAGGTGTTTGTCCCCCTCCTGAAGGATAATCCAGATCTGGACATGAAGTCTGTTTCTGATCCTCTTGTTGAAGTAAACAACTCGGTCTAGCTGAACCTTGGAGTAGATACCCCTGCTTCTTCCCTTCCAACTTCGGGCTTTCCTACAATGGAGGATATGGGAGGGGAAAATGTAAATATGGAGAAAGTTCAAGTTAGAGATCCCGTAATAGAGAAAAATGTGTTGGCTCCGAGGGTGAAGGAGAAAACTCATGGTGTTGGTGAAGACCTTGAACAAGGTGAGTATGTTCTAGCTAGCACAGTCCTATCTCTGGAGGACATGAACTCCTTATCTCAAATTGGAGCAAGAAACCTGAGTGACTCGTTGGCTCTTCTTGGCTTCTCTCAAGGGTCTAGTGATAAGGAGGATGAAGACGGATGGTCCCAAGCTTCAACAAAAGCCAAAAAGAAAAAGAAACTGGATGTGGGAGGGGGTAATAAGGTGGGAAGACCCTCCCAAAAGGAATCTAGAACTAAGGATACTGTGAGGGATGTGGTAGCTGGAAAACAGAGAACCTTGGACTCGATCGCAGGATTGAAGCCCAAGAAGAAGTAGCCTGAACTGTTGCTTTGAGGTGGAGGTGGGGTTGAATTTGATTTTATCTATGAAGTACCTCTCCTGGAACATAAGGGGCCTTAATAGCCCGTATAAACAGTTTTTGGTGAAATCTTGTATTCTTGACAATAAAGTGGATGTTCTCCTTCTACAAGAAACGAAGATGAAGAAAGAGACTTTTGATAGAGCTATTTTGAGTATCTGGCTAGGAGCTAATTACTTTGTTAGTGAGGCATAAGGAGCTTCAGGTGGTATTGCTACCCTTTGGAATCCTTCTAAACTGAAAGGCACTTTGTGTTCAGCTTGTAAGAACATTCTTTTGATTACTCTTGAAGACATTGCTTCTCAGGAGAAATGGAATCTTATAAACATTTATGCTTTGAATTTGAGCAGGGACAGAGTTCTACTTTGGGAATAGCTAAGTGATGCTATTTTTGTTAGAAAAGATGACCACCGGATGCTTGGAGGGGACTTCAATTCTCCTCTCCTTCCTTCAGAAAAGTCAAGAGGGTTGGATGATTATTTTGACAGTATGATGGAGTTGGCTGAGTTCTTCAATTCAGCAGGTCTTATTGATGTCCCCCTCCAAGGAACTAAGTATACTTGGTCTAACAGATGGAATGGAAACCATCTAATCCAAGTCAAACTAGATCGGTTTTTGATCTCTGCTAATTGGAATATTTCTCAATTCCTTTCTCTTTCAACTCTTCCTAGGTCTGGTTCTAATCATAATGCCTTGGTGCTTAAAAGAAATCCAGACCATAATATGGGACCTTTACCTTTTAGATTCAAAGCTATGTGGAGTCTCCACTCGGATTTTGTTGCTCTGGTTAAAACTTGGTGGGAGGAACCTATAATAGGCACACCTATGTATTGCCCGGTGGAAAAGCTAAGCAGAGTAAATCAAAAAGTGAAAGGGTGGAATAAGGTGACTTTTGGAAACATCTTTGAAATAAAGAACACCCTGGGAAAAAGTATAAAATAGGTTTAGGATATCATGGAAGTTGGCCAAGTGGATGAAGAGATATGTGCTAAGAAAAGAGACCTCAGATCCCAACGGTATAAGATAAACAAAAAGGAGGAAATCTAGTGGAAACAAAAGTCTAGGGTCCAATGGCTAGTGGAAGGGGATAGGAACACTAAATTCTTTCACCAATCCACTCTGAAACACAGAAGCAGAAACATAATTAGATCGCTTGTGAAAGAGGATGGCTCTATTGCGACCAATGAAAAATATATTTCTCGGGAAGCAATTAACTTCTTCTTTACCTATCACATGGCTCTTGGCAATGCTCTTCAGGTAAATGTTGACTTTCTTGAAGTGATCCCTAATGTAATTTCTAATATAGACTTAAAGATGATGACTAATGTTGTATCTATGGAAGAAGTCAGAAAGGCAGTTTTTTCATTTGGAGCTTTTAAAGCTCCTGGCCCTGATGGGTTCCCTCCTGCCTTTTTCCAAACCTACTGGGACATTGTTAAAATTGATCTTTTAATGTTGCTAGGGATTTCTTTAGGTCGGGCAGGCTGCTCAATCAAATGAATGCTACTTTTATAGCTCTTATCCCCAAATTTGTTGATGCCTTAGCCATGAAAGATTATAGACTTATCAGTCTTTGCAACACAGTCTATAAATTTTTTTCCAAAATTTTGGTGTTAAGACTCAAACCGGTGCTTGGTAAAATGATTTCCTCAAACCAAAAAGGTTTTGTGCAAGGTAGAAACATTCTTGATGCTGTTATTTCTACCCATGAAATTATACATTCAATGGATCACTCTAAAAATCCTAGGATGGCCTTCAAAATTGACATTTCTAAGGCCTATGATAGGGTTTCCTGGCCTTTTCTTTTTGTTGTTCTTAAGAATTTTGGGATAAAAGGAAGATTCCTAAAGATGATCTCTGCTTATGTTACCTCCCCCATGTGCTATGTTATGGTCAATGGTGTCCCTCAAGGTTTTTTCTCCTGTGGTCGTGGGCTTAGGCAAGGTGACCCCTTTTCTCCCTACCTTTTTATTATTGTTGTTGAAGTTCTTGGCAAGAATATTCAAAAATTGGTGGAATCAAAAGCTCTCAAAGGTGTTAAAGTTGCCTCATCTCTCATGCATGATTCCCATCAACAGTTTTTTGATGATACTCTATTGTTTGGGGAAGCCTCAGTGGGGGAAGCAGGTCTCTAGAAACAAGTTTTCAATGACTATGTTGTTGTTTCTGGCCAGTGCATAAACTATGAAAAAAGAAAAATTTACTTCTTCAATATTGTCCAGTAGATTAAAGATAGAGTGATAAAAATATTGGGATGTCAGTAAGTTGATTTACCTGATGCCTATTTGGGCCTTCCTTTGATCTCTAAGAAGTTAGAAAATAATTACTGGAATCAACCGATAGAAAGGATTCAAAACAAACTTGTTGGTTGGAAGGGGAAGCTTCTTAGCTTGGCGGGAAAAATTCAACTCCTTAAAGCCCCCCTTCAAAATATCCCTGTTTACTACCTATCTCTTTTTGAAATCCCTGCCTCTATTGGGGAGAAGATTAAACAGATTCAAAGAATTTTTTATGATCAGGAACTGAAGAAAAGAACAGATTGTTCCTAGTCAGCTAGGAAAATGTGTGTACACCTAAAAGAAGAGGAGGTCTGGGATTAAGAAGAATATCCATGCTAAACAAATCCTTAATGGCTAAAATTGGTTAGAGTTTTCTGGAAGGCTCTAAAGACTTGGTTAAAATTTTCCAAGCAAAATACTTGAGATACAGGAATTCTGGTTGTTTTCTCTCACTATCTGATTTGCCTAGTGGTTCAACTTTATGGAACCATCTAGTGGGATTGAGGAATGTGTTGAAGATGGGGGTAAGAAAGAGAATTGGGAATGGAAATAATATTAATTTTTGGAAGGACCCTTGGATAGAGAATTCAACTCTGTCCTCCTTAGAAGAACTTAATCCTCTTAAACTTAGCCTAAACAGGATATGTGGTAAAAAGGTTTATAATTATATTAACTGGGATATGGAGGAACCTAAATGGAAGGAGTTCAATTTTTTATTGAGGAACAATCTAAGAGGCCAAAGACAGGTGAATTGGGACCCAATCCTCACAAGACTGCATAATCTGATTGGGGAGGCTAAGTGGTTTGATAGAGAAAGGGAAGATGAGTGGCTTTGGAAAGGCAGCTCTTTTGGCTATTTCTTGGTCAAAAAGACCTATGAAGAACTAGTGAGGCCTTAGGTTGTTGTCCCAGACCATTTCTAGAATAGGGTGTGGTTAAAGAACCTAGTTCCCAAAATTAACTGTTTCTGGTGGACTGCGGTTCATGGAAAAATTCTCACTATTGACAATCTGGTTAGGAGGGGTTTCCAATTGGCTAATAGGTGTTCACTCTGTAAACAGGAAGAGGAGTCAATAATTAATATTTTCTTTCACTACCAATTTGTGAGGGAAGTGTGGTCCTGCTTCTTCTTGTTGTTGTCCTCAAATTGGGTGTTTCCTAATTCAATGAAGCTTTTTATTGAAAGTTGGTCAAATTTCCCCTTTCTCACATAATGTAATTGTTGACCTCTGGAATCAAGTTCCTCCATTTGTCACCTGGGGTTTATGGAAGGAAAGGAATAATAGAATATTCATAGAAGTAGAGAGAAGTAGTTGGGAGGTTAGTCTGATTATAAAAACCCAAATTAAGGAAAACATTGAGGCTAGAATATACAACTTCTCCAAAACCTGGCCTAACTACAAAGAAATGAGGATTAAACAAAATTGGGGAATAAGGAAGGATCTAACCAAACTCAATTGGTCAAAGATGCTTAATAGAATGGCTACTGTATGGAGCCCTCTGTAGGAAAATTGGATAAAGTGTAACTTCGATGGGTGCTCAAAAGGCAACCTGGGACAAGCTAGAGTAGGGGGTCTGGTAAGAAATCATAAAGGTAATTGTATTGTGGGATTTGGAGCGAATATGGGTGTCTACTCTAACAATAAAGCTGAAGTTATGGCCGCTCTAGGGTGTTTCAATACTCTAAAGGAGATGGGTTACAAAACATCATAATAGAGGGGACTCTAAGCTAATTGTGGACATTCTAAATGAAGAAGTTGCACCACCATGGGAATTAAAAAATATAATAGATAAATGCAAAGTCATTAAGAATTTTTTTAACAACTATAGGGTGCACCATGTGTATAGAGAAGGAAATAAAGTTGTCGACTGTGCCGCCAACATGGCGTTGAGTTGTAGGGGATGGACACGATGGACTAATGGCTACATGTCGAAGTCTTTAAGAGACTTAATCCTAAACAAAAAAATTGAAAATGAATATCATATTCAAAAATAAAAGGTTGGTATTATGCGGAAATAATGAGTACCGAGTGGTGCCTTCTGGCTTTCTATGTAATGATGGCATTTGGAGTACGGGTTTGTATCGGATGATCTCAGCAGGAGGTAATTTTAATAATTATCCTTTCAAAAAGGTGACCAAAAATCAAATGAAGTTAATGTTTGTTAAGGGATGTCATTTATATTCATGTCAAAATGCCTTGTGTCAGGAATCCTCGTATCTCAAAAGTGGGGAAAGGTATGAAATTTAATAGGGATTTAAATTCTTGTAAGAAAAATGATGAGACTTGTGTACCAGGAAATGTGTCGTTGGCTTTCTCAATAAGAAACTTCTTGATTCATCACTCTATATTGGCTCTATGTGTAATTTTCCGTAAGAGTGTTTGTTGTATTCCAGGAAAGAAGCAGACAGTGTGGGTGATTATGAAGAAAATCTCGTCGCAGCAAAAGAATTTGCAAAGGAGAAAAATGGGAGGACCAAGGAAGAGAACAAAGCCTCCAAATTGTCAAGCCCTGAAATAGAATGTGGATTTATGGAGAATTTTTTAGAATGTTAGTATGGTCTCGTTCTTCCAATCCCTGAAAGGATACAATGAAAACCTAATGGCTAAGTTTACCGTCTCCTGGAGGAAGGGTAGCATCACCATTGGTGCGGTGAAGTTCGAGGTTACCACTAAATTCATTGTTGAAGCAATGGGTTTGTAGAATAATGGGCTTAAAGTTGCAAAGAAAAGTGGGGTGAACTATCAGAGGTTTGTCGACAAATTCCTACATGAGGGGGAGAATCTCAAGAGATTTCAGAATGGGTATGCAAGATTGGAACTCCCTCCTCCCTTTGTTGTAGTTAGCTTGTTTTTTATGCGATACTTTACTCTTGAGGGTAGGTATATGTTGGTACATGCGTACCATTTCCCTCTACTAAACCACATTCGGCATGGAGAGAGAATCAATTTTCCTTTCTATCTGTTGTCCTCCCTGCAGCTTAATATTGAAAAGGGCGCCAGTCCTCCCCTTCACCAAGGTCTTATGCTTACCCTTTATAAGTATGCCCTGGCTTTGAATCCTCATGGTAACCCCTTAGCTGGTAGAACTGAGAACCCTAATCGTTTTGAAGAAGATAATGAGGAACAGCCTAATGAGGAAAACCCTACTGCTATTGAAATCTCGGCTAAGGAACCTATCCCTCGCCAACCTCTTGCAATTGACGTTAGGCGAGTGCTTATCCCTGCTAAAATTATATGGACAATGTGTCAAACCCTCAACTCTGATGTCGCAGAAGAGTGAGGAAAAAAGAATTTTTGAGATTGAGCTCATTAGAGCCACGTTAGAGAAAAGGAAACATTCGCCTTTACTATTGAAACTCCCAAAGGCTAAGAAACCTAAAAGAGACATAAATCCTAGGGATGTAATTAATATCACAGCGGAAGGGAATCAAATTGAGGAGGTAAAGGAAACTTTACAAGGGCAAGGAAGTGGAGGTAGTGGGGGGCGAAGGTCAGCACGCCTGGCTAAAGCAGCCTCAAAGGATAAAAAAGAAAACAGAAATGACTATGAGTGAGGAGGACCTAGGGTATGAAGAGTTTGAAGCTCAAGAGGAAGAAGACTCTGAGGACATGGACTTTGAGGACTATGCTTATGATATGGGGGAAGATGGTTCAGAGGAGGATAAGGAAGAGGAAGAGGATGAGCAAATTGAGCCTTCTGAGGATAAGAATGAGATTGAAAATGTTCAAGATGTTGGGGATTTGGGTATGGATAACAAAACTGAGGACTTAAGCAACAAATTTTTAAAGAGTAGACTAACTTTTCTGCAAGTACAGTTTGAAGATATGGAGAAGGCGTTAGTTACTCTCATGAAGGTAACTAGCAGATTGATGAGGAGGGCGATGCTGGGAGTTGCTTCCGGAGAAACAAAAATTACAAGGAAACTAAAGAAACAGGGGAAACCTGATACCCTAAAGATGTTGGATGAGACAGACGGACCTTATGGGAGAGAATACATTGCTCTCATGGGCGAGTATGGGGACCTGTTGAAGAAAGCCAGTTAATGGCTTGTTGCTGCTACTCTGTTGTTTATGATGAGTTTTTTGTCCTTTCATTTTATCATCTCGAACTATTGTTTTATTATCTCTATGTTATGGTGGAATACCACCTAGGACACTATCGACTTAATTAATCGTTTACGTAGAACTAAGTATGCTAGTAAAAACTTACTATTTTTTATTAGTACTGGTTGGACTATGGTTACTATTTTAAATGTTGGTATGTGTGCTAATACTGTTGTTGTTTTTTGGTTTGATGGTGGTGTTGTTTCCCACCTCTCTCTGTTACTTTTTTGTCTATTGTTGTAACCATGGGATCAGGGCCCTTCCCTTCTTATCTAATAAAAAACAATGTATTCAAACATTTCAAAAAAAAACAGTGGATATATCTAAGTTAGTTGATGTGATTTTTGTCATGATATTGTTCTTTGTTGTTTTTAATACTAAATCTGATGATTGATGAAAATTTATAAATTGATAATATTGTTGAAAAGTTATTACCAGTGCATAAATGTTTAACTAAATAAAACTATTGTTTTAAACAAATTAAAAATTATTTGAGTTCTAATTAAATGGAAATGGTAGATATTGATGTTATGTTTTGTTATTGTAATGTCCCCAAAATTTGGACTAAGTGACTTAATTATCTAATATTGCCTAGGTCTTAAATCATATTTAAATGGGGGATATTAAATAATTAATAAATCAAGTTATAAAGTGACCCATTGAATTATTTATTAATGGGGACATTATAAAGTCACTTATTTGCTGTTTATAAAGTGACTTGAGGAAATATTAAAAATTTGACTTTATAGTCACTTTAATATTTTGAATGGGAAACATACAAAAGAGAAGAAAAGGGAATCATTCGCACCTTTTGAAAATATACGTGATTTCCTTCATGGAGAAGTTCGAGCTGAGCCTAAGTTTTGTAAACCCTAGCCATTGTTTCGAGTGTGCAATATCACTCCTAGCCTGGCATGTGCAGATTTGGAGAAGAGAAACAAGTCATCCTCCTGATTTTTGCGTCATCTTTTAAGGGCATTTTTGTATTGTCTTGAATTCGAGTTCAGGGAAAGTATTTGAAGTTTTTGAAGACGTTTTTGTGATCTACCTGTGGCGCTACATTCACACGCAGAAAACCCTTGGTAATCGTGATTTATGAAGAATATCTTCCAGCATATGAAGGACGCGAAATCTAGGCAGGGAAAATGATGGCATCTGTATCAGTTCTTTGTGATGTCGTGGCTTTTGGTGAACCCTAGACAGGGTGTCTGAGTTTCCTTGAGAACCTGTGGCATTTGTAAATCGAGATTTTATGAGGGATTTTGCATGGACAACTTGCAGCTCGAGTCCATCAGAGGCGTCTTATTACTGGCCATGGCTTATGCCCAGGTCTGAAAACTATACTGCATCTTCCATTTGAATTATAAGTCCTATAGTCTATGGCATGGATTAGGGAAAATAGAACTTGCTATTGTAGCTCGCATTTCAGTGACAAATCTTCTTGCTATGAATCCCTATTAGTCAATGTTGTAAGAAACAGCCTATACATTGTCATTTGATATGGTAAACTTGTCTTTGGTTGTGAATGGGACTTCTAAACTATGATTTAAATCTGAGTTTGCAAATTTAGAAATTAGTGTTACAAACTGTTGTTCATGAACTGCATTTTCTTCTACACTCAGAAATTCACATTATCTATATGCTACCCTAGCTGGGTGTTGAGACAAATGATTGTTTACATTGCTGTTACAAAGTTGTAGTTCCATATACTCTTGTTGGGACATTAGCCAACTATAGGAATGGTTTAGTTACTAATGGATGAACTGGTCCATAGCAAGACGAGTATTGCAGAAATATCTCAGATTTAATCAATAAACATCAGTGTGCAGTACGTGGTTATTTCCTATGCATGAGAAATATTTGAATGCCGACACTTGCAATCTCAAATCACATTCACCTGAAATAAGGAAAGAAAACTATCAGTTCCTTGTAATTCCAAGACAGAAAAAAAAAATCATACAGTTTAGGTCAGGGTCTTTACAGTGGTATCAGAGCTCAGAGCATCCTACCAGCCTGTTTGGGTATTGGATTCAATTTCAGTTGCAACAGAGTGATAGATATTTCAACTATCTAATGATGATTCGAATGGACAGACTTGTCACTCTTAGAGAAAATCAAAATGTGATGATAAGCACCCTTCAAAAACTCCTACAAACGGAAGAGGATGAGCAGGTGGTAATGAAAATAAAAGCCAATAAAATTGTTGCTGAGTACCAGGGATTACCAAATGATTTCAAAAATTGAGCTCCCTTTGATGGGTTTTTGGAAATACTTGAGGAAGGAAATCCAAGTAAGACAAAACTATATAATTATGTCAGAAGATTGAAAAAGGAAGAAATTTTTGGTCTTGGATTGTCTACTAACAACAATGCAGTATCTGTGCTTGAGCCTAGTATTCATGAGGAAGGAAAGGACTTAATTACATTGCCGACAAGCACACCAGTTGTGATGGGGAACCAGGAAATGTGTGATGAATGGCTAATGAGGGCAAAGGAAGCGAAGTTGATAGCTACTCAAGCAAAACAACAATTACAGAGAATTAAGGAAACATCAAAATGAGCTCCCTTCAAATCAAACAAACATAAAATCTCCACACTTTCTGAAAAGGCACTTCACATGGACCATCCTTGTGACCTCTCAAATCATGAAAAGAATGTTCCCAAGGGAAGGTATGCAAATGATAAATTGATTGGGGTTGCTAATGCCTTTTCAAAAAAAGAGCAGAGAGAAGTTGAGTATGTTGAAGTTCTCAAATCAGCATATAATGAAGAATGTTTACATCACACCTATGAGGATAGTTTAGATGTTGGGAAGAAATACCCAAGGTTCCATGTATATCAGTTTGATTTTAAAACAGCCTTTCATGGGAAACACAATGAGCTTACTTGTGCAGATTTGAACCATCAGTTCATAAGTTCATGGGATCCAGGCATTTCAACACAAAAATATGGTAGAGAGAAAGCGTATGATGATCTCTCTTTCGAACACAACGCTGTCCTTACCACAAAACCTAGAACATGCAAGGTAAATGTCATTGAGGTGACTAAATTTAAGAGTCACGTTCTTGAAGACAGGTCTGAAAATTTATGGTGTGAGGCTAATCTTTATCAAAGGCTTAAGGAGTCATATGATTGGAAGAATCAATTGATAGTCACAAAAGATGAGGTTATGGCAGCTCTAATTCATTTTGACAACTCACACAAATTTTTTGAAGAATTCTTTTGGAAGGTACAGATTGAAAAGAGACAAGAGGGCATTGAAAGGGGATCCTCTCTTGCAGATTTACAAGTAATCAAAGAAGCCTTGAGAATAATGAGGTCAAATTACTCACAAGTGTTTGCGGATAGGGATCATGTCATCAAGTTGGTTGAAGATAAGGAAAAAGAGGCCGAGGAACTTAGTGAGTTTCATAGGGATTGCAATTTGGAGCCAAGCTACCCTTGGATACTTGTAGAAGAATGCATCAGAAATGGAATAATGCATAATGTCTTCAACACTTTCCCTATTGGAGAGGTTCAGGATGAAGGTAGAGTTTGGAACCCATGTCAAAAATTTGAATTCTCGGATTTTGAGGATCAATCTCCACACACAGGTACAGATTGTAGCCACAGGATAACAGGTGTTGAAGGCAGCCTTCAGCAGGCTACACTTCAGGGATCAACAAGTAATGATGAGCATTCAGGATGGGAAGTAAGTATGCATGAAACTTATGAAAACATCACTGAAAATGACGAAGGATATGTGAATTTTATGAGTGTTAACAGCAATCTATTGTCTATGCATTGGTTTTATATTCACAAGGAGATAGATAAGTCTCAAGTGGGTGATTGTGTTAAGGAGGCTATTCATGTTGACCCTCATGATATCATAGACAAGAATGTGTTAGTGTGGATGGATCCAAGGTACACAAAAAGGTTGACTTTTCAGAAAGCATTTGATAATTCGTGCTTTATGAAGATACTATCTTGGGTCATCTTGAACGACACTTCCTTAAGAGGACTATCAATCAAAACCTTGAGGATTCCTAATCTTAAACCTGTTGTTCATCATTCCTTTGTATTCAATGTTCGTGAGTATCATATGCCTAGATTGCTAAGTTGGTATAATTTCATCAACTTGCAGCAACTAAGAGGATTTTCAGATTTGGTGCAAGGGGTCTTATATTACTCTTGGATGAATTGTGGTTGTTCTATATTGTTGTATACAGATTTATCAAACTTGGTGTCGAAGGGTACAACTGGTTGCATGGATTTGTGTGCATTGGATTGTCACCCTAACTCTTGGAGGTTGAGTGTTGATAAGGGATCACCCAATTATGGCAGCCATGGCAATTCCGAGATGGTTATAGACTTAATTCTCAGATTGGTCAAAACTATCATCAGTTATTGTATCAGTCAAGAGGAATTGGGTGTGAGTATGATTGATAGTGATCATAGGACTTGGAGTCCAGGGACAGTTACTAGGGATGAAAGGTTGATTCAAAATTGGTTTGGCGAACAAATTTTCAGAGTTGACATCAGTGTTCACTTTCCAAACATCATGGAGCATATAGAAGACAATAGTACTTCATGTTTGTACCATTGGGTTTTGAGTTACATCACAAGGATAGAGGGTTGTTCTACTTACCTCAGCAAGGAGTTTTCAGCCCTAGCTCATTGGGTTAGAATTCTCACCTTGGTGATAGATGTTTGTTTCATACTACTAATCGTAGAGATTTCAGTTTGGTTCTTGAGGACAACAGCAGTTGGGATAGATAGAAGAAGTTGGGATTGCCACTTTGGTGTTGGAGGATGGATGGATGACGAATTTGTATCATCCTTTGACAATAGTGATACCCTTTGTTTTATCAGGGACATGATTCACAGGTTGCATGGTGTTGTTCTCATATTTATCAGCAGCTTGTCGAGGGTTGGCATGTGCTTCTATGCTCCAACGTTGGGCATCTTCCACATCTACAGGAGACCACCTAGTGTGGAATGGATTATTGATGACATCTATGCTACACCTTTGAGTTTGTCACCTATTTCTCATGGAATGACAATGAATTATTTGTTGACTAGTGACTTCATATTCATAGATTCATCATGGTTTAGTGACTGCCCTAGTTGGATTCACATTGCATTTTCTGACTTTTCATGTTCTACACCAGCTATTCAGTTACTTGGGAGTGTGTGGAGGCATGTTTATTTGGTGGGCATTGAATATTTGATGGATTTCCTCAGTATGTATGGGTATGTTGACACCCATGATTTCATTCTTGTTGTTGGCCTGAGTTACAACAGTGGTATTTGGTGGCCTAGTGAGTTGATCTATGTACACATGGGAGGTTTGAGCACCAGGCTCCATTTTAGTACCTTGGAGGTTGACATTGGTCAGTTTTATAAGAAGAAGGTGGGTTTTCCTAGGACTGGCACGTTGGATTTTGGTTTTGATCCAGCTTCTCCTCAAGAGGTTGTTGACATTCGTGATGATACCCTTCTTACTTTGGAAGAACCTACTCTTCCAGTTGTGAGTTGTGAGCCTTCTTCTAATGATGGCAATATTAGATGGGATACACATGACTACTTTGGTATTCCATTAGCACAGAGAGATGGGTTGAATAAGGGACATGCGGATTCACTCTCGTATGGCATGCTTCAAATTTCAGATGATGAGTCCAAGTTTGAGAGGTCTCTCACTTTGATTTTTCCAGTTGGATGTCTCCAACAACAGGCATTTGAGACTTGGTCCAATTGGACTCTAGGGGTTATCAAAGTGGTGCAGCGGAATTCAGTTGGTGTTGGTGGGCTTCCAACTTATCTAGGAGATCCAGGTATGATATTTGAGGTGTATCAACACAGTGCTTGGAGTTGGCATGACAGGGTTGATTTACAGAGTTGGGATCCAGTAATTTCATCGTTGGATGGTTGCTTTCATCGATTGACACAGAGTGACAATATCTTGGGTTCAAGTTGCCTACAGAGACTATGTATTAGCACATGTTGCAAGATCACTTGGGATCCAGGTGGTGGGTGGACAAGCGCGATTAGTTTTTCATTTTGGCTCCAGATGTTGTGGCAGTTGAGTTGGTTTGCAGTTGTGAATTGCTTGAGGGCAAGCAATCTTCAGGAAGGGAGGACTGTAATGTCCCCAAAATTTGGACTAAGTGACTTAATTATCTAATATTGCCTAGGTCTTAAATCATATTTAAATGGGGGATATTAAATAATTAATAAATCAAGTTATAAAGTGACCCATTGAATTATTTATTAATGGGGACATTATAAAGTCACTTATTTGTTGTTTATAAAGTGACTTGAGGAAATATTAAAAATTTGACTTTATAGTCACTTTAATATTTTGAATGGGAAACATACAAAAGAGAAGAAAAGGGAATCATTTGCACCTTTTTAAAATATACGTGATTTCCTTCATGGAGAAGTTCGAGCTCCTGGTTGTAAGTTTTGTAAACTCTAGCCATTGTTTGGAGTGTGCAATATCACTCCTAGCCTGGCATGTGCAGATTTGGAGAAGAGAAACAAGTCAGCCTCCTGATTTTCACGTCATCTTTTAAGGGCATTTTTGTATTGTCTTGAATTCGAGTTCAGGGAAAGTATTTGAAGTTTTTGAAGACGTTTTTGTGATCTACCTGTGGCGCTGCATTCACACGCAGAAAACCCTTGGTAATCGTGATTTATGAAGAATATCTTCCAGCATATGAAGGACGTGAAATCTAGGCAGGGAAAATGATGGCATCTGTATCAGTTCTTTGTGATGTCGTGGCTTTTGGTGAACCCTAGGCAGGGCGTCTGAGTTTCCCTGAGAACCTGTGGCATTTGTAAATCGAGATTTTATGAGGGATTTTACATGGACGACTTGCAGCTCGAGTCCATCAGAGGCGTCTGATTACTGGCCATGACTTACGCCCAGGTCTGAAAACTATATTGCATCTTCCATTTGAATTATAAGTCCTATAGTCTATGGCATGGATTAGGGAAAATAGAACTTGCTGTTGTAGCTCGCATTTCAGTGACAAAACTTCTTGCTATGAATCCCTATTAGTCAATGTTGTAAGAAACAACCTATACATTGTCATTTGATATGGTAAACTTGTCTTTGGTTGTGAATGGGACTTCTAGACTATGATTTAAATCTGAGTTTGCAAATTCAGAAATTAGTGTTACAAACTGTTGTTCATGAATTGTATTTTCTTCTACACTCAGAAATTCACATTATCTATATGCTACCCTAGCTGGGTGTTGAGACAAATGATTGTTTACATTGCTGTTACAAAGTTGTAGTTCCATATACTCTTGTTGGGACATTAGCCAACTGTAGGAATGGTTTAGTTACTAATGGATGAACTGGTCCATAGCAAGACGGGTATTGTAGAAATATCTCAGATTTAATCAATAAACATCAGTGTGCAGTACGTGGTTATTTCCTATGCATGAGAAATCTTTGAATGCCGACACTTGCAATCTCAAATCACATTCCCCTGAAATAAGGAAAGAAAACTATCAGTTCCTTGCAAGTCCAAGATAGAAAAAAAAAATCATACAGTTTAGGTCAGGGTCTTTACAGTTATATACAAGTTGATATGATTTTAAATTTGAGTGTGTACCCTTATATATGGGAATTGAAATAAACAATGATAGAAACTATAATGAAATCATATATATTACTTTTGAAATTTATGTTAATGAAAATGTAAGCATTTTTTCTCAAGTCAATAGGCACCTCGATAATGATAACTCTCGGCATTTTTTATATATATATTATTAATTAAGATATGTGTGCTAGTTTTATTTAAAAACATTTTATTTGGATTATGTATTGATTTGTAATATTCATTTAAAGATTAATTAATTGTATTGTTTGTTATTGTTTAAATTATGATGTCATTGGTTTTTATTTTACAAGTATAAATAAGGTTTTTATGTTAGGAAATGCATAAACAATAATTTGATCATCTTAGATCTAAAACATAAATCAAAAGGTTTAGATATATAATTTTCAAAATTACATCTATATTTGATCTTTAATTAAAACATAAACTAATATAAATAATTAAAACTATTAATTATCTTTAATATATAATAAATTATGTGTGTATATATGTTATAGATAATATTTTAATATATATTAAAAATTAATATATGTTTTTAAAAATCTATGGAGTATTTGATTAATTGAGCCAAATCAAGTCTAAATAGAATATAAAAAAAAGTACATCAATAATATAAGAATAAAAAAAAAAGTACATCAATAATTGTTAATATTTTAAATCAATATTTTATTTGTGTTTGTATTGAATTGTTAAAAAAAAGACTATTGAAGTGTAAATAAAATGGTTTCTTTTCAATTTTACTTTTAAATCAATAATTAAAAATAAAATTAAAGTAAAACTAATTTATTTAAATTTGAATAAGTATGGGATCGAAACAACACTTCTTAATAAGACGATGGATGGCGATTTTGGGCTCTGCTGGTCGAGCTAGGGTGTCCGTGCCCTAGCTCGCTCTCTGTTTCTTCTTGTTGGTGCAACGAGGGGGATTCTTTTTGTATTCAGGGTGTGGGTCTTGATGCGTCTACTTTCTTTTTTCCTGGCTTTCCTTGTTGTGTTGTGCGGTGGAGGGTTTCTAGTGTGCGTTGATAGTCCTAGGCCTGATTTTTTCTATGTGCATTGGCGGTCGGGTGTGTGTTTCAGGGTGTTGTCGCTTGGGGAGGTTCTACCCGCCTGTAGGGCCCGTGTGGGGCTGAGTTCGGTGTGAGAGGTGGAGGTGTGGGTGTTTGGTGCACACCCATTCTTCTTGGGCTATAAGTTGTCCCGTTTGAGCGTAGGGCTCTCCTTTTTGAAGCTAAAAATTGTGAGTTTTGGAGGAGCTGTGGGGGTTTGAGCACGTTTCCTCCTGGGTGGGGGATTGTGGGGTACTAACCCTGGTGTGGGGCTAAGTGCTCTTGAGTTCTTGAGGGAGTGTTTGTCCGATAAGGTGTTCTTCTTCTTTACTATGGCGCAGGGAGAGTCGTCGGGGGCAAGACACAAGATGGATTTTCGCTCTGCCTTTGGCTCGAAACCCTTGCCACAGGGGTCTAGGTTTTATGACAATAATTTATTTGCTCAGAATTTGGAGAAGAATGAGATGGGACCGTCAGGAGGGTATCGATTGCCAAAGATTAATGGATGCCTCGAAAGGTGCAAAGAGAGGCTGAATATTGTGATCCCGATGGAGATGCTCGTGGAAGATATTGAGTACTACTCATGACATTCCCTATACTACAAATTTTTGGGATTGAAAATCTCATTGCAGTTTTTGGAGGCCTGGGCCCAGAGGACATGGATGCTAGAAGGAGAGATGGAGATTAGGCTCCTAGCAAATAACTATTTTATGGTTACCTTTGATTGCATGGCCGATAGGATTAAGGTTTTTGAAGGAGGCCCTTATTTTTACAATCAGGTGGGTTTGTTTATCAAGCCGTGGCATGCGGGATTTGATCCAGCCGAGGAGATTCCAAGTCAGGTTCCAATTTGGGTTAGATTGCTGAGGCTCTCGGTCGAGTGCTGGCGAGATGATGTTTTGAGTTTACTCGCTTCAATGCTTGGTAAACCTGTGGGTTCTTCACAGCAGACGCAGTTCAAAAAGGTAATGACATTTGCCCGGTTCTGTGTGGAAATTGATTTAAGTAAGTCGTTGCCAGATTCTCTGGAAGTGTGTGCAGGATCTTACTCATGGGTTCAATAGCTCGACTATGATACTTTACCATTTAGATTTCGTTTGTGTCATGAGTACGGCCACTTACAGCGTAGATGCCCAAGGGCCAAGCCTTTGGAGACTAATTCTTCACAACCCTCCAGTGGTCTGCCTAGGGTGGACAAGGGCAAGGGCCCTATTCTGGGTAGTGGTACCGGGGAGGAAGGCTTTATTCATGTCAGATCTCGGAACAAAAATAAGGGGCATAAAAGGACTATGAAAGAGAGGCAGGATGAGGATACTTTTAATAGATTTGAGGTTTTGGAGGATCTTAGCCAGCAGGAAGTAAATCCAGGTTTGGTTGATTTGGATCAAGGAATTTTGGGTACTGATCAGTAGGGCCAGTTGGTTGAGTTGGAGTAGGCAAACCATCAGGTGGTGAGTTTGGGCTTACAGGGTACTGAGCTAGATGGGGGAGGCACTGTACAAGAGGGGTTTGGTCCCAGGGTTTCTCTGGCTCCGCAGGATGATGGGACCTTGCATTTGGAATCAGATCTAAAGATGGAGGCCCAGAAAGACTCAGGTTGTATTGTGGTGAAGGATAGTGAGGCTTTGCCTCATCCCGCGTGGAGGACAAGCTCGGAGGTGGGAAAGAACAGTAAGTCGTCTCCTCATTTGGGTATTTTGCAAAAATATCTTAAGAAAGGAGGGGTGGAGAAAGTTGCTAAACTGGGTAGGAAAAAGGATATGGAGAAGATCAAATTGATAGGGGAAAATTTGGTGGAATCAGGGTCAGTCAAGACTCTGGATCCTCATTTCTCAAGCCCTTTGAAATGATTGTTCTATCTTGGAATGTTAGGGGCTTGAACAGTGGCCCTCGACAAAAACCTATTCAGAATTTGGTTAGATGTCAGTCTCCTGATATTCTCTTTTTGCAGGAGACCAAGCTCTCTGTGGAGTGTATGATGGGCATAATGCCCAAGCTTTGGATGAACGGTGAATGCCAATGCGTTGGTGCTCAGGGATCTTTTGGAGGGGTGGCTTGCTTATGGAACCCTTGGAAGATTTGCCCCCAGTGGTGGGTTTCTTTTAAGTCCTCTATCACTATGGTGGCTTCTTGTTATGAATCTAGGGAGTTGGTTCTTTTTTCCAACATTTATGCGCCTGTGGATATGCAAGGCAAGCAACTTTTGTGGTCAAATATTCATTATGTACGAAGTATGAATCCTTACCTTCCATGGATTATTGGGGGTGACTTCAATGCTATCACTGAGATTGTTGAGAAACGGGGTGGTACTACGAGGTTGGAGGCTTCATCTTTCCTGTTCCAGGACAATATTTATGTTTTGAATCTCGTTGATATCAAGCCCAGTAATGGACATTTTACCTGGAACAATCGGAGGTCCGGTGTAAACTATGTCGCGGAGCGTCTGGATTGGTTTATGGTTTCTTGCTTTTGGGTTAGTGATAGGTGGTCCTCTAGCTTGGAGATTCTGGATTGGAGAGGCTCAGACCATTGGCCTATAAAGCTTATGGTCCTAGCGGTTGGGCGGCCCCACAAGCCCTCCTTCAAATTCCAGCTTATGTGGTTGTGTGATCCTGAACTCTATGATTATGTTGCTCAATGGTGGTGGGAGGGTAGACCCTCTTTCGGTACGGAAATGTATGTCTTTACTAAGCTTCTTCAGTTTGTTAAGTATAAGATTAAGTGTTGGAATAGGCAAAGTTTTGGAAATATTTTTAAGGCCAAGTCTGATGCACAAGCTAAGTTGGATGGTATTCCGAGGGTGATTAGGGAGAATGGAGTGTCTGAGAGTTTGTTGCGGGAGGAATCTAGAGCTTTGAAATCTTTGGAAGAATGGGAGTTGCGAGAGGAGATCTTTTGGAAACAAAAAGCCCGGATTGAATGGCTTCAGGAGGGGGATAAAAATTTTGCTTTCTTCTTTAATTCTGTAAAGGCACAGAGGCATGGTAATTCTATTCCTGTTTTAGTCACGGATAGGGGAGAGACTCTGACTTCTTTTTAGAGTATTTTAGATGAAGCTATTCATTATTTTTCTTCCCTATTCAGAGAGGATCTGCAGGGGAATTCGGTGGAGGAAGCTCAGGTCCTTTCTTGCATCCCTCAACTGGTGTCTAGGGAGATGATGGAGGATCTTATGGGTGAGATCACTCTAGAAGAATTGGAGGGGACGGTGTTTCAGATGAAGAAAGGAAAAGCCCCTGGCCCTGATGGTTTCCCGATTGAATTCTTCCAAGAGTTCTGGGAGATCATCAAACTCGATTTATTAGAGGTGGTCAAAGAGTCGCAAAGGAATAAGCAAATGTTAAAGGCCTTGAATTCCACCTTTCTGGCGCTTATTCCCAAGTGTGAATGGGCGAATAGGTTGAGCCGATTTTGACCTATAGCCCTTTGCAATGTGGTGTATAAGATTATTTCAAAGCTAATTGCTAATAGGCTGAAAAAGTGGTTGCAGTTACTCATTTCTGAGGAGCAAAGTGGTTTTGTGGAGGGCAGATAGATTTTGGACAAGATTGTTATAGCTACTGAGACCATCCATTCTATGGAAAATTCTAGAGAAAAGGCTATGTTCATCAAACTTGATATGGCAAAGGCTTACGACAGAGTCCAGTGGTCTTTTCTTCAGAAGATTCTGGCTAATTTCGGATTTGGAGATGATTGGATTCAATGGGTCATGAGTTGTGTCACGTCAATTTCTTTCTCTATTTTAACCAATGGAGAGCATTTTGAGTTGTTCAATGCTTCTCACGGGATAAGGCAAGGCAATCCTCTCTCCTCTTACTTGTTTATTCTGCTTGTGGAAGGCTTGGGGCACCTTCTGAGACAACAGGTGGAGCTAGGCCTTATTCAGGGGTGGAGGTGGGGAGGTGATTTACCCCCTCAATCCCACTTGCAATTTGTGGATGATACTGCCTTGATGGGGGCAGCCACTATTCGGGAGGCAAGTAATATCCGCAGGGTGTTGGATATGTATCTTGAGGCTTCGGGTCAATCAATTAATGAAGACAAGTCTTCCATCTATTTCTTTAATACTCTGGATCCTATCCAGAGGAGAATTGCTCAGATTCTTTGATTTCAGATTGGAACTCTTCCTCTGTCTTACCTTGGGTTTCCTGTTGCAGTGGGTAGATTAACGAGGGAGTCGTGGCAGCCTATCCTGGATAAATTTCGTTTGAAGGTTACTCACTGGACCAACCGATGGTTGTCCTTTGTCGGGCGGGTTCAGTTGCTGAAGTCCGTGGTCCAGGCTCTTCCCATTTATCGGTGTATGCTTCAGGTGGCCCTGAAGGGCTTTGTTTCGAATTTGGACTCACTGGCAAGATAGTTTTTATGGGCGGGCAGTCTGTTGTCTTCCAAGTGGAGTCTAGTTAGATGGGACACGGTTTGTTGTCCTAAGCAGTTTGGGGGTTTGGGGCTGAGGCAATCCACGCTAGCAGGGATGGCGCTGGCGGCGAAACTCTATTGGAGTTGATGCACGGAGAAGGACAAGATTTGGGCTAGGATCCTTTCCTATAAGTATTTTTAGGGTGCTCCTGGGGAAGATATCCCTCGCTACCCTTCGGTAGGAAAGGGATCGGCGGTTTGGGCTACCCTCAAGAAGGGAGTTGCGCTCGTCAAGGATGGTTTATTTTGGATCTATAGGCGTGGGACAGAGGTTCAATTTTGGTATGACTCTTGGGATGGTCATCCTCCCATCCTCACTCAGTTTCCTGACTTGGCGGCCCTAAGTAGGAGTTTCGGTGATGTCGGCTGGACGAGGGTTAATGATTTTAAGGTGCTTTCTTTTCAGGGTCAGCTTGTGAGTGCTAGGTGGAAGACTCCTGAGGAGTGGTCGGTGATTGGTATGGAAGAGGATTGTAGGACTCTGTATAATATTCTCTCGGGAAGACAATGCAACCCCTTCAGGGATAGGGATATTCTCGCATGGTCACCTAATCCAAAAGGTCACTACACGGTTGCGTCGGGCTATTAGAGGTTGCTTTCTCAAAGGGTTGAGGGGGCGGAAGTTCCTTGGTGGAAGAGGGTGTGGAATAAGTTTTCTTGGCTGAAGTGTAACTGCTTTTCCTGGATTTTGGCTTGGAACAAGTGTCTGACTTGGGACAATATTCAGAAGCGTGGGTTTCAGGGCCCGTCTAAGTGTGTGTTGTGTGGGAATGGTGAAGAGGACTCGTCACATCTTTTCTTTCGGTGTCCTTTCACCTTATAGCTCTAGCATTCTTGGTGGAGTGTTTGGAACAGTCCTTGTGTCCATGCTTCCTGCTTAGTGGATTTTTGGAATAGCTTGGGCAGGCCTCCCTCGATGGCCTCCTTTTTGCAGGATGCGTGGCAAGCTGGGCCTATTTTCTTGTTGTGGCAGGTTTGGCTGGAAAGAAATAGGAGGATTTTCAAAGGGGAGTTGTTGCAGGTTCAACAGGTGTGGTTTAGAGTTCTTGGGATGATTCAGGAGACAATTCAAGCCAAAGGGGATGTGGAGCTGCTGCTAGAGAAGAAGGATGCAGAGTTGATGGCCCGGTTGGGTATCCAGGGGTTAACCCCTATTGCGTCTTATGGCCAGAAAGGTAGGCGGGTGAGGCAGCGAGTCCAACGGCTGGGGAACTGGCAACCTCCCCCTGTGGGAACTTTGAAGGTTAATATTGATGGTTCTTCCAGGGGTAATCCAGGTCCTGCTAGAGTTGGTGGGGTTGGCAGGGACTCTTATGGTTCAGTGGTTTTCTTTTTTTCCATTCATAAGGGGACACAGACTATCAACCTTATGGAAGGTTGGGCGATTCTTCATGCCTTGGAGAGGTCCTATGAGCTGGGATGGCGTAGGGTTATTTGTGAATCTGATTCACAGGGTTTGATTAATTTACTCATTCAAGGAAGGACGTTGGATGTGAACTGGCAGTTGGCAGTGATGGTGCAACAAGTTTTGCAAATCGGTAATTTTATGGAAAGGGTGTCTTTTGTCCATATTCCACGTGAATGGAATAGGACTGTTGATTGTCTGGCCAAGTGGGCTTCGGAGCATCTAGAGGACTAGAAGATTGATGATTGGGCTCAGATCCCTCAGGGGCTTAGTCTGGATTTGGAGAGGGTTCTTGTTGAGGACAGTGGGGGTGCTGACTAATTTGGTTCTGTTTGTGCTCATGTTCTTTTTGGGAGTGGGCCCTTGGCTTGGTTGTAATGCTGGTTTCTGACATTCAATAAAGTTTTTACCCTTTTTTTTTTTTTAAATATAAAATAATGAATAAGTATGTTTGAATACAATGAATATGGTGAAGACTTTATACATGTTTTAACTATATTTTATGTGTATCGTATATTGAATTGTTAAAAGATGTAGAAATCTTAATACCAAATGTATAGGAAAATGGTTAAAAAAATACATATTTTTCAAAAAATAAAATATATTATGTAATTTAAACTACCAATTATATACTTCTTATATTATTTATATTATTACTTATTGAATATTTTATAGAATTAAATTAAAAAATGATTAAAAATTTACTTTATTAATCAAAATATATCTAATATCAATTTTGAGTTAGTATATTTATTAAAAAAAAAAATCATTACATTTTTTATATAATAAAATTATTTTTATATGTTAAAGAATTATTTTATTTTACTTTAGAATTAATTTATTCATATTTATTAAATATTATTTTATTTGTTTAATAATTTATTTTTTTAATATATATATATATATATATATAAACTCTTTAATACTTTGTATTAAAACACCATTAGAATCTTTAATAAAAAAATATTAAAGAGTTTATATATATTTGTTTAATATATTAAAAAATTGTTTTATATTGTTAATATTTTATAAATAATTTATAAAATATTTTTACGCCGAAGGGAGATTTCAGAGCTCATTTTTCCTATCAACAGTGGAAAACGAAGGATAGGGCTTGGTTGACAGTAAAATGAATCTCAGCCGTCCATTTTTCGCCATTTTTCGACTATTTTCGTCGTTTTCTTATTGTTTTTTGTCGTGTTTTTCTGTTTTCCCCGCCACTATTTTCGCCGTGTTTTTCGCACTCGAGACTTTAACTTTCTTGCAACAATGTAGAAAAGTTTTTTGCAAAAACTCTTACCTTGCGGGCCATGTTTGGGATCGGGATTTCTTTTTTCAGGTGTTGTCCTCTTTTATGTCGACAGGAGCATTGTTCATCCTCACAAACATTATTTTCTCGTAACTTGCATAATTTTGTGTGAAGAATATTTTGGCCCTCATTAAATGTGGAGAGTCAAAGTTACAAAAATAAAGTTTCGACAAGGGTTTTAAGTATGTTTATTTAGATGAAAATTATGGCCAAGATCTTAATAATGAGCACATTTAGGTTTTAAAATAAAAAGGAAATTACAGCAAAGATCCTAATAATGAGCAAATTTAGGTTTTAAAATTACAACATAATTAATAATGTATATTTTAGGTTTTAAAATTTCTACATTCTTTACCCTACATAGTTAAGTATAAATTAGCATAATTAATATAGTATGTTTATTAAAATGAAAATTAGACCTTAATAACAAGAACATTTAGGTTTTAACATTACGGCATCCTTTCCCTTATAAAATATAATAAATAATTTGGTTTTTAATATATAATGTTATATTATATAACAATATAATAGTTAATACAATAGTTAATAATAGATAATATAATAATATAATAATAAATACATAAAATAATGACAAATAATAAAGATTTATATAATAATATAATAGCTAATACATAAAAAAATTTAAAAATACATAATAATATTATTCTATAATAAATAAAAAAATTAAAAATAATACTAAATTAAAATCATTTTCTAAATGACCTATCAAATGGTCTCATTTACTACACAAATGTGTGCAAAAAAAAAAACAATATTTTCCTAATTCACCTTCCACACCTCTTCGGCGTACCCATTGCACAAGGTGCCATAGCTAGTTTAAATATCTTAAACAAATATATATAAACTCTTTGTGCTGCCCGTTGTACTTTGTACTCAAATAAAAAATGTCACGGCTGCCATTACGTTATTTTCTGCATGGATTTACTGTGTTTGCATGGCACTAACAGGAAGGGACGTTTGATTAAATGCAGCCAAGGATGATGCATGATGGGGAGGAATCCATGCCCCAGTGCATTCATGGGGCTGGATAGCCGTTGCCCAGGTGTAGCATGCTCAGGCATTTGGAGATTGATCTTGCTTTTACCTGAATTGCATATCAATTCACTGTCAGGCGACGTAATCATGACACATATTGTGAACTTGATCACTCGTACCTCAAGGACCCTTGTAACACAACCCATTTACTATCTACAAGCACCATGTAACCTGCATTGAACTCTTGCGTAACTCCGATTTTCTTGGCTTACCAAGATTTGATGATCCTTTTTGGTATCAAATTAACTCATGCCAATTTGGAATGTTTGTTGAATGAATTGAGATAGATCAAAGGGTTATAGTTTAATTGGTTGAATATGATTGGTAAAGATGATGGAATGTTTCTTAATTATACCATCCACCAAAGTTCAAATCCCTAGAAGGTGCAATACATAAGGGATGACATCAAAATAATGTCCCAATTAACTTTGGTGGAATGGATGTCCCTCAATCCTTAATTCTCAGCCAAATAGATTTCAACATAAGACTCTTGCTCTCATATCAAATAAGTTAAATTGATTATGTGATCTTGATATAAAACTCTCCACCTAAAAAATCGAGATAAACTATCATATCTCAACCTCTACACCCTACAACCCTCGATAACTACACTTGTGAATCTCCATGAAATTGTGTACACACCTCGCCATATTCAACAAACTTACTCAAGCCTAGTATCATGTTTGAAGCCTTAGTCATGTTTGAAGCCTTAGTCACAAATTCATTGAGTTTCCAAGGAAGATACAAGGGTCACAGGCTCATGGGCTCAACTGACAAAGGTCCTTGCCGCCCACAACACTTGTTAAGAGATTGTTGATAGTGGTATCATGACAACTGTCATGATCCTAGCCACTCGGCCCTTTCCCCATGACAATGTCTTGTGTTTATCCACACCCTTGAAAACTATACGTCGATGATTTCAAACTCAAGTTTTTAAATGAACGGACACCAAAAACATGCATGAGATTGGAGCTTGCAGACTAGAGGTTAAATCCTCCCAATACAATTTAATCCTTATTCTCCTCCTTTGTAAATTTGTCATTTGTGACTTGTGTAGGCTACTTGCACTAAAAGTAGCCTACTTGTGCCAGTGGTGCAATTATCTTTTGATTTTCACACTGTGAATGTTTCAACCTACATCCCTTTGGACTATGCCTTGAGTGCCAACCTCTGTTTTGATCTTGGTCCTTAACAAACCTTACACGTGATCTTGATTTAAGGAGTTTTAATTTAAATAACACATAGAAGTATAGAAAGATAATTTGAAATTATGAGTTAAATTTTAACTAGAAAATTGAAATGTAATATATGCTTCAAAAATTTTAACGTTAAAAAGATATTAAAATTTTGAAGGGAAAAAAAATTGAAAATTTGTTGGCCAATTTAAAACAAATTCTTGAATTCAGTTATTTATGGGCATTACTAGATTTATTTTATTACTACATAACAAGTGAACAGAAGAATAAGGCCTGTTTTTAGAAATTATTTCAGTGAATCACATACCATTATTTTTTCAATTTTTAACAATTATTTTGAATTTATATATAAATATGTATAGAGCAAAGCACTTCAAACTTTAGAAGGGAAATGTAGACTGAATTTGGTTAATACAGCTGAATCTATTGAACAAAGGTTAATACATAAGTTATCATGCCCGCAGCATAAACTAATAACACAATGTAGAATATAAACATTTAAAAACCTATAGTAATGTGAAACACAATTTTGCATATATTCCCAACAAATATTTCAAAAACGTTTAAATATGAAAACTGTTACTAGAGAAGAATCTTAAACCAATGAAGATTTGGGTACGAGCTCATGCTATAAGACTAACATATAGACCACAAAACAGACCAGAAGAATATACATTAAAAAAATTAAAAATAAAACCCATAATTACAGTGTTAACCTAGAAAACAAAATCTCAAGTTTCATGTACAACGTAAAAATTTCTTCAAGAGCACTTGTTCCAGCAGAAAAGATGGGAGGATCAAAAACTAATCTGATTTATGCAGGACAATAGATTAATAATAAAACAACATAAATGTGTCATGATGGGTCGCATGGTTTGTGTGTGTAACAAATGGAAAGTAAAATAGATCACATAAAGAAAAACAACATAACTAGCTCACAGTCGACCAAGAAAATAGATTTCTAATTTACGTACAATATGAAATTTCCATTCAATAGCAATTGCTCTAGAAGAAAATGTGAGGAGATCAAAATAGATTTGGTTTATGCGAGGCAGAGAAGACTAATACAATGAAGCAACATACCAAAAACATTGACCCATTTCACTGCAGGAAACTTAAAAAAGGATGGGCTTATAGGACATGTTCAAACTTAGAGATCATCGGGTTACCTGATCAGCCAGGAGGATATGTGACAATAAAGAGCAGCACATACACAGAAAACAAAATTGGCCAAAATATGCAATCTCCAATTTAATGCCATTAATCAAAAACAGAGCGGCAAAACAGTTGTGTATATTTGCATGCACGAATGTATAAGAAATAATTATAAAACAATTCAAAAAAAATGACATTTTCATTTCATGATCTCAAGGATTCCGTAACTAATTGGAGGCAAATAAGACTGATAATCATATCATGAAACTCAATACACGTAGTAGCAGAGAATCATTAAAGCCACAGCTAACTGGTTGCTTTTACCAATTACTGGCAGTTCTTAAGGGCCTGATACACCAAACATAATGGCTTATTTACTGAAGATAAAGAAATTAACTTTGGAAACTTCATATGAAATCATTTCTAAAATTCAACTTCTATTTCCACAAAGGACCAAGAGAACATTCCCTTGGTGTCCCAACCAATCATGAAATGCCTTCTTACGATAAATTGCACAAGCTAATAGAAGCTCATAAAATCTAAATGAAGTGAAGCTCATTAAAGGATGCTTCATCTCCACCATGGGTGCTCCATAGTTATACAGGACCTTCAGCAAAATTTCTAGCAATCTCTGCAACATTTATGAACAAGATATGTTTCATGCAAAAAAAATTAACACCACCAAATATAGAAGGAAAATATACCTCAAGACTTGTATGATAAAATTATCAAAAGTGATTCATCTTATTTATTTGTTATCAATCTTCAAGGCAAGGAGAAAGCAAGTTCAGTCACAATGTCAAGGAAAAGTAACACTAACCAGTCACCACCAAACACAAGATATTTCATCCATGCCATTTGTCAATCAGATGACTCTGGTTTGGCATTCAGCTGGCTCCCATCAGACAAAAGCATAAAGGAATAAAAGAGAAGCATTGCAGCGCTGTCAAATTCAAGTTCACTTTGTGTCAAAAATAGCTTTATTGTAAAACAGAAGTGAGCAAAGAAGAATGAAAGACTTAATTACTTACAAGTAACATGAAGGTGGAAGTATGTAATAAAATCCATGGTACAGCATTTTAATTGAAGAAATATACAACAAAGTCACTTAAATAGCAAGAACTAGATAATTAAAATACATTAAAACATCTAATATTGCAGGTAAAACCCAAAACTAATGCAGGAGCACCTTGGGGGTCAAACAATCTTACATCAGCCAAAGAGAGTTTCTTCTCATTTTGCTGTGTTCTGGTTTAAAGTGTAAATTGTGATTTCTATGTGCAATTTTGGTCAAGTGTTTGGGAGCCTGAGAAATCTACAGTGTTAACACAAAGGCCATTGGTTGTGACATCGGTGCCACTCATAGGCACACAAGCTGAACCAGACTCTTGCATAAGTATTGACAGAAACAACCCTTTGCAAAACCAAAGAGTGAAGCAAACAACTGCAGAGGAGTGATGTGTGCAGTTGGCAGGAGAAAATGTCAAATGCACAGAAAGTGGGAGAGAGAATGAAATATACAGTCGGCTGGAAAGACAGTGAAACGTACAGTCAGCTGGTGATAGAGTAAAGTGTACAGTTGAGAGGAGAGAGTAAATTGTACAGTCAGCTGGTGATAGAATAAAGTGTACAGTTGAGAGGAGAGAGTAAATTGTACAATCAGCAGGAGAAAGAGTGAAGCCTATGGATTATTAGAAAGAGAATTAAGCATATTGTCCATGAGAAGCTGAAACATCAGATTTCTTAAAGCTTTGAATACAAACATCAACTCTTCCATTGTCTACACTTTGTGGGAGGACCAAGAGTCACCTGTGGCTAGTTTTAAGACCAAATAAGAGAGGTAGCACATAGAGAGGGAGAGTTGGAATCGATGATGAGAACAAAATGATTCTTAAATCTTAAGCATAGTTGGGGTTGTAAAAGAGGTTAGATAGTACCATAGAGAGCCTTTGTAAATAGGCCAATTAATCTCATTGCACTAAGTAGCGTACATTAGTTAGGTTCCATATAATTTTGAACTGGCCTATAGGATGTACAAATCTTACAAAACTAATATAGATTGTGTTTTCCTAATTCTTCAATTCTTCCTTTTTTTTTTGCTTTTGTTTTGTCACTTTGCGCAACTGTTAGAATTGTTAATTTGACCCACTTGTAGTCTGCGTCAAATGGTATCAAACTAGGAGTCGAATCCCATGAGCTCCATAACGAAGTGCATTTGTGTGTGTTTCACATTGCAAGTGGTCCAGAAGGAGCAATGCCCCACAAAGGAAGAAGAGTAGGAAAAAACCAAGGTGGCAGAGCAATGTCTGGGGCAGAACTTGTTGACATGTTGAGACCCCTTCAAGTGAGGCTCGATGTGACTGTAGAGAAGAGGAGCAATTGTGATGGAGGAAGTTAGCAAGGATAAGAGGGAAATGTTGCCAAAAATACACCAAAGGGCCTTGACTTTGAAGAAGTCACCGCATAGGAAAGGTTCATAAGAACCATAATGAAGAACAAAATCAAACTGAAGTTTGATCTCCCAACTTACTCAAAAGGCTTAAATCCAAAAAACATGATAAATTGAATAAAAGAGGTGGATAAACATTTTGAGTTTGAATCAATTGAGGACCCCCAAAGAGTCAAGTATGTGAGCACAAAGTTGAAGGGACATGTTGCATTGTGGTGGGACTTTGTGCAAAGTGAAGGCATTAAGAAAGAGAAAAGGAGTGCAAACAGAACAAGGAAGCCATAAAAGAATATACAAAGGAATTCTACGGACCTAGCATTCAATTGGTCACATAGATGACAACGAGGAAAGATCTCCAAGTATGTCAATGAGTTGCATATTTCAATTTAAGATGAAATATGTTTGCTAAAGATACATCATGTAGAAGAGGCCTACCAAGTAGTGCTTAGAGCAAAGAAGTTGTATTGCAAACAACAAAACACAAGAGAAACAAGGAGAGATAGAAAGGGCAAACAAAGCACAAAAGAAAGACCTACAGAAACAAGGAGAGATAGAGCTCAAAAGGAGAGCAAACTTCAAGCCATATAGAAAGACAAGACCACAAAAGAGGTGGTTTTAGAGGGACCTACTACAAATGTGGGTAGACAAGTCATTAGGCATGAGTATTCATAACCAAGCAAGTAGATTCATTCAACAAAGCAAGTGCATGTCACACAAGCCAAAGAAGAGAGCAAAGTAGCAAGCATAGCTCCAAGACATAGAGAAAATTTGATAATGCAAAAAGTGTTTGTTCAAATTAGCTAAAGAGGAGAATGAACCATGGATGAGGAAGAGCATCTTTCACACTAAGTGCAAGTCAGGCTATAAGTGTCGCAAGTTTATAATTGATGGAGACAACATAAATAATTTGGTGTCTACAAAGATGGTTCGAAAATTGGCATTAAAATTTGTTACACCACACACCATACAAAGTCTCTTGGTTACAGAAGGGACAACATATCGCTATGGCAAAACAATGTAGGGTTGCATTCTACATTTGACGTTATGCAGATGAGGTGTGGTGCACCCTGATCCCAATGGATGTGTGCCATGTGTTATTGGGAAGGTCATGCTAATATGATAGAGTACAATCCATAATGGATAGATGAACACCTTCACTATCATTAAGGATGGTAAGAAGTTTGAGTTGTTGACAATGAAGCGGGAAGAATAAGGCACAAAAAGTCAAGTAATTTTGTTAAGCAACAAAGACTTTCTCAAGAAGGTGACACACATACAGTGCTATGCAATACCACTCAAGCCCACACAAGAGAAGTGGTCTCACACCTCAAAGAAGCCAAAGATTGCAATGTTATTCAAGGAGTCCACAAAGATAATCAATAGTGAGACGCCAAAGGAATTGTCGCCAATGTGGAGCATCTCACATGTGTATTGATCCAATTTGTTGAATAAGGCATGTAATGTCCCCATTTTAAGCTTAATTGATTTGTGAACAGTTAGTTTACTTTCCAAAAAATTTCATAGGCTAATTGGTGGTTAAGGGAGAACTCCAAACTTCTTGGAGTGCACAGGATCAATCTAGCAGAGTTGTTCATAGCAATGAGCTCAATCGGAGATGTGGATCTTTTTTCATGCTTTCGAAATTGATTTTCGACCTCTTGGGAGCTCTCCAAACTTCTTGGAAGAGCAAGCTATTTTTATAAAGTCACCCAGTTGCCTCTAATCATCGTCCTAAGTCTTTAGTATCACGTTGGTATGGTCAAAGTTCTATTCCTATGATGTTTTGGTGCTTTCCGCAACTTGCTAAATTAATTTAAATATTTCACTTAAGTTGTCTAATGTTGAAATATTAAAATGACAACTTAGTGTAATAATTCATTTAAAAGGTATTTAAGTGTGCTTCAAGTTGGACACCTAGGGAAAGGGACCTTTATACATGATAAATTATTATTCTCTTTCAAAAAAGGTCACTTTGGAGAATAATGAAATTATTATTTTAAAATCTGTTATTTCCCTGCGGAAAAGTTATAAAAGGAGGATGAGAGCTCATTTGCAAGGTTAGCCATGAAATGCATTTGCTTTTGCTGTTGGAGAGATTTTGAGTTCTTTCAAAATCTTTTGAGAACAAAAAACCTTCTTGAGATTACTAGTTTCGGGGATGAAAACCCCCCTAACTAGTTAGTGTGATTTCATACAGAGATCACCAATGTATTGCAAATTGAGGCTTCAATTTTGGGTTGTAGTTATGGACGTGTTTGATGTCTTTTGAAGTTGTTGATTTTGATATCGTATGTGGTGAGATTGTTGAAGCTTATTTGAGGACGAACTGAAGAGATTTTTTCTTGTTGGTCATACCATTCTTCCCAGGCCAGCCGTACCATTCCTCATGCCAAGATGTACAATCTTGGGTTGCATGTATAATGGTGGTTTGGTATAATATTGTTTGCAATTTGGTTCCCATATTCATTACATTGCAAGCCATACCTCTGAAAAGGGGTTTCATATTTTTAGAGATTGCTGGTTGTACCATCAAGTATAGGCCGTACAAGTGGTTGTAAGAGGGCATGAATCTTGCTGGGCAAAGTACTGAGTATTTTAGTTTGTTTTCTCCTTGTTAAGTGGTGTTGTGATCTTCCAAATTCCAGACCATTTGGCATTCCACTTTGATGATTTTGGAAGTGTTTTGATGATGTTCATGGCGCTGTACCTGCTGTACCAGTGCGATGACAGACCTTTACAAGTCTGATCTTAGTTACCAGATAGTTATACTCTCTTTCTTGAGCGTTTGGGTGAAGTTTGGGTGTGCTATGAGATACCTCCCAGCTTATGATTGTTTGGAGATGTGTTGGGCACACGTTGGTGAGTTTTTTGGTGATTATCTTGTTGTCCAGACCTGTTGCAGCGTATCACGGAGTGCTATCCGACCTGCTCCAGTTCTCTTCATCACTCTTCCAAGGTATCTCACTGTCACTTCATAGTTGGGTTGTTGGGTTCATGGGGTGTTACAGCACCTTCTATTACTATCAGCACTTTATATCAAAAGTACTTTCCCTTACCAGCGTTATTAAACAGCAGTTACACATCCATTTGGTATTGTTGCATGTGAGCTAACATTGTGAACACTAGATGGTAGTACTGCCAGTGTGATTAGCATAAACTTATTTGAATCTTGTACTCACTCCACTGAACAAGTGGATGATTTGGTTGTTACTCACCCCACTGAATAAGTGGTCACATTTGTATTAAGCTTTCCCACTGACTAAGTGGATGTTTTCTACTCACACTCTGCTGAGAAGCGTAAACTGTCTTTCATTTCAGTTGCTTATGCACTCCGTTGAATAAGTGGTATTGGCTGGCTTGCCACCTAGTGCTCTTTCCTTTCTGTTCGCTGCAATCAGTTTGTTGCGTGGTCCTTTCACCATATGCTCTCACCTTGCCCATCTCAGGCACTGCGTGATCAGAAAGTGACTTGGACATTGCTTGGTATCTCAATTTCAGTTAAAAAAATAAAAAAAACTAGGGGTGTATATTACAAGGCACTACACTAAATGAGCCCAAACATGAGTCCAAAACTTGACAAGCAAGTAGAAGAGTTGGTGGAAAGAGATTTAATTAAAGAAAGAATGAGCCTTTGTGTCATTCCTACAATAATTGCACCAAAGAAGGGCGACAAATCGCAAATGTGCCTACAATTTAGGGCAATGAATAAAATTAACATCAAGTACCAGTTTCCATTACTGTTGACGAGTGATCTCATGGATTGTTTGAGAGGAGCCAAATTCTTTGTGAAAATTGACCTCAATAGCTATTAGAGACTGTTCTAATATGTCTTATGTATTAGTTAGTATTGGCTTGGGCACATTGCTTTGTTAGTGATCCCATATGCTAAATTAAAATAAATATTTATCCAACATCTATGGGGTAGTAGTGGTTGTCTTTAGTTAGACTATATATATTGTATGTATACCCCATGCATATGGTAGGAATAGTTGTATTAGCTAGACTATATATATATTGTAATGACTTAGCAAGTGTAAAGCATTTTAAATATATTATATTTGGAGCTGCTGCTCTATTGGAGGATTGTCCTTTTAAAATGATGCCACAAACATTAATATAATTTCTATTATATCTTTGCATTTTCTTCTTAAATGAGATTTTTTAATTTCATATTATATTCTATAAGGTCTTATTCATGTTTGCAAGTTCCCTGAAAATGGTAATAAAGCTCTTGCTTTTTTGTGACATGGTGCACAGAAGCACCCTATGACAAGTTCATAGCTATTTAAATATTAATTGTAATATTAATGGTCATCTTAGCTTTAGTTAGTCGTTAGTTTCCTTTTAGTTAACTTAGTTAGCTTTTAGTAACTTATGTTTATGCTTCAATTTATTTTAGCATCTTTTTGTTATTAGCTTTAGTTTGCTTCTGTTAACGATGGTTTTTTTTAGAAACATCATCTTGTAATTTTCTTTATAAGGAGTATTCCTATCCTTTTGTAAACATAGAATAACACAATAATGAATATCAATTATCATTTCATGGTATCAGAGTTTAGGCTCGATCTTTTTTGGCGAATTTTTTAGAAATAAAAATTTGTTGTTTTCCTAAGGAATTTTTAGAAATTTCTTAGAGGTTTTTTTGGCCGATTTTTTAAAATAAAAATCGAAGGAATTTTATGAAGAAATTTTTAAGAGCCGATCTTTTGAAAATCTAAGGGTTTGTCATTTGAAAAAATCGTGGTTTTTCTACAAAGATTTTTTTAGCGTTTTTTTAAGTGGATTTTTTGAAGAAAATCGCAAATCTGTGAAGGGTGAAAAATCATGGAAGGATTCGAGGGTCTATTTGCTGATGGAAAACGCGAATTGTTTCATCACAAGTTCGTGAGGTTTTTTGTTTAAGAATCGTGCCTTCCTTCTATCATTTTCCAAAGGGTTTTTTGGACCTGTTCGTCTGCATTCGTGCGACTTTCTGCAACTTTTCGTGGGTTTTGAACCCAACACGACCCTATCCGTGAACTTATGTGAGGGATTTGTTGGCGCGTGACTCTTCTAGTTGCTTTTTCACGTGATTTTTTGGGTGTTTGTGGATTCAACGCGGGTTTTTTTGAAGGATTTTTCTGCGTCCCTAACCATCGTATTTTTGTGGGGGTTTTTTGCAATTTCTAGGTGCCGTTTTTTTGCGACCTAAGTAAATCGTGTTTGTTTCTGCTCTAAATTCCACAACGGAGGGTTTCTTGCACGCGATTTGTCTCTGGTTTTTGGTGCACAACCAGTATAAATCGCAACTTTTGCTATTTTTGTGCCCTTCTTTTGACAACGAAGTGCATTTTTCTCTAGTTTTTTGGCCGAGGGTCTGTGTATTTGTGAACCCTCTTTCTATTGCACCAAGGTTTTTGGTAGGATTTTGCCTGAAAAGTCATCTTCTTCACTGTTCGTGGATTTTCACTGTCGTTTTCCAAAGTTTGTGGGCAGATTTGAAGTTTTCATAGTTTTTTTTTTTTTGACAGGATTTTCCTAAAAATTGTGATTTCATGGCAGCCTGAAGGGTTAAATCTTGTGCCAATTTTTTGAAAGATTTTTCTGCGAAAAATAAAAATTCCTGCAAAAGAGTTTTTCTTAAGTTTTTTTGAAAAAATTTACAAGTTTTTGAAAAAATTATAAAAATTTTGCTGAAATTTTTTGAGGATTTTTTCTAAAAAAAATCTTCCTTTTTCAGAGTTTTTGAAGGTTTTTCTGAAAAATCTTACAATTTTTGAGCCTCTTTTTTAGAGGATTTTTGAAAAAATTGTGAGTTGTGCCAGCTGATCACATAATTACCTCGTTTTCCGTGCTTCTAGAAAACGGGAGGGATGGCGTCTTTGTCCTGCTTCCGCTGGCTGCTTTTGCTTAGGAAGCTCGCTATTGATCAGGTCATTACTAGGTATGGTATCCCTGTTAGACTTTGCCCTGCCTGCAATGTTCCTGAAACCTTTGAGCACCTTTTCTTTACCTGCCAGTTTACCTCAACATTATGGGCCTTGTTCTTAGGTCTTCCTAGGAATTGGACTGATCTTCCATCCTTTTCGTGGCATGAGATCCTTGCCCACTTTGCTGCTGTGTTTGATTGTAAATTGAATCAGTTTTGGTTTATTTTCACTAATGAAGTTTTATGGTTTTTGTGGAAAAAGAAAAATGAAGAAGTTTTTCAAGGGAAGTCAAGAACCCTTGCTGAGTTTAATAGCCAACTCACATTCTTATTCATTCTTTTGCAGGTTTCTGCTGTTATTGAAGTGCCCAAGGATCGTTTGAGTTTCTTCATACTCCTCAAAGAAGGGGTTATGCTTTTATACAGGAAAGACATTTCTTCTGCCCTTTTTTTTTTCCACAGGGCAGGGACAACCTGAACAAGGAGGAACTAGAACTTTTGAATCAATACTTGTTGGAGAATGGAACAACCAAGGAGCAGATTGAACAAGAACCTGCTGTTAAGAGAATTGACCCACACCTGATAGATCCACCATTGGGTGCATTCGAAACTGATGCTGCTGAGTGCAGCAATAATACTATTGGGGAGTGGCATTAAAGTTGTCTGATTTTCCTTTTGTAATTATCTGATCTATATGGCTATCATGAACAATTAGACTCTTAGCGATTAACTAGTATAAGGCTGATGTATAACTGTTTATTCCTTTTTGGTTCTCTATATATAATATAAAAAAAAAAATACGCAGTGGTTCAATGGAAAGAATTACAACACATGGAAGCAGAGGATGCTTACCATCTTTGAATACCGATGTCTGGATGTGCTTGTTTTAGGTACAAAAGTTCGTCCCACAATTGCAAGGAAGGATCAAGACAAGTATGATGGAGATAATAGGGAGGCAGTTATGCTTCTAAATTATCTATCACTGATGAGATGTTACCAGAAATACCATCTGGTAAATCTACTGCGGAGATCTGGAAGCATTTGAAAGATCTCCATGAGACCTCTGACAAGGGCAGGACTTTCTTCCCAAAGAATATGTTGTTTTCCATTATGATGGATGACCAAGTGTCTTTGCAGGAGCACTTGATGAAAATCAAAGATATTCACGATCAACTGGAGACCATTGGCCGTAAGATGGAAGAGGAGGATATGGTGGTGATCACTTTGAAAAGTTTGCCACGTTCCTACGAGCACTTCATTGAAACGCTCAACATTACATCCACTAATGTTGACTTGAAGTTTGATGAGCTGTGCAACAAGCTTTTGCAACAGGATAGGTGGAGGAAGCAATTTGGGAGTAGCAGTGAGTCTCCTAGTGTTGAAGAAGCATTTACTGCCAAGGACATTGGCAAAGGCAAGTCCACTCAGCAGAAAGGATAAGGCAATTTGGAGGAGAGCTCCAAGAAGTCTATTACTTGCCATTACTGTGGGAAGATTGGTCATATACAGAAATATTGCAGAAAGCGGTTGGTTGATGAGAAACCCAACCAAGAAGAGTCTCAACAAAGTGCTCAAGTGACGAAGTATACTGAGCAGGAGTCTGCATATTATGCATTTTGATGACCAACACACCATTAGAATATGGGTAGACTTAGTTTTTGTTTGTAGGATGACCATTAAGGGAGGGTATTAAAATATTAATGGTGTCATCTTAGCTTTAGTTAGTTATTAGTTTACTTTTAGTTAACTTAGTTAGCTTTTAGTAACTTTTGTTTATGCTTCAATTTGTTTTAGCATCTTTCTGTTATTAGCTTTAGTTTGCTTCTGTCAACGATGGTTTCTTTTTAGAAACATCGTCTTGTAATTTTCTTTATAAGGAGTATTCCTCTCCTTTTGTAAACACAGAATAACACAATAATGAATATCAATTATCATTTCAATAGCCTCTTGCACAATTGGGTGCAAGTACTCGGAGTGGTACTTGAGCTTAAAATCAAAAATTCAGTTTAAAGAGTGCCCCAAGAATCCCCAAATAGCTAGAATCTGAGGTAATTCCTTGGCAAAAGGGGTCAACAGCCCCACAGCCCTGGGAGTTTTTATTTACCCTAAGTGTATACAGTGAGCAATCATTATGACATAAATCTGTGGCTCTGTGGCTAGACAATTAACAGTGACTACCTCAGCAAGAAAACGAGAAAATTGTCAATACCCAGAAAGCAATACTCAATCAAACAAACATTGTAGCCTATAAGGTTTTCCCTTAAACCTCTAGGAAGCCACAGCATTTTGGGGCCTAGCTCTTCAAAATAGAGTTTCAACAATAGTAGTTATTGTTAATAGTTGCAAAGAGGAGTTTGTACAATTGGTCAGATAGGAATCCCTACACAACTCCTATATAGCTTGACAGTCTGAAACTTTTGAGGCACAAATCTCCCAAACCAAGAGGTATTCGGTACTTATGTCTGAACAATTTTCCCATAGGGTATTATCTGTAAGAGTAAATATAAATAAAATAAATAAATTCTAGTTCAAATTTTCAAAACCCATGGGTAAGTTAGCCTGGTGGAATCATCTCGTCAAGTTGATCGCATTGATTCATGTTTTTGGTAAACTACCAAATTGTCACCAAAAGCATTGCCATGCCTCCCAAAGTAGATTCCAAAATTAAACCTGAAATAGCCAACATTCGAGGTACTATTCTCCACATACAATAACGATTGGATGTATTCAATCAAAGTATTAACCAAGTAGACTTTGCCAATTGAGTGCTACACTTGATCAATTGGTTGAACCATAGTTGTAAAACTCGGACTTGGCAATAACTCGGCAAGCCTAAAAAATTTAAAAACTCGAGACTAGGCGAAAACTTGGCAATAACTTGGTAACTTTATCTATCATTTGAAAATACACAATTTTTTTAAATATTCTTCAAAAACTTGAGGGTCTAGGGGCAAACCCCCCAATGGGATCAAGGGGCAGCCAATATTTAATAAATTTTCCACTGAAAACTCAAATAAATAAATATTTTGGAATCACCTCAAACATATATCAAACATAAAATTCAAAAACTCACTAAATACTATAAAATACCAAACTGAAAATCTAGAAAATTCTTCAATATCTCCAACTAATAACTTGAAGCTAGAATTAAATGCAACCTTTCAGCTCACCGGTGGATCCCTGAATGGAAGCACTGTAATGGAGATGAAGGTTTTTGTCCCCAAATCCAATCTTTGCAGCTCAGTGGTAATCCCTAGATGGAACTACTCACATGAATAAGAGGGTCTTTGTCCTCGAATCCATTTTCTGAAAAGGGTTTTTGGCCTTAGGAAAAAATAAACACACATTGATTTCAAGAGGAATGAGGGTTTATTTCATAAATTGGTAACATTCTTCAATTATCAACTCCTCAAATAGGCTCTCGAGGGAATATAATTTCTCTTTTTCCCTCCAGAACTTTATTTTTGAAAATTATCTAGAAATCCTTTTAATTAAAATTACTTTTGGACCCCAGTCCTATCAACACTTTCTAACTTTTTTAATAATAAACATAAGTTGTCTTTTTATGAATATAACATGAAATTACTTTTTAGAACTTAAATTATTAAAGTATTTCCCCTATATCACTCCTATAGCCTATAGAAAATAAAAAATAATAGGCTAAGGGTCTTCTGATGACTTATGCTTAGAAAGGGGACACCACACAAACTCGCCATGGGGAACTATCAACTCACCTCTAGCATGTATGCTCTCTCCCTCATTGGTGTTGACGTGTCGTTGGGGTTGTAATGGTTGTAGACTTGTACCATCAAGGAATATAAATTGCAAGGTATGAAGGCTAGGATGTCACGTTAGTTAAATAAGGGGTATTCAAGCGATATTCAAGCATTATTGCATAGTTCCACTCTATTGAAGCTCACTCTCCCTCACCACCTCCAAATTTGCAAGGTATATTCAATCTGCATCAACAATTTTTTGAGGAACTTAAAGGGTTACCTCCAAATATTCATCCCTATAGATATCCTTTAAACAATGTAACTGATAAAATGGTTTAGGAGCTACTAAAGGTTGGTGTCATCAAGCCTAGTACAAGTCTTTATACATACCCTATCATTATGGTTCCTAAGAAAGATGGCACTTGGCGGATGTGCCCAAATTTTAGGAAACTCGGTAAGTTGACCATCAAAGACAAGTTCCCTATTCCCACCATTGATGATTTATTGGATGAGTTCTCTTCTACTAATTTTTTACTAAGTTGGATCTCAAATCAGGTTATCATGTCATGTCCCCGATTTGGAGATGGCGGGAGATAGTGTTTATCAACACTAAAATGGAATTTAAATATTTTAAATAATATAATATTAATAAATAAACTATTAAATAATAATAATATTAAATATAAATTTAAATTATTGAATAAATAATATTTAAATTTATTATTCTCTGGCCGACCTCCTTGAGGAAGGCGTTTGTCTCTAGTGGCCGACGTCACTTGGGCAAGGCAATAAGTAATGCATATTTATACTTGTTCTTGGGTGGAGTTCATTAGGACGAATTTGGATGGAAATCGTGTTGATTAGCTAAGCGACGAAAACCTCTTATCTAATCCGCTCCAAGTAGGGATGGCACCTTCTTCCTACGAATTTGTTACCTGCAATTTCTTTCTTATCCACATTTGTCCTATTCAATACTCTGAGGTGATTTCATACTCTGAGGTGATTTCATTATTGTTCCAAATCAATACCAGGGAGGCAATTGCTTCACGTGGCCGAGCTTCCTACTTTGGCCACGCATCTCCAGTACTCACCCGCTTCAGCATATGTGAGTCGATACTCGGGATTCAAGGAAGTGAGCTACAGGACACCCCGCGTGAATATTGATCACAACCTCTATCCCGTGCGGCTACATCCAGGAGGGAGTGGCACCATCACTGCACTAAATCGAAGCATTGAATCGTGGCTCTCACCCCGCACGCCAACCTTCACTAATAATCGCATCACCTTCAACAAGCTGTGAATAAGAGGAATCAGGAGTCAAAGTCTACAGCGAGAAGCTTCGCATTTCCTTGCCAGGACCAATAATCTGAGTTTATTGAGGAATTCGAGAGCTGCTTGGATTATTATATCATATGCCACAGCGTCCTTATTGGGAGGTGATCACAATTGATGAGGGAGCCATCCGATAGGATTCGCGTATCTATATGACGTCAGGAGAACCACGAGACACTGGAGGTACCGCAACCATATGCACAGAAGGGATTCTATAATCTTGCTTCAGGTTACCCGCTGTCAATTAGCTCCTTGTCATGATTGATATCATTATGTTGCATAGTCGTTATATTGCTACTAGCGATCCATTTATGATTGATGTTTACTCAGATCTGAATTTGGAAAACATGGGAACCACATTCCCCCCTCTTTGATGCGGAGCATAAATTGCACTTGTTGATTATTACCATTATTTTAATCAGGCTTATTGGATTTCGCGTCTACTAATGGTTTCGAGCTGATTATCTATTTCTAATATCTAATTAGATCTCAGTACTGACAAGCAATTTCTCTTATCATATGCTGCGATGTTTCCATGAGACATGTGGGTTGTATTATCATGAACTTAACCTGGGCAAACAACTTCCTAATGACAGTTTAATTCATGTGTATTTGCTGGAGAATTGGGCGTTACTTCAGTTTTGATCATAATATCCAGTTACTTCATCTACTGATATCAATCGTTCATATCTGAGTTTGTGCTTGTTAGCATTTGGTAGCTTCAGGAGATATTTTCTCCTTAATTCAAGGCTGGTCGGCCTTCTTATTGCAAATTATATTTTATATTATTTTCATCTAAGGGAGCCGGCCTAGATGAAAAGTCACCTTGCTTTGTATATATACAAGGTGAAGTTCATCCATTCAAATCATCAAGTCATTCTTATTTTCACATTCTTTCAAGAAGGAGCAGCAGACCATCTTGTAGCAGCAGATCGACTTCAAGAAGAAACATATTTATCTTTGCATCAAAGGATAGGTGCTATTAATTCATTGTATCAATTCGCCCTTGAGAAGCGTTTGGTTGTAAAGCAGTATTATGCACTTTTATATGATATATATGAGAGATTATTTGTTGGGTTTTTCTCCCTCGAGTAGGAAGGTTTTCCCAGGGTAAACTGTTGTGTTCTTTGTCTCATGTGTTGCATTTTCTGATTGCTTACATTTCTGATCCTAAAACTAACATGGTATCAAAGCGGGTCTAAGAAAAGATCTAATCAGAATTGTTAAGCGATTTGAAGGAGTTTTAGTCTGGGCAAAGCTATGGATTGAGTTTGAAAAGAGAATTTAATTTCTGCAGAGCAGATCTAGACGCCATTAGGAGTCATTGGTCTTCAAATTGGCTGCACATTGATTGGATAATATTCAAACACTCGGCCCTTGTGAAATCACATGAATTAAGAGACTATATCAGAGGCAGTGAAGGATAGGGATAGAAGAATATCTCATGAACAACAGATTATTTATAAAAGTCATTCTCTATGAATCAAGCAATCTCTGGCTGGCGCTAAGAAATCGCATATCGAGTGTGGCAGAGTGAGCGTAAGGATGGGGCAGTTCGAAGAAGGTTATCCAACAAAGTCACGCGTCCCTGCATTGTCCACTAATGAGGCAGCGTCATTCTCCACGATCTCTAGTTCAACAAGGAGTCTGCATTTCATTGACAGAAAGGGACAAGCTTGGACTTCGTGGTCTTCTTCCACCGCGTATTATTTCATTTGAACAGCATTGTGATCGCTTCAACTACAGCGGAACTGAATTATCAATAGTTGCGAATGAAATAAGTGTGATGGGGATTCTAAGGTAAGGAAACTTCTTTCGCCTGGTGAATGATGTGTCAACACCTACCCGTGATTCTCCAGGAAGGTCGGAGCCTTAACCCTTGGGTCATCATGGCATTGAGGTGCCTGAAATTCGCAAGTTCGAGTGAAGGGACCTGTGTTGCCTGAAAATTAAATATGGGACTCCCATGTAGTGGGCACTTGCAGCATTCTGTGTGTAAACATTATATCCAATTGTGATCAATTATTGCAGAATCTTGCAGCAAATCTGAATCTTTAAGGGCAAAGATCAGGAAAGAACAATTGATGGATTGTGAGGAAGATTAGACAATAAAGAGATAAGTATTTCATACTCTTGAATAATGTTTTTTTTATGTAGTTATTAATTCACGCAATAACATTGGAATAGTGAATCATGTATGCTTCTAGCACTGGTATTTCTCTTTGGGATAGTTTAGTTCTATGAACTATTATTAAACTCTCTAAAATTCTTTCAGGACGGACCGAGGAGCATAAGGATGATGAGAGATTGCATTCAAGGGAGGAAGAGCTTGATGCATCCTATGAGGAAGTCACGCAGGTTGAAGAATGGAGACACAGCTTGCTGCCATGGGATTGAGATGGTGGCACATAACTGGAGACATCTCACGAAGAGGAAGAACCTATTCAGGTTGTCATTGCAATCATTTTCTTCGAAGAGGAGGAATTAACTTTCACAGGGAGTCTGACAAACCAACAGAGGCAACCTTGGACGAGGAGGTCAAGAGGTTGATGCAAGAACTTGGAGCTTCAGAGGGAGTCACATCATCATGAAGATCTGTTGCAATGTATATTTCTCTATGACGGAGAAGTATGAGGTGAAAGCCCTTGTAGTGTATATTTCTCTATGACGGAGAAGTATGAGGTGAAAGCCCTTGTAATGTATATTTATTTGTGACGGAGAAGTATGAGGTGAAAGCCCTTGTAGTGTATATTTCTCTATGATGGAGAAGTATGAGGTGAAAGCCCTTGTAGTGTATATTTCTTTGTGATGGAGAAATATGAGGTGAAAGCCCTTGTAGTGTATATTTCTCTGAGACGGAGAAATATGAGGTGTGAGCCCTTGTTCATCTCTGAGATTGAGATGAGACGTCATGTTGAGAGACTCCATGACGACATCACGTTGAGAGACTCCGTGATGAACCCTTTGTACTTGTGTTTTTCCACACATGGGAGTAACCATGGTGGACGTCATGTTAAGAGACTCCGTGACGACATCACGTTGAGAGACTCCGTGATGGGCACTTGTACGTGTGTTTCTTTCCACACATGGGAGTAGCCATGGTGGACATCATGTTGAGAGACTCCATGATGACATCACGTTGAGAGACTTCGTGATGAACCTTTGAGCTTTCCACAAATGGGTGTAGCCATTGTGGGCGTCATGTTGAGAGACTTCATGACATAGATATCTGGAAAATATCTCCCTAGCTAAGAGGGAGTGTTAGTGTTTGGTAGCTTCAGGAGATATTTTCTCCTTAATTCAAGGCTAGTCGGCCTTCTTATTGCAAATTATATTTTATATTATTTTCATCTAAGGGAGCCGACCTAGATGAAAAGTCACCTTGCTTTGTATATATACAAGGTGAAGTTCATCCATTCAAATCATCAAGTCATTCTTATTTTCACATTCTTTCAAGGAGCAGCAGACCATCTTGTAGCAGCAGATCGACTTCAAGAAGAAACATATTTATCTTTGCATCAAAGGATAGGTGCTATTAATTCATTGTATCAATTCGCCCTTGAGAAGGGTCTGGTTGTAAAACAGTATATGAACTTTTATATGATATATATGAGAGATTATTTGCTGGGTTTTTCTCCCTCGAGTAGGAGGGTTTTCCTAGGGTAAACTGTTGTGTTCTTTGTCTCATGTGTTGCATTTTCTGATTGCTTACATTTCTGATCCTAGAACTAACAGTGCTTTCCAGATTAGTATTTGTGTTCACTGTGTTAAGCTTGGGTCAGGCATCTTACATATCACCAAATTCAAGTCAAGGTGGGAGATATTCCCATAACGGCTTTCCAAACACATGATGCTCACTGAGTTACTGGTAATGCCCTTTGGCTTAACTAGTGCTCCCTCTACCTTTTAAAGTCTAATGAATTAGGCATACAATGGCTACCTCTACAAATTCATCTTGGTATTTGTTAATGATATTCTCTTTTCAGCCAAAATTGGGCTGATTATATCCAACATGTGGAGCTTGCCCTCAAGGTTTTAGAGTATCAATTCCTTTTCACCAAGTACTCTAAGTGTGCCTTTGATGTGCAAAAGGTGGAGTATCCAAGTCACATTGTTTTGCAAGAGGAAGTGCAATTGAATCTAAAAAAGATTGCAATAATGCAGGATGGGCCCAAACTCAAATCAATCAAGAGTCTAGCAGGTTTCTTAGGCTTGATTGAGTACAACCAAAAGTTTGTAAGGAATTATGGTAAAATTGCAAGACCTCTCACAATATTTCTCAAAAAGAATTCTTTTGTATGGAATACAAAAGCAAAACATAACTCAATCCCGAGAAAGATTTTGACATAAAGAGACAAAGAGGAATCCCAAACATTTTTGTAATTTTGATATGTTTCAAAGCCATCATAATCCTACGGAACCTATCTGTATCATCTTTCATGACATCTTTGAACTTATTCAAGCCCAATTTGCAGATTGAATTTTAATAAAAAAATTCAACCACAATTGAACCAATGAGATGTGTCCAACCACAGTTCAACACATCAATACTACCTCTAATCACCTTGAAAGCAAGGTCCTTCAGTCCATCCTACTATGTTTTGTTTGATAGTCAGTTTTTCAAAACTCAATTTATGTGTCATCTTTAATATATGAGCCTCCAAGTTGTGTAGCACAAGGGATCAGCTTCAGTGAGAACATTAAGTGACCAAGTTAGCCAATTTTACTTACCTGATCCAATTCTAAATCATCTAGTCTCCACTTTGCATTGACATATGCCATTAATCTCTTAAGCTTATGTTCAAGGTTTTAGAGCTCAACTTATAGTTATGTCGCAATACCAACACTTGAAATTTTTCATGTTGAGCATAATTTTACAAGTTGTTTGATACTTTTTATGAAGATTAAGTGGAGCCTTTTGCTAGCAAAGCCACTCAAAAGGTGTGCTTGCCTTCCAATGCTTTTTAACTTAATTTTGAAGGCGACAAAAATCACTTTAAAGTGTGCCTAGATTTCTGTTGGAAACCCCTTCAATGCTAAGCAGAAGTCTGGCATAGTAATGCCACTTTAGAAAAGTGCTCAAATATGACTAAGTGGCAGTCTGTCCCTTGGCATTAATCACTAATATTTCTACCATTTTTCTGAGTTTTGGCTGTTGACTTTTGTTTTATAGCCTATGCACCAAATTAATCTTCTGCTCCATGAATTAGTTTTCTGCCCTACACTTTTTGTTTTCTGCCCTATGCTTTTGTTCTTTGCTCTGTGAATTAGCATTCTACTAATCACAACTGGTGTTTTCTACCCTACTGCTTTTGTTTTCTGCTGTGCACAAAATTGTTTTCTGTTGCATACAACAAAAAACCAATTAATAATTTTCATCCAAAAATCTTATTTCTTTTTTGTTTGGCAAGCAATTATTAAACTTTGAAACCTTATGATCTGCTAATCCATGGATGCGCCAAAATATTATTGTGCAATAATTTTAACTTTCAACAAGGATTCACACACTCAGACATGTCATTTGAAATCTTCTTTTAGTGAAATCTTTTTCTACCAGCCAGGGAGACATAATGATCAACACTCCATCCCTTGCAGTTGCACATTTTTGCTTCTACCAAACTTGTTTCCCACCTTAGTGAACTTTTGTCATATCTTTATCTATAGACCTTCATTCTTCAACTTCCTATAGGCATTTAAAAGTTCTTCGATCTCCCTACATTAGGACATAGAAAGAACAACAGGTCAAATATGATTGTTGAATGAATGGAGAAACAAGGTTTTGGCTTTCAAACTTGATATAATATGCAAGTTTTGCAAAAATTCCTTATAGGTTACAACAGATTGATTTCATATTTAAACTCAACATCTGATCCATAAGGTTTGGTGTGCCAATATTTGAAATTTCTTCTTTGCCATTGGAAAATGGTACGCTTTCTTTGTGCTTGTTAACTACGATCCGTTGATATCAATTTGCTTTCCTTGCTTGGGTAGCAAATGCTTTCTCTTTATCACTGCATAATTTTGAACTGAACATCCTTTGAATTTGGTTAGAAATTAATTGTGCCTGTGTTGATTTGCAATTGTCTTCTATTTTTATTACAAATTACTTTGTTTTCAAGTGAATTGTTAATTTGATTGGCATTCCCAGGTTTATGCCGAATGCTGATTGCCTGAAAGTGGTGTAGCATTTTAGGGGTTTTGATAAGAGCAGAGTCCATTGCTTATTTTGAAATGGAGAGTCCATGATTTGTTAGGCCTTGAATTTTCTTGATAATAAGCTAGGAGTTGCTTTCTATTTCCTGTTTTGTAATTCCATATTCTACTGCTCAGGTTATACTTGTTCTCATAGCATGTACTTCCACTATGTCATTTGTCTCAATTCCAATGTACCAATCAAAAGCCAAGACATGAGCACCTTCCTGGGTTCTAATAATTCTTCCACTAGCAGCTTCCACTAAATTGTTCTTCACTCGTCCATCAAAGTCCAGCTTCACCCATCATACACCAAGACATGAGCGCCTTGCATATTTTGACTAGTACCAAACTCATTCCCACCTTAGTGAACTTTTCGTCATCTCTTTATCTATAGATCTTCAGTCTTCACCTTTCTAAAAGTGTTTGAAAGTTCTTTGATCTCCATACATTAAGACAGAGAGAAGGAAAACAAAAAGAGCATAGACCAACAAGGCAAATATGACTGTTTGAATGAATGAAGAAGGTTTTAGATTCAAAATTTGATACAATATGAAAGTTTTCAGAAAAATTCATATCAGGTACAACAGATTGGTTGCATATTTCAACATCTGATCCATAAGATTTGGCATGCCAACAATTGAACTTTCTTCTTTGCCATTGGTCAGGGGTATATTTTCTTTGTGCTTGTTAGCTATGATCCCCTTGCTATCAATTCACTTTCCTTGCTCTGGTAGTGAATTCTTTCACTTCATCATTGCATAATTTTGAACAGAGCATCCTTTAAATTTGGTTAGGAATTAATTGTGCCTATGTTGACATGCAATTGTCTTCTATTTTTATTACAAATTGCTTCGTTTCCCAGTGCATTGTTAAATTGATTGGCCTTCCTAGGTTTATGCCAAATGCTGCTTGTCTGAAAGTGGTGCAGCATTTTAGGGGTTTTGATACAAGCAGAGTCGATTGCTAATTTTGAATTGGGGAGTCCATGATTTGTTGGGCCTTGAATTTTCTTGACAATAAGCTAGGAGTCCCCTTCTATTTCTTGTTTTGTCATTCTGGATTCTATTTCTCATGTAATGCTTGTTCTCATAGCATATACTTCCACTATGTTATTTGCCTCAATTCTGATGTACCTATGAAAAGCCAACTTGGGTTCTAATAATTCTTCTGTTAGCGACTTCTTAAGTTGTTCTTCACTGGTCCATCAAAGTTCAACTTCACCCATCCTCCTTGTGGGGGCATTCAGTGAACTATGGCGGGGCTGACTGAAATGGTGATGTTTATCAACATGCAGTAAATGCCACTCCTTTGCTATACCTGTTCTAGTATTGTGTGGTTTCATTAATTTGCTTGTCTAGACTCTGATGTGATGTTATAACTGTTCTAGTATTATGTGGTTTCATTAATTTGCTTGTCTAGACTCTGATGTGATGTTAGAAAGCGAAGACATGAATGCCATCTTTGTTACTAATAATTCCACTTATAGAAGCATCCGGTGGATTGTTCTTCATTTCCCCATCAAAGTTCAGCTCCATCCATCCTCCTTGTGAGGGAAGCCAATGAATTATGGGGGTAACCATGATATGGTGATACGTGCCATTTTTTACTATAGTATGTGATGTCCAATGTTTTAGCACAGACATAGTAAGGGATTTTAAAAACCCTCCTGTTTTAGGCCAATTAAATAAAATAATCTAGGTATGTGTTTCCAAATGCCTAAAATGGCTTGAAAACTAAAAGAAACAAAATCAAATCTAAAATAACTAAGTCTAATCTAAAATTATGTGACAGAAATTAGCAAAAGGATAATAGTCTAGAAAATAAGCATCTAATTGATCTTAGAGATGTAGAATAAAGCAGAGTTAAAATTATTCGAAGCATTTGATTCTCTATTTCAACAATTAAAATACCCAAAATAGAAATATCAAGACTCTTAATCTATTACAAATAGTGCAAGAAATTAGATCAAAATATGAATCATTTAACTAATCATTCATTGAATGACAATGTTGTACCTATACGATTGTAATGTCCCCGTTTTTAGCTCTTCACTTTTCAGTGATTGGTAGCCTATTCCCAGTGTGTTGTTGGCTAGTCAGTGGCAGAATTAGGGTTTCCAGCTGTTTTGATGGGTTCTCTTGAAGATTCAGGGTTTTGCTTGATGGAGTTTGGGTGTTTGGATTCTGGATTCCTTCTGGGTTTTCAGAGGGCTTCGCAGTGGTATGTTTTTCTTAGCATTTTGAGCATCTTCAGGAATTTACTATTTTTAGTAAATTCTAATTTTAGCAGTGGTCCAGTCGGCATCAATTCAGTCAACTTTCCTCTTCTGGCAGTTCATTGGGTAATTCTCATTTTTGGCTTAAGGGGTTCATTTCGAAGATATAAGTTATTTTAAGTCAAAATGTTTTATTTTTAAAATACCCCTTGGCCTAGTGTTATAACTTAACAGTTGTTTTAAAGAAGGGGACTTTGAGGGGTATTTTCTCATGAAGGAAATATTTTAATATTTCTAAAGTTTATAATTGCTCAAAGGGAAAATGGACGCCTTTTTGAAGGAGATTATATTTTATTTAAAAAAAGAGAAGTGATTAATATTTCACAAGGAAAGTACGCCATTGGGAAGAAAGTGTTTGGGTCAAAGTTTAAACCTAAAAGCAGCTTGGGATTAGGGCGCACCTTCTAGAAGGCTCCGGAGTCTTCTCTTCTTTCTATAAAGAAGGTTCCTTCTCTTCTTTCGAGGTATCTTTTATTTATAGGAATGTTATGCTGCCGGATTGGCTTTGGGATTGCTTCGAGGAATGAAGGCCTCCTAGCTTGGGCATTGCTTCTTGCTTGCAACACAGCAACTAGTGATGAGTTAGTGATAGTTGAGTGGATTTTGTAGTGAGTTCGCATTGTAGTTGGATTTGCTTATTTATTATTGTTTCTTGCATATTAGAATCTTCTGGAGTTGCATTTTACCTACAGCAGATTGATGTTTTTATTCATAAGTCAAAAAATACAAAAAGAGTTGTTTTGGGTATTGTCTCATTGGTTTTCTCTGTTGGAAGCAACCCTTCATGAATATTTGCAGATTTTAATATGAAGCTTATGATTTTATAAAGCAAATTCGTCATTCCTTGTAGGGCGCACTTTCTGGAGTGCCTTGGAATCCGTGTCATTAATTAGTAGCCACTTTTAGCTGCCTTTTCTTATAACTAAACTAGGCGCCATCTTTTTATAGGTCCATTGCATCAAACTTGAAGTCTTTTGGGTCTGTTTTAGGGTGTATACGAGCAATTTAGTGGGTTACAGGCATGCTGGTTTTACATTTAAAAGTGCAGATCTGTACAGATCAGAATCTTAAATCTGGTTCTTGAGTGAAGAAATCAGTCTTGGTATTTCCATTAAGCAAGGAGAATCCTCTTCTTAGATGCTCGTTGAATTGTTCTAACTCTATGCTCTTGGCAAGCGAATTCTTCTCATATTGTAAGCTGAACAGTAGTACTGTCAGCATCTTTCTCTAATTCTTGTTTATCAAGTTGTGTAATGATCACTTTACTTTCTGAAGGTTGCATTGTATTTCTTTATCTCCGCCCTATGGTAGCTCCTTTCCCACTCCGGGTTAGAAAGCGCATTCTGGGTGTCGAGTTACTTTCAGCATTCTTGCTTATTTCTCTTTCAAGCATTGCAATTTGTAGTACTCCGCCATATGGTCGCCTCAACTCCATACTGGATTGGGTAGCACATACTTGGTGTTGAGTTCCCTTTCAGTACTTGTAGTGTAGAAGATCCTCTGACCATATGCTCGCCATCATCGGCGCCATTCTTGGTTAGAGTTCCTTCCAGCTTGTTTCTGCATTCAGATCCTCTGACCAATGCTCACACCTTGCCCTCATCGGGATCCTGGTGTACATTCTGGTTAGAGTTGCTTCAGCATCGTTTTGGTTTAGCTGCTAACCTTAACGGGTGCATTGGTTTGTAAACTTGCAATTGAAAAAACGAAAAAATTTGGCTCGGAATATTTCAACGATATTTTCCATATTGTATTAAGTTGAAAACCACAATTCAGTCAAATCCCATTCATAAGTCAAATCTAAGTGCTTGTTTCTAGTAGTTGTCAATGTTTTAGTCATCAATTCTGGCTTACACCTTTGCAGGGCCTATGAGAAGAGGATTTCACGCGCATCAAACAAGGTGAATATGACAACTTGGATATAAGGAAAGAAAGTGAAGTGCCAAGATAGGAAAATGGATCATCAAGAGTATTGGAACATGTCTTGACAAAGTTGTTTCTTAGAGATTTCATGTTGGGAAAGGGTACACAAGTGGCCCAAACTCCAAACCATGCTGAAGAGGGAGGATATTATACTCAAAGAACAAAAATATCAAAAAACAAAATCCAAGTGTCCAAGCATGTGAGCATGTGCCAAGGACGGTAATTGTTATTTTGGGGGCAAAAATCAATTAAGAAGGGAAAGTGCATGCATTTTTCAACACCGATGACAAATTAGAATGTGAAAATCACTTAAGTGATTTAACATGCACCTTTTCACTAAGTGGCAAATGTCAAAGTGAAACTAGAAGACAAAGTGCGTCCCACCCCTATTGAGCGTGCCTAATGACTTAAGTATCATAATTTTAATAGAAAATGTGCACCATAAACCCTAGGCACATGCCAAAGCCACTTGATACCAAAATGTGAATATGTAAATATGACAAAAGTGCAATGGGATTCCTTGGAGAACTTCCAATGACTTAAATGTCAAGTTGTCACTTGCAAATTAGACAAAAAGGTACAACAAACTGCCCAAGCACACCTCTTGGAGGCTAAATGTCAAAATGGATTTACACCAAAAAGTGCACACAAGTTCCCTGGCATGCCTAAGGTCTTAATGAGCAAACATAAGCTAAAGCGGTTCTAAGTCTTCCGAGCACATCCTAGAAGGGTTGGGTGTCAAACATGAGTGAAGTTGCATAGCAAAGCCAAAAATTTGTCCCTAGGAGAGAAAAGAGGGAAATTCAACGTCAAAATTAGAAAAGCACTTTTCCTCCCCCATAAAAGCACTTGTCTTGTTTTCTCATATATGGAAGCAAGGTTTTCAAAGGAGATTGCCATAAAAGAAGGATTTTGAGAGTTTGAGCAAGTGTTGACAATGGATTTCTTGAGTTTCCTTTGCAGGCATCCATGGGCTTTATCTTCTCTTCATTCTTCAACTTCCAAGAGAGGTATTCCTCTCATTTGTATGGATTTCGAAAGGGTTTTAGCAGCAGATTTACAGCAGTTTTCAACCTATTTCATTGTCATTTCTCCTGGTTTGTGAGAATCAATCATCAAGCTTACATATGCCAATAAGATCCACTAAAACACTTAGGGTTTCCAACATAAACGAGAGGCTACAGCCTCCAAAACAACAGGTTTAACAGTTCCTTTACAGTATATGACAGTCAGGTGTTGTTAGGGTTACAAGGGGCAGGTTTTGCAAGATTTGGAGGGAGTTTTCAGTCATTTCCATTGACAATACAGGAGGGTTTTCAAGGTGAAACTAGTCAAAACAAATACCTAGGATTTCAAGCTTCGTTTGTACCAATCAAGATTCATAATGCCAGTTTTCGGCCATTTGAAATGAAGAATTTCAGTTACTCAAAACAGCAGTTTATCACTCACTTATAACAGTAGTTTGTGCAGTGTCAAAGCTGCAGGATTTGCAACATATATCAGCAATTGTGCAGTCAAAAAACTAAGTTTTCAGTTACATAGCAGTAGAAATTTCAGTCAAAATAGCAGTGTTCTCAATCATAGGACAGTGGGTCTTCAATTTCTCGTTTTGCACATTTTAAGCTTCTTTTCATTATGCTCTCAATTTATATGACAGTCAACTGATTTTAGGTTTCACAAAGCAGCAGTTTTGACCAGCAGAACAGCTGGGATTTCAGGGGAAAAATATCAATTTTCAGTAATAAAAAAGTGTTATTTGATCCTAAAATTAGATGTTAGGTGCAGTAAATTTTCAAAGTGTAAGATCAGAATTTTGGTGTTGATGTTTAAATGCAGCTTCGGTCATTACTTCCAGCCATCTCCTTTACCTTATTTGTTAAATTAAATAATAGCTAAGAGGCTATTTAATTTATATGCATCAAGAGGCGTGATTTTCAATTAATGAAGAATTCTATGAGGCCAACCTCATTCTATCTTAGGCGCAATTCTCTATGAAAGAATTTCATTTATTATAGATGGCCGACTTCTTGATTATAAAATATATAGTACTTATGAAGGCCGACTTGAAGATAATTGAAGAGGTGCGACCTCTCTCAATACATGTATATATATCCATTCATTTCTCTCATTGTTGATCATTGAATTCATTAGCCTTCTTATTCATCTTCAGAGCAGTGCGAGTTTGTAAAGTGCAGATTGAGATCTGAGTATAAGGCAGAAATATTCAAGCAGTTTGTATCACTCAGTCCTGTACTTACATCAATCTGCGATACTGATTTTTTGGCTTACTTATCAGCCTCTATTGTAAAGGAGATTTTTTTCATTTGTGAATCAATAATATAAGAGATATTATTGGCTGGGTTTTTCTCCCTCAATAGGAGGGTTTTCCCAGGGTATCTGCTGTGTATTGTGTCTGATTTTGAATTAAATTTCTGTACATTAAATCTGATCACTAAATTTAACATGGTATCAGAGCAGGTTTGAGAAGATCGTGATCAGATTTACAGCGATACTCTTTTCTCTTCGTCTTAATTCTTTGTCTATCTCTACATCAATCAAGATGGTGAACGGATTGAAGATCGAAGATAGACTTGAGGGAGCGTCAAACTACACTTCATGGAGGTTTAGAATCATGCTCACATTGGAGGAGAATGATTTGGCAGAGTTTGTGGAGACCAAAGTTCCTGAACCTGAAGAGGAAGAAGAGAAGTTGCAATGGAAGAAGAAAGACATCAAGGCGAAGAAGTTGTTGGTTGATTCCGTCAAGGATCATATTGTTCCAATTTTCTCCAAGTTGAAGACTACAAGGGAGATGTTCAAGACATTGGAGGAAATGTATGAAATCAACAACACCAGCCGGGCACTTGCCTTGAAGCAACAACTTCATCATGTTAAGATGGCAGAAGGAGAATTTGTCATCACCTACTTCATGAAGATTTCCGAATTGAGAGATCAGCTCTCTACCATTGGTCATATTGTTGATGACAAGGATTTGACCATGTTGGCTCTTAATGGTCTTCCTTCATCTTGGGAGTCTTACATTCAAGGAATCAGCGCGAGATCGACCCAAGTTTGATCATTTGAGGGCGGATTGCATTCAAGAAGAGTCTAGGTTGGCTGCAAGAGGTATTGGTCGAAGCTCTACGAATGAATACATTGATGTTCTTTCCGCTCAATCATCGGAGAAGAAAGGAAAAAGAGGAAAGAAAGGATACTTCAAGAGGAATAGAGATAAAGGGTCAAATGGTGCTCCCGCACTCAAGAAGAAGTGGGACCTCTCCCAAGTCCAATGCTTTCGTTGTGACGAGTTTGGTCACTATGCGAAGGATTGCCCAACCAGGCCTAATCAGCATGCTTCATTTGCGGATGTGAATAAGTTCTCTCCTTAGAAGGATTCTAGGGAATTTCTATTCTAAGTCATGGGCCTGTGTTCAAGCCATGAAAGTTGTGTGCTGATTTGTGCTCAAAAGCAACGTATCTTGCATCCATCAGAATATTTAAAGAGATAAGTATTCTTTGTTTGTTAAGTTATATCTTTTATTTGGATCTTGTAATTAGTAAAGAGAGATAGTGGTTTCTCTTGAATTGTGTTCACTAGCATAAGATCCTTTGAAGATTTCATTTATTGCTAGTCTTTTCATGTTGGTTGTGAAGATTTCTGAGTGTGACTCTAAAATAAAAAGAGAATTGAAAGTTCGGTGGTGATTGGTCACATCGATATCATTCTCTAAATGCATGATTTGTGATAGAGCCTTGAACTCTTGGAGAGAGTTGGTTCTACATGCTAACCACATAATGCATTCAAGAAATTTGTAGTTGTGCAGATTGTCTTTTGTTGTGCTGAGCTTGGCACTCTCGAGAGGAGTAAAAGTTGGAAGAAAGAGTTATATCAAAATTCAATAAAGATAAGTTTCCTTATCCCTTCATTATGATCTTTTGATATATTTCTCTTTTGTGTTGATTTATTTATTCATGTTTTAATATTGTTCATAACCTGAGATAGTAAACTTTGTATGATTCTAGTCTTTTCTTTGGATAGTTATAAACTGTTAGTAATCTCTATCTAAAATGCTTCCAGGACAAATCTAGGAGCAAGAAGGTAATGAGAGATTGCTCAATGATGAAAAGCTTGTGGCATCTTATGAGGAAGTCATTCCAACCAAAGAAATGATCAAGCGTGAAATCACAACTTGCAATCATGGGACTGAGTTGATGGCTAGAGGGAGTTCACTTCCAGAAGTCTTCCTTGCAATCTCTGAAGCAGGGGTCAAGAGGGAGTTTTGTAACTCACTGAGAAGAAGTGAAGATTACTGTATTGCAAAGCTAGGTGCTAAATCCTTAGAAGATCCCTTCAGCGGCTGAGATCATAATTGCTCAAGACTGTCATCTGGATTTGTCATTGGTAGCTCCGCAAACCTATTCAGAATAGTGAGATCTAGGATGAGGTCGAGGAGGACTATCCTGAACTCTCTACAGTACCAGAGGTGTGCGCTGGAAAACATTTATCTAAGTCAAAGTGTTGCAAGCAATCTTGGGCGAAGAGGTCAGAAGGTTGATGCAAGTGCTTGAAGATTCAGAGGGAGCCTGCTGAGCCTGAAGAAGATGGTAATCTTGTTGCTGCAAAGCATATCCTAAGATACTTGCGTGGCACAGTTGGATATGGATTGAGATATTCTTCAGGTTGGATCTGCTATGATATCCTTGTGCAGCAGGAAGCAATCATCTGTAGCATTGAGTACAGCCGAGGCAGAGTATATTGTAGCTTGTATGGCAGCTCGGGAAGCACTGTGGCTTCGTAAGCTCCTTGCAGGGTTATTTAGGCAATCAATGGAGCCCACTATCATTCATTGTGATAATCAGAGTTACGTGAAGCTATCTGTCAATCTTGTGTTCCATGACAGAACCAAGCATGTTGAGATCAAGTACCACTATATTAGAGATATGGTACTGCGAAAGGCTATACAGTTGAGGTATATCAACACTGATGAGCAGATGGCAGACATTCTCACCAAGCCTCTCTCCAGAATCAAGTTTGTGTACTTTCAAGATAAGCTTGGTATGGTGGAGAAACCAGCCTTAACTGAGAAAGAGTCTCAGCATCAGTGAGCCTGTTAATGAGTTGTTCTCTGTGAAAGAAGTTCGAGGTGAAAACCCTTGTTAATGCATTTTCCTCTAAGATGGAGGAATTTGAGGTGCAAGCCCTTGTTAATGCATTTTCTTCTGAGACAGAGGAATTTGAGGTGCAAGCTCTTGTTAATGCATTTCTCTTTGAGAGAAATTTGAGGTGAAAGCCCTTGTTTCCACCCTCTGGGAGAGCCATGGTGGATGTCATGTGTGTGACTCCATGACAACATCTTGTACTTGTGTTTCACCCTCTGGGAGAGCCATGGTGAAAGTCATGTTGAGGTGACAACATCACGCAAGTGATGAACACTTGTACACACCATAGTATGCTTGTAGCCATTATGGTTGATATCGTGTTGAGGCAATATCTAATATCACGATGAGGTGATATTCTTCTTTTCACTTATGGTTGTAGCCATAGTACTAGGCATCACGATGAGGTGATTTGCCTTGTGCAACTGGAAGTATCCTCCCTAGCTGAGAGGGAGTGTTGATGTTTAAATGCAGCTTCGTTCATTACTTCCAGCCATCTCCTTTACCTTATTTGTTAAATTAAATAATAGCTAAGAAGCTATTTAATTTATATGCATCAAGAGGCGTGATTTTCAATTAATGAAGTATTCTATGAGGCCAACCTCATTCTATCTTAGGCGCAATTCTCTATGAAGGAATTTCATTTATTATAGATGGCCAACTTCTTGATTATAAAATATATATTACTTATGAAGGCCGACTTGAAGATAATTGAAGAGGTGTGACCTCTCTCAATACATGTATATATATCCATTCATTTCTCTCATTGTTGATCATCGAATTCATTAGCCTTCTTATTCATCTTCAGAGCAGTGCGAGTTTGTAAAGTGCAGATTGAGATCTGAGTATAAGGCAGAAATATTCAAGCAGTTTGTATCACTCAGTCCTGTACTTACATCAGTCTGTGATACTGATTTTTTGGCTTACTTATCAGCCTCTATTGTAAAGGAGATTTTTTCATTTGTGAATCAATAATATAAGAGATATTATTGGCTGGGTTTTTCTCCCTCAGGAGGAGGGTTTTCCCAGGGTATCTGCTGTGTATTGTATCTGATTTTGAATTAAATTTCTGTGCATTAAATCTGATCACTAAATTTAACATTTGGCACCTTTCTCGCAAATCAAAATGCAGTATAATTTCCAAATGATGGAAACTCCTCCAAATTAGTGTCTAAATATTATCGGATCAAAGATAGCAAAGAGACTTCAGGACAGCAGTCTCATCAAGGCAGCCTCCATTCCAATCTTGGTACAAAGCCAAGAATTTGTTGTCATTTGTGTCAACCATTACAATCCTAGGATGAGAGATAGGCTCATTGAATGGGCAAGTTCTTTGCAAGCTCAATGCCAACTCCATTGAGAGTATTTTTAGTTTGTCATTGTATAAAGAAACCCAAGAAATTGGTTTGGTAAAATCTGAAGAGATATGGAATGCAAAAAAACTTGAATGCCAAAAGCATGTCAACAAGCATTGGTTAAACAGAGCAAGTCCCAAAAGCGTTTAGAAGGAACAAGTTCAAGGAAGAACTTGCTGTTATGATCAATCTTCTCAATCAAGTGACAAGGCAAGTGGAGGCAAGGATGTTCAAAGTACAAAGAATGGATGTTTTATATCAAGAGTTCAATATGCAAAGGGGAAATCTACTTGGACTGGGCCATCTTGATCACTAATTGTATAGACAGACAAGTGGTAGATTTTAAACTCACTCACTAGTTCCACATGTCATCCTACTCAGTCTATTCATTCGCAAAGACAGGATCTTATGCAGGGTTTTCACATGAAGGTTTATTTAATATTACACATAATTTTAGACATTCCCCTCAGCTAGAATATAGATTGAAATGCTATCGAAGGGTAAATGACACCTTTCTGATGTGTCATGTTAGGGAGATAGATGAAGAGCTGCATATCAGGCTTGCAAAGCAAGCCATGACTACAATTTCAAAGTGGACCAATTGGTTCATTCAATTCCCTACTTCCAATTAAATCGGGGTGTTGTGCTTCACCTCATTTCCTACATGCTCCCCAAGTATCCCAACAATCAGTTGGTTTTGTTGGAGTTTTGTAGGTGAGTGACTAAAATTCATTTCTTATTGAAGGATAGGCACAAACAAGCAAATAGTTTCTCTATTCAGCTGGGTTTTTATAAGCGTAATAATGTCCTTGATTCAAAAAGATGTAGTTGTCAAGAATGGCCTTATAATGGAGGATGGGGAGAAAAGGGAGAGAGGTGGCGACCATGGCTGCCACACTTCTCTTCCTCAACAACTGCCATGGCATCTCAACTCGTGGTAGGCACTAATGCATAGTTTGCATTGATCACTTAGTCAGGGACGCCAATAATGGATCTAAGCCCATAATAAACATCCCAAAATTCCTTCTTAATAAAGCCACTCTTATAGGAGTTTTTGTATGCTGAAATTTGCAATATTACAGAGGATTCGAGGATGAAATTGTGTTGCTTTATTTCTGTTTTGACTTTAGGCAAGTGTGGACTGAAAGGAAGCAGTTAGGGTGCAATTGAAGCCTGGTAGAGAACTGCTATTATCAGGGTATTGTTTGGTATTGTTTCCACAACAAGTTCTTTTTGCTCTCCTTTCTGCTATCTATTTGTATGCTAAATATGGGTTCCACTATTGGTTATGGTGCTGAATAATGTAAAAGATTGCTCCTGGCATTATATAGAGGCCATTATTATGTAGGATTTCAGTCAAATGGGTTTCAAAGCAAGTTTTTGTTTGCATAGTTTTAGCTACATTGTACTGGGTGGTCATGAAAGCAATTTTGATTTGGTTTCAAATTGAAATATGTTTGGTCTGAGCTTTTAGAATGTATTAGAGAATTAGTGGTATTGACTTTGGAAAGACCAAGCCACAGCCATAGCTCATCTGCAGCTTGGAGTGTGTTGTCCCTTCAATCCCCATCCTCTCATATGCTAATTCAAGGGTATTAGATTCAGCTTAGTGTAGTTTCTGAAAGAATGATAAGCAACACATGTGACATGCTTGAATTCATTACCATAGTCAGATATGGAACTGTTCAGTTGCATGAATGATAATTTAAATGATTGATTATCATGAGCTGAAATTTGTTTTCCTTTTTATGATGAAATGTCATTTAGAGAATGGAGTTATAACTGAAAGCACTTGTTAGTAAATTGGTTGTGGGCATATAAAGGGGTTGATATGGTGCATTCTATAAACTGTGGAAACTACTTTCCTTTTTTGCAATACTGAAATTCATTTTTGTCACTCTTAAGCTTGAAACAGAAAGAGATTTATTGATTTAATTTATCAATACAGCAACACTGAAACTAAATGATAGTTAAGTAGAAGCCTGAAACTAGATGCATGTGATTCAAGAGCTAAATATTTCATGTTGTTTATTTTCAGAAAATTGCCATAACCACCTTCAAAAAAGAACCAAGTGGAAACTTAGTAATAAATTAACATGGGTTGTTGCTTATTCCAGGATTATATACAACTAAATCAAAATGCATGGTTCAGTTGATCTGGTTCAGAAATTGTAATTTTAGTCTGCTGAAACCTAGATCATAAAGAGCTTGTAGAACCCCTTTTCAGAGGCAATGTGAACTGACATTCAACCCATTGATATTGTAGACATGAGGACTAGCAGCACTGACGAACTAAATAAACGGAGTGCTTATATTTTGCTTTAATACCTTGTTGTTCTGCAATTGTGTTAAGTGTTGAAACTGTAATTTTAATGATGAGTCAAAATTGAACCTGTAGAGGGTTGTAAAAGATTAATTTAAACTCAAAAAGTATAGTAGTTCATTTTGTTGCATACTAGCTTGTGATATGTCATAATCAAGCCTAGCTGGTATCAGCCTACATATTGCAGAGTTAAACACAAGTGACTGTCAACAATGGTGCTTGACATGGCTTATGAGGGGGGGCTAATCTGCTCCCACTCATCTTGCACAGGCTATGATAACCAAAACTGTAATGAGTCATCTATGTGAGAGTTTAGTGATTAAGGTTACGGGCTGGTCCTCACAAAGAACTTGGGTATTCGGTGAGCCATGTCTTCACCCCAGGTTTAGCTGTATTGTACTCAGCAATGTGTAGGTGAGTTGTCCCCACCCTAGATTAGGTGTATGCAACAGTACTGTGTCATCCTAACTCTTAGAATTAGTGATAAAAAGTAGTTGTTTCTAAACCCCTATACCTTGGCCAAGGTTGACTCTTTGAAATTATTCAGTTTTCTGCTATTAAAGTTCGGGAAAGACTTCAACTCCTTGATACTGAACTCCATTAACTTTCTCCTTATGCAATACTCTATCGTGAGTCATGACCTCACCCATGAAAGGTAGGTTCCCACCTGAAAAAGGTGAAGCATGGGGAGCGCCATAGGGTTCCATAGTTGGAGGAAAAGCACTCACATGATGCCCTTTCTCCCAAGAACTTGCAGGTGATGCTACTTTATGAACTTTACTTCATTCCTTAAATCTATCAGGTATATTGGAATGCAATTTATTTGGTTGAGATTATTTATATTGATAAAAATGCATACTCTCCTGATGTAATATATGCAGGATATATGTAAAAAATTACAACACAATATTGTTTATTGAGTAATGGAAACAAAATTGGATTTGTTGATGATACTGTAAAATTGTTAGAAATCTTTTAGAGTATTGTAGTCAGATTTATGACTGATTTTATATCAGTAATATTATGTTTTCTGTAATGTTAAAACAGCAGTTTAAAGCTGTGAAGACATGTAAAACAGCAATTTACAAGTTTGGTTATCAGATAACATTAGTTGCTTCAGATTAGTAAATTATATGCAGATTCAGATTTCATTAGTTGCTTTGTACTTAAGAACAAAATCTAATGTATGTAATGATTGCATAAATAAATATCTGAAAATCTGAGTTTAGTATAAGTTGATTTACAATGATGTCATTGGTTGATTTAATTTGTTAATGTATGATTCTATGTTAAAAACAATATGAGATATATGTCATGTACCCAGTCAATCTATATATCCTAGGGCACCTAACAAACATGTCAGGCATAGGGAACAGAAAGTAAAACAAAAACCAAAGAAACTATAACATTTTGACTAGAATCCCACAGTTCAAGAATTGGGCCATGACATAAGTTTTGTAAGAAAATGGGTGTATTGGTGATAACAATATGATCCAACAGGTTGGTCATCTTACTGATTAACTTTTGTGCATAAATCCACCTTGTGCTTCATACTTGATTTGTCACCAATTTGACTGTTGTTTGCCAAATGCCACTGGAGTTCTTGAAATTTCTTATGTCTCTCTAACCAAATATACAAGAATACAAAACCAAGTGTAATTTTATGCAGAATCCTCAAGACCTGTACTTTTGTCTTCGACTCTATCCATGTTTAGTCTCCCTTCTACTATGTTTTGTTTTGGTTGGAATAGAATTGAATTTGCTTGCAAGTGTTCTCCATAGTGTATTGGAACATTGAAGAAATAAATGATGAACTGTTTTTGCATCCTATCTACGATTTGCTCAAATAAAAGGGGCAGTCCATCCTCCCTTTAAAATCCGGTCCACGGTTAACAACTTTCCATCTATTAGCCATCACAAATGCTTTACTTTAAGCCATTCTATTATAGATTATAGGATGGTCCATTTTGAAGATATTCATACTGTACAATTTTGTGTAGTTGGCATTTTAACCATCTTGTCAGGGTTGATGGGGAGAGGTATAAACCTTGTAGCGATTTGGTCCTTAAATTTTTTGAATTTGTTCAAAGAATAATTTTCCATAAAATTTTAAGACCATATAACTCCATACAATGTTGAGTAGACATGCCAAGTGCTTTGCAATAATCTGGCTTATTTTCCATTCCTTAGTGTCCATTTTTAATATGCCTGCCTATTATTGCAAACCCTATTTTCCATTCATACTTCATCCAATTGTTGATGTTGTTGCTGGTATAATTTTTTTTGTAAATCTGATTACTTAAAACTGAGATAGAAGATAGATAAACCCACATTCCAACATGCTCACCTGTTGAAAATGGCTATCAATGTCAAAAAGATACCTACTCTAGTCTTATTTGAATTTTTCTATAAAAGATGCTTTAAGCTTAGCATCTGGTAACTAAATGCCTTATAATTGAGTAATATAAACTCAAATAGATACTTTGAACTTTCTAATCAATGAAAGTTATTGAAGTGAAGCTTACACCAAAAACAAAATGATCTTTATATTGCCTCATATATTCAAACTGCATAATGAGAGTGCAGCTAACTCTACAGTGAGGATGATAAGTAAAATATACCTGACAACAGCCATAAAACCACCAGGAAACAAAGCTGGTCTCTGCAAGAACAGAACATGTTTACATAAGCATCAAAGGCATTCTAATTTTTGACACATTTTTGAAGTAATAAAAATATTAGGAATACACATGCTGTCATCAAGTTAAAAACAATTGCATAAGCATACTCCAGTATAATTTAAAACCATAAACCATTAGAGAGCATATGACCTTAACTTGGCAATTCAAATGTGTGCATCTATTGGCAACATCAAAAGATACCATTAAAGTAATCTTTATTGTAGAAGCTTTGATGTTCTCTTTTGCAAAATAAATCTGTTGTAACAATCTTCTCAAATTTGTTTGCAACAAACTGCTTCCAGAGAAGACATGTTATAACTTATAAGCATATTTATTTTCTTTGAACTTGTAGAGGAGCTAAAGAAGGGGAAACGACCATCAAATGCATCAAATCAACTCTATAAGGGAAACTCCCAGTATGATTTGAATTTGTGAGATTTGACCCCCAGTATGATGGTGCTCTGAGCAGCTGCATCAGGGTTTGTGTTTACATTGATTTTTCCAAACCATTGCACCATTCTATTGACATTCTTTCAAACAGAGGCTTTTGGACTCAAATTCTGAATTATGAAGGTCTTCCAGTCAAATGTTTTCATTGCAATAAACTCAGACACAAAATCGTTGAACACAAGCCATCCAAGCTTCCTGGTTCATTTTCAGTTCAGTTGCGGAGGATAGTTCATAAGGATGGAAATCAGCACAGGGGATCAGGTCAGCACATAGTAGATTAGGCAGAGATTTCAATTAATCCCTATTCTGAATCTCCGAAGGTGTTTTGCATTTGTCAAATGAGGGGAATTCAGATGCTCAGGATCTTGGGGAAGATAAGGAAGATCATTTATGCTCTACAGATATTGTAACAATTTCCCAAACACAAAGCCAAAAAACTAGAGCTAATTGTGGGCCAAAAAAACAACAGGGGCACAAGTCTGCAAATGCAAAGACATTGGAGGAAATTGCAAATAGTAACCAGTTCCCCATTCAAAAGAGAGCTCCAAGTTCTTGTCAATGATTACAAGTGACAAAGAGGAAGTGGAGAAAGCTAAGGATTGAGTGGGTACCATCTCACCACCATTGCTAGAAGAGCCTTCCATTATGCCTATTGCATCCCAAAACCGTTACTTCACTTCCTAGAACTAAACTTCACTCACGAGGCCAAGGTTGTCATTAAGAAAGTGAAAGCCATTCATCAACAGACCATGGAGGGTTGAAGGTCAACTCAATGAGAGGGGATACTCTCTCCTACGAGCTCAACTTAAACTCAGGAGGGTATTCCTAGAGGTTGAAAAAATATGAAAAGACTAATGACTTGGTAGCTAAACCCAATTGTTGATTCAACCCCAAAAGTTGTCACTAGGCTGAGAGCAACTAGCTACCTTCCTACCTCTATATAGCTGATTCAACACGGTTGCAATGAGTGCAAGGAGAAAGCATGATACACGATTCACAGAAGTTCATGAAGACTATTCCCTCGAAAATGGTGAAACCGTGAACTGCATTAACTAACTAAACTAATAATGGATTTAGATTTGTTCATGTTGATTTAAATTGATTGAGCCTGATTGAACCCAGACCAATGCCTATTTTTGGGTAATAGAGTCAAGTTGACAAGAGTGAGGAGCAGTGAAAGTGAAAATACTGAGTTGTAACCAAATCATTAAAATATATCAATTTTAGTGTATTGCAGAAAGAAACATGCTTAGCTATCCACAATCATATTGCACAAACTCATATGTAATCTTTGAATGATCATTACAATATTGTAACTGTATTAAAATGCTGCCACATTTTAAGAAATCACATTCACAGCACTAAGCATGCTAAAGGGGACCTCAATAATGTTTTGAAGTACCCTGAACACGTACCTATGATTTACCCTTAACATGTACCTATCATTCTGGAGACATTACATCTGCAACACATTTGCCATATTATCATCAAATATTATGCCACCTTCACTGCGCTTCTACAACTAACTTTCAATAATCAAAACCCTCGAAAATCACTGACACCTTTTCTACACTGAGATATCATTGACTCCCTTCTAAAAGAGTCAAAAACATCAAAATATACCCCTGGGTTGAAACCCTAATCCATGGCACAATAGTTAGTGCCAAACAAAATCAATGGCCCGCAAGGTTCTCCCACCCAAAATGGATGCTCCAGACTAAAGAGAGGCATGCACAATAATCTCTAGTAGACAGGTGAGCATCAAAAACCACTAGAGGTAGCTGGGAGAGCTACCACATTCATGGCAAGTAGGTGGGGAGTAAACATAGCGCTACTTCACTTGGTGTCAAAACAATTTTGAAAAGAGTCTCCTTTTGCAACATAACAGGCCTCACAAAACAATCACATGCCCATACTTGCATAATCTTTGATCTTCCAAGCACCCATCGGCACCATGTGTTGACCACAAAACTAGTTCCTAAACCTTGTCACTAGCCAACACTAGTTTCACAGCCTCATCAACTCGTCAAAGAAACAATGTACTTAGCTATTTTGGAGCTCGCCAAAAGTTTTGAACAAAGGGAAAAAGGCCAACAAACAAAAGGAAATCCCTTCCCAGCACTTAGGCAAAGAAAACTTGGGGGAAAACACTTTCAAGTATCTCAAAAAAGTTCGAAGCCCTAACAATGGCTCTAGTTGGGGACGGATGCCTCCTGCAAGCATTGAGAAAATCCAGATCTCCAGGCAAACCACAAAATTTGAACACAATCAACACAAAACACCACTTGAACCACAAGCATCAAGACTACTCAAAAAAGTTGAACAAACAACAAAGGATGTAGCATTGCACTCACCAGTCAAAATTTTGAACTCCATTACTTAAGCAAAGTAATGCTTTAGATGTTGACTATGCACTAGCAACTCCAATAATTCTCCATCTAGGTCCATGAGATGGTAAACATGAAATTCATACCTCTCAGCTATTCCATTAGGCCCAAGCCATAAGGGGTCAAATTTCCCATGCTTTCCCTTATCTTCTAACTTGGCATCCACAACAAAACCATGTCACCAACCTAAAACTCCCTTGGTGACATCTTTTATCATGCAAATGTTTCATGATCTGCTTGTGCTGCACGTTCTATCTTGTGCTGCCCTTCGTTTCTCATCCAATTTAGTCAATGCCCTTAGGGATATTGCATCACACTGATTATCATCCATATCTTGCAATAGTTGATATACAGGCAGCTCTAAACTAACAAGCATTCTAACTTCTGCCCCATAAACCATCTCAAATGAGCTAATATCCAATAGCATGCTTGAAAGCAACTCTATCAGTCCAAAGAGCATACGTGAGCTTGTCATCCCATCTCTTCTTATTTTGATCTAATGTCCTATTTATGATTTCCATCAAGCTCTTATTACTTGACTCGGCCTGTCCATTGCTTTGTGGATGGTATGAAGAAGAATGCACAAAGTGTATACTGAACTTGGAGCACATATTTTGCATGTCCTAAGACCAGAAACACATAGCATTATTAGCTAGAATCCTGGATGGTACTCGAAATCTGGTAATATTGCTAATGAGGAAATCTACAACCACCTTGGTTGTTGCATTGTGGATTGGAATTGCCTCAACCAACTTTGTGAAGTAATCTGTGGCCACAAGGATCCACCTGTATCCATTGTTGGACTTTTCTTGTATCTCTCCAATGAAATCAATCCCCCACTACTAAAAAGGTGCCTCAATTGTGAGAGGTAACAAGAGAAGTGCACCAACAAATTTCAGCTTGCCCAAAAATCTCAGGAAAGCATCTTTGAACAACGTTGGCCACGAAAAACCTGCCCTAAGAAGTTTTTGCATTGTGGTCTTTCCTTAAAATATCCATCACATATGTCATAGTGACATTCCTTCATCACTTCCTCCACTTGCTTGCTATCCAGGCACTGAAGCAAAACTCCTTCACGATTTCTCCACATCAGCTCACCTTGGACTAGCACATACCTTTGTGACTGCAGCTTGAGAGTCCTCCTTTGGTTATCATCTAGGGATGGTAGACAATTCATATTCACCAAATAAAAGATTACATGCCTGTACCTTGGATCATCATTTAAATTACATAAGGTAGGAGCATCATTTGAGTCTAGTTCATCTACCTCTGCTACCTCCAAGTTGCTTGGCCAAGCCTTGGCCCCTAACAAACTTGGTAGTTTGTATCTACATATCATACTCCAAGATCTTATTTATCTAGTGACACCTTTTACCTGAAGCTTCCTGCTGCATAAAAATATCCTTCACAGCTAGGTGTGGCTCATATGCTATAATTTTAGCACTCATGAGGTATGACCTAAAGCTCTTCATTGCCTTGACCAATGCATAAGTATGCTTTTCCATTATTCAGTATTTTAGCTCAACCACTTGTAATGACTTATTGAAGAAAGATATTGGCTGCTCATATCCATCTTCATTCTTTTGTAGCAACACAGCAACAACAGTATAAAAGGATGTGAAAAAGAATAGTTGAAGAGATCTAGAGTAATCAAGGCTTACCAAAATAGGGGCCTCTGAAATTGCCTATTTGATATCCTTGAAGGATTCAGCTAGTTCTGCACTTTATTCAATTGACTGTCCTTTCTTGAGCATATTTGATATAGCTTTGGTTTTCTCAACAAAGTTAAAAACAAACCTCCTAACAAAATTGATTTTCCCAAAGGACTATCTTCCTTTGACAGATTTGGGTTAAGGGATAAGGCTAATGACCTTGACTCTTTCGGGATCTATTCTCACCCCCTCCTTTGACACAATGTGTCCCAGAAGCTTTCCTTCCTCAACACCAAATTTACACTTGTTGGGATTTAAAGAAATATCGTTCTCCAAACATCTTTTGAAAATTAGCAATGCTCACTTCTTTCCTCTAAAAATGCAGTCAGGTCATCTTGGTATACTACCATGATCCAATCAATAAGACCAGCAAAAGCCATGTCCATTGCTCTCTGAAACATTGACCCTGCATTCTTCAATCCAAAAGGCATCCTTACATAGACATATGAACCCCATGGAGTAGTGAATGTCATTTTATGTTGCTCTAACTCTTTAACAACCACCTAGTTGTAGCTTGAGAAATCATCCATCATAGACATTAATTTTGATCTAATTACTCGTTGTAGCAAGTGGTCCATGCTTGGAAGGGGGGTAATTATCTTTGAGAGATTTAAGGTTGAGATTCTGAAAATCGGCACACAATCTTATCTCTCTATTCTTTTTTCTTACCGGGACAAGATTAGACACCCACTCAGAGTGTCTAATAGACTCCTTTCTGAAAGAGTCAGAAACATCAAAATATACCCTTGGTCCGAAACCCTAATCCATGGCATATTTTTTTATTACTTGGTTGTAGCTTGAAAAACCATCCATCATAGACATTACTTCTGATCCAATTAATCACTGTAGCAAGTAGTCCATGCTTGGAAGGGGGTAATTATCTTCGAGAGATTTAAGGTTGAGATTCTGAAAATCAATACACAACCTTAACTCTCTGTTCTTTTTTCTTACCGGGACAAGATTAGACACCCAATCAGAGTGTCTAATAGACTCCCTTCTGAAAGAGTCGGAAACATCAAAATATACCCCTGGGCTGAAATCCTAATTTGTGGCACAATAGCTAGTGCCAAATGAAATCAATGGGCAACAAGGTTCTCCCACCCAAAATAGATGCTCCAAATTGAAGGGAGGCATTGACATTAATCTCTAGTAGATGTACGAGTGTCAAAAATCATTGTGAGTAGCTGGGAGAGCTATCGCATTCATGGCAGGTAGGTATGGAGTAAACATAGTGCCGCTTTAGTTGGTACCAAAACAATTTTGAATAGAGCCTACTTTCGAAACATCACAGACCTCACAAAACAATCACATGCACATGCTTGCATAATCTTTGATCTTCCAAGCACCCATTGGCACTAGGTGTCGACCATGAAACCAATTCCTGAAACCTTGTCAGGTTCTGACAAGGTTGTGAGAACCTTGTCAACAGCCAACACTAGTTCCACAACCCCGTCAACTTGCCAAAGCAACAAAGCACTTAGCCATTTTGGAACTTGCCAAAAGTTCTTAACAAAGGGAAAAAGGCTGAAAATCAAAAGGAAATCCCTTTACAATACTTAGGCAAAGAAAACTTGGGGGAAAACACCTACAAATATCTCAAAAAAATTTGAAGCCCTAACAATGCTTCCTACAAAGAGGCAAAGGGGAATGAAATCGAAAGCAAAAAGGCTAAGTTTGGAAGCTCAAGATTCAATTGGTAATGATTCTCAATGGAATATGGAAGCTATTCTTTCCTAATGGGGGAGGAGACTGATTTCAGGAGGTGTTTGATTCATTCCCTCTAAGAGTTAGAAGGTTTGTTAAGGGGCGCATTTTTTTCATTATTTTGTTCCCAGTTGACGGGTTTCTTACATTCTAGTAGATTCTCTCTTGGTAAATATGAGCTATTCTTCTAGAGTTACATTCCTCAATTTAGCTGATTGTATTTTCTATGTTCGTTTTGTTATGGGAGAGAGCCCCATTAGATCCCCATATTCACGAATCAAAATCAAAAAAATAATTTCATCTACGTAATGTGTTGATATTTATTTGAAAGATGATTTTTATATTCATTTATCTCAGGATAGATCTGCAAATGCTATAATGCACGTACAATAAATTGACACATAATTGTACTATGGATATCGTGGTAGTTATATTTGCACTATGATTCTTATCAGCCTTTAAAACATGAAAACAAAAAGTTAATTTTTCTCTTTGCAAACTGTAATGAACCTAATGTTCTAAATTTTTTTGGACATCTTTGATTCAAAATGATTTGAATCAACATATGTTGTACTATGATTGTCACTTATAATAAGATGAGCTGTAAAACCACACAGCAATAGTTTGCATATTTAATTCTCATGTTTATTTTAGGCCCAAATGTTTAAATACTTAGCATAGCCATGAATGTCTTTGGTTGTGATGCTTGTCATAAGCATAAAAAATTATTATGATATCTATTGAATCCAGTACTGTATGCATTGATCACAACGCACATGAATCTTTATTTGGTGTATTGTTGAGCAGTGTAGATGCAAATTAAGGTCACTCAAAGGCACCTGAAACTAGAAGCTTACGATGCTTGTGCATTGAAAACATTAGGTGCTACCCCTACCCTTGCAAGATGCAGTACCTGAATTAAGAGAAACTAAAAATCCAAATGAATCAACTCTAAACACAATCATCAGAGCCATAAGGATATGACCTGAAAGGCGGAAAATGTATTGTAAGGCCATAAGAAGTAAATGAGGCCTTTTGGAAAACTAAAAAGCATCTACTCAAGATTCTCTAGTGCTATCACACTGAGCTAGCAAGTAAAAATTCCTGCATACCTTTCCATAGACAGAAAGGCAGATAGCCTTACAAGGTTAGGAGGGCATTGAAACTAGTGATAACTATGAATTTTATGGAACCAGTGGAAAAGTAAAGGAGCGGACTATCTCCACGATTAAACCAAAGAGATTCCATATAGGCCCATGGGAAGTTCAAAATGCCTAATGGTTAAAAACTTAAAAACACTATCTTTTTGTCAGGAATAACTTGTCTGGGTAATACAAACTGACAAACCAATTAGATAACAAGCTGTCAGGTCTAACAGTGAAGAAAATAAAATTATTGTAATGAGTATCTATGCTAATATGGTATGCAATTCAACCAACTGAAATCTAGTCAATCGGCCTGCCTATCAATCCATTGCTTATATTGCATGGGCAATTACCATGCTTTATAAAGGGCTATTTACAACCTGTACTCAGCAGATTTAACCGATTGATAGTACTTGGGAATTTGTAACAATAATATTATAATACTAACATATATGCCAAAAACAGATGTTATTTTATATACTTTCTTCAGAAAATGAAGGAATGTGCCAAAACATTCATTGCATCTTAAGTACTAATGAGAAAATACTAAATAGAGAATGGAAAGTAAAGTCACACCCAAATTACTATAGAAAGGAAGTCTCTACCTGGAAAAGTACTCGCATCTCCCTTACAAATATAATGAGAGCAACAGCTGCAAACATGTCCATAGAGGAGAACCTAGAGTTAAATAATAAAACAAAGTACAAAAATTGTTGACCACAATGCATATGTATTATCCCTTTCTCAAAAAAGAATCAAAGCATTAAGTCACACAATCAGAAAAGAAATTAAAAAGCTCAATTCTATATCCACATACAACAGACCATTTTTCCAATTAAATTCAACCAAAAATATTCACTTGTGTCAAGGAATTTTCACAATGTAGAAGACTAGAAGACCAAATCACATACCTTAAAGAAAAGATCAATGATTATTACAGTAGCAACATAGACATACGAGATAATACAATTTGTCTCTGTTAATGATGCACAGGTGTATACAGTCAAATTGGATAAAATATTATAAATGTGCTTGTTTAGAATTCACAAACTCCAAAACATTATGCCAAAATGGGCAGATTTGTTATTTTTTATGTCAAGCTTTGAATACAAATAATCAACTTTTAACATGCTCCATATAATATCCTTCAAATTCGATGTCCTAATGCTCCACAAAATGACATAAAGGAACAGTCCAATGCTGATAATGTTCAATTTGAACATACACTTATCTCTCAGACAACAAGAAATTAATCTCTTGATACTTGATGAAAAAGCCAATTAAAGATTTTCTAAATAATTTTTTGAGTAAAAGTGAGATACAAAAGCATACAAACAGAAGCCTTGGCAAAACAGGAAACCGGTCCTCTGTCAAAACAAGATCATATAAAAATAAATCTTATACTTGATAGATGCTGCTGTGAGAAAACAGAGCAATTTATTTGAATGTTTTGCATTTCATGTTGGATTTGCAGTCCTTTTTATGTTTCAGTGCTTGCAGTAGAAACTATCCAACGCATTTTTTTATCAAATTCTGAGAATTTATCAAATACCAAACATGAGAGAAATAAAAGAAATATCCCTACCAGATTGTATTTTCACATAGTTCACACGTGAATTCCCCTTCTTCCATGCTTTAAGGCTTAAACTGCTCATTGCTAAATGTATCCCACCTAAAATGACCCCAAAACGAATAGCAGGAATGCTACCAGTTATAAGAAACGAGAGCAAACCCCCAACAAAAAGAAGTGCACCTGCATCACGTAATCAGTTAGAACATCTTCATGAATTTCTAGATATTATTCACAACCTCCCGTCATTTGGGTGCTCAGAAATTCAGAATGATGCTTTCCAGTCCCACTTGACTGCAATGGAGAGAAATTTTGAAGTATATTCATTGTCAAAATGATCGCATCAAATATGGCAAGATTCATAATGACAACTGAAAAATGTAAACCTAAAAACTATGATAAAGACAATTAGCAGCACTCTTACCATATGGAATACCAAGGCAAAAGTCGTGAATTCCAGAAAGTTTTTGAAGGTCTTCTGGATGAGCATCGAAAGCAACTACTACAATCTCCTTTACTTGCTCAGGAGCATTTTCTACCAAAGCTGACAATTTTTGCTTTCCCTTTTTACTTACTTCCTCTGCAGTTGAAACTAAAATTCCTCTTGTATTTTCTGTTTGTAATTTTAACTGCTCTGTTGCATCCTTCAATGCTATCTTTGCTTTCTCAGCATAGACAATATATGCTTCATTTGAAATTCCCAGCATTCTTGAAGTTTCCTCCTTTATAGCCTTGATTGTTTGCTTTAATTCTACATCTGACTTCTCTGCTTGTTTCTCAAGTTCACTCCTTACCTTTTCCAGCTTTAACCATAGCTTTTCCAATTCAACACGAGAATCCTGCATATTTGACATTTGCAAACAGTGATGTCAATTGATTGAATACATTACAGTTTTGCAAAATAATTAACAGAAGGATATAGACCACAAACATCAAAATAATAGAACACCACAGCTTGAAACTGCTTAATTTTGTTCAAACATTTTCATAAACCTACCGCAGGCAGCTTTGACAATGCCTCCCTGAAAATTTCCTGTACTCTGGAAGGCTGCTCCTTAACAGCACTCATTGTTTGTTTCATTGCTTCCTCTGTTTCTTCTGCTTGTTTCTCAAACTCATTTCTTACCACTTCCACCTCAATGTCTGATGGAACCTGCATATTTAATGCCCATAAAACACAAAGTTAATATTTGAACAGAAATATGTAGCCTTCACATACCAATGATAACAAATCAACATGATATTGAAGTTGCGGAGTTGTGTTTGAACAATTTTGCATTCCTACCTCAACAAATTATAGTTTAAACATTTATGTTCACTAGTTATCCATATCTCCATCAGAATGAATCCAAATTTAAAGTATTTACATTCTGCTTCACAAAAGAATTGATCTTATGATTCTTTAAAAAGTTTTGAAATATCCTGTGACCCATTGAACATATATATATATATATATTCGAAGACCATAAGGCTCTGGAGATTTATTCAGGATAGACAGCCATTCAGGTAAGGGGTTCTAAAAGGCAAGGTTAACCAATGTCCAGGAAACTCTCCAAGACCATAAGATGACAGGGTCTGCAAACAGGATAGACAACCATCCAAGTGAGTGTTTCTAAAAGCCAAGGTTGATCAATGTCCAGGGATGAGAATCTCTCTCTCTCTCTCTCTCACACACACACACACACACACACATACAACCACATGCTGCATACACAAATTAATTCATAACATACAACATGGAACAAATATCAAATATCATCACAGCATCAAATCTAAAAATAGAAAATTAGGTATTGTTGTTCTTGCCACCAAGGTTCAAACCCCGTTGGGGTGGTATTGTTGAATGGTTGTATTCCTCAAAAGTGTTTACCCCTTGAATAAAAAAAAAAAAATAGAAAATTATAAATTCAACATGTAATCATTCATAACTAGTCAATAGAGTCCCCAAGCAATTATGTTATCAAAGCCTAGATGATTTACAACTTACAATACAAGCCATAAGTCATGAATAAGGAAATCAAATAACATTATACCAAATTTGAAAAAATGGTCTAGACTGTATAGATTTCCCTGCAGGATCAATGCCAAAACAATAAAGAGGGCATCTTCATCATCTCAATTTCCACCTCATTTGCAAGGGCGTAACTGGAAGAAACATAGCAAACACATATAGCTCACAAATAAAGTAATAAATGAAAAGCATCGTTTCTTGAAATGAACTTTCTTGTACCCTTGATTTTCATGAGATTGATGTTGGAAGGTAAAGTGAATTTTAATTGGACTTCCTATCGCTTTTTTAAGCTGAGTGAACAAAAACACGAATGCTCTGACGAATATAAGCATAAATACTTGTTGAGAACATTTGTGTAGCAAAAGCTAACAACAAACATGGCTCCCACCAACTGTTCACCAAATTATTGGATCCTTATAAGGTATAAACAAACTTATTGCCTACAGATTCAGCCATGTCGAGCCCTCCTTATCAATGTGAAATCTGGAAAAACTCACCTCAGATGATAAAAAACCCTTCTCCAATACAGAAAATAATCTACAGAACAAAATGAATCTATTCATATCCCTCTACCATGGAAAGTCAGCCTATTTCTTGTATTTTAGGCCTCATACTACTTAAAAGTCATGGAGTAAGGCCATCTTAAGAATAATGTTAGCCTTTTTCCACATGCTGTGCATTTTCTCTGCCAGCTTTCATTCCAAAGCACGAACTCTTGCATCTGATGGATCTGATACTCTCCCCTGTGTCATTAAGTTATTGATTAATCTCACTCAATCGTCTACTAATGTATCCCTGCAGCAAAGCATTTCACAACAGGTTCTATGCAATCAACCAGAAATCTGTTAATCCAAAAAAGGATAATCAAGAATCAATTCCCTTGCACAACCTGCAGGGAACAATATTCTTTTCACTATTATTAATTAATCATGATAAATAAAGAAGGAAAATACAAGAAGAAAGATAATGAATGGTGCAGAAGCATCCTAAGGATGGTGCAATCTTGCATCACCCAAATATTATTCATGATTTTCAAGTGCTCGTAGGCAAAATAAAGTCCCTCTTTGAACATTGGTGATTTTTTGAGCTCAAGTGAATGCTTTTGAAGGCACCATAATAAGGAAGGCAGGATATATTCAGACAATGGCAAGTTGTGTGAAGATGGCCAAGGGTAAAAGCTGTTCCACAACTGTCTTATCGTTGCTGCAGAAGTTTCATAGAAGCCTTGCAGTGCTGCAGAAGTCATTTCATAGCAACAACATTGTTGTCGCAGAAGTTGTTCTGCAGCAGCTTTGCACTTTCGTAGGAGTTGTTCCACAGAAGCTTTGCACTGTCACAGAAGTTGTTCCACAGCAGCGTTGCAGAAGCTGTTCCCTACCAACAACAACACAGGTGTTGAGGAACGTTATTTCCAACAGTTACATAAGTGTTGGAGAAAGTCAATTGCAGCAGTTGCACAGTCATTCAGCAGTCACAGTGCTGTGAAGAGCCATTCCAATTGCTGCAGAAGTTTATTATTGTGATAATGAGTTGCTTTTCACAGCCCTGAGGCTGTGGATTCAAATATACAAGCTACATCTTCAAAGCCGACTTGCCCACTCTATAGAAGTGGTATGTGGAATTTCAAAAAGTCATGTTTCACAGATGAGTGTGGTTACATGGCACTATCTCTTGCTGTTTCTGTCTGCGCATAAATGCCCATGTGGGCGAAATGAACAACATGAAAAACAACATTCCATTACCAAGCAATCATAGATGTCACTGGGGCTATAACAAACTGGACAAAAGGAGTATTATGATCAATCAGATTCAGTCTGGCAATATCAGTTGCAGACCTTCAAAGTAAAACCATGAGATATCCACAGTCTATAATGTTGGTTTGGTAATCTTCTGGATTTGACTGTGTAAAATTCTTTTAACATCAATGTTTCAGATCAAACTCCATGATCTATCATCAGGATGAAATTGTTAGAGAAGAGAATGGTGATATGGTACCAGACCAAGATAACTAAATAGATGAAGGGAAGGGTGGTACGAGAACCAAGAACTTGGGAAGGAAGGAAAGGAAGCCTAATTAAACAAATTAAATTATAAGATAAAATAAAAATAAAAAAATCAATAAATAAGTAACTAAGAAGGGAGAGGATAAATTGGACTATTACAATTAAATATCAATGGCCATATAAGTGAAATGCATAATGAAGAGATAAAACGAAGAGGGAGATAGGGGGGGAAATAAGCAACCAACTACGACAAACCACACATACATACATATATATAAACTAAGTCACAAGATTCGAATTCGAATTCGAATTCGGCAACATTGAAATTCGGATGAAATTCGGCAAGGAAAAAATTTGAAAAGTATAAAATTCGGATCAAATTCGCCTTATGTAATTTTATTTTTTTTTAAATATAAAAAATAAACTTAAAATAAGTAAAAAAATAATATTAATATACTATATATTTAAATATATTAATAAAGTTAAACACAAAGCAAAATAAATAATAAATATTTTTATAATTTAAATTTTAAATATTAGTAAATATAAATAATAAATAAATTAAATTATATATTAAATAATAAATATATTATAATAAAAGTTTTATTTATTTATTTTAAAATATGAAATTTTAACGTTATGAATAAAAAACAAAATTAAATAATAACAAATGGACATCCCGGAGAAAGAAACCTGTTATGGACAGAGGCGACAACATTCTAGGATTCGGCGAAACACTAGACAACCATAGAATTCCCTTTTTTCATATTTTTCATCAATTAAAAACGTTCCTTCGAAAATGTTATATTCCTTGGATTTCCTTAGGATAGTAGTTTTTGTAATTTACATCTGGTAAAATTATAGTGCTGCGATAGGACCAGGCAAGACGACCACCGTGAAGAACAGGTACGTGGTGATGTCGGATGAGATCCTGGAAAAATATCCGGAACTGATAGTGGAAGGGGCCCCGATAGTTCGACAGAGGTTGGAGATCGCTAACAAGGTCGTGAAAGATATGTCAATAGAAGCCTCGGAGAAATGCATAAAGGAGTGGTGCCGCACGTCCTTAGACATCACCCATTAAAAATAAATAAACCCTAAGAAAAACGCGTTATGAATTTTTTATTAAAAATCTGAAACTATACGAATTTAAACGAATTTCATTTTTTTTAATAAATTCGACGAATTTCGAATTTCTAGCCGAAAAATTCGACAAATGCTGTGACACAGTATATAAATATAAGAATACCATGGTATGCTTATATTTATATAAATTTATAGAAATATGAAACTATTAATGTGTTTCTATTTATGCTTATGTCTAGGACTATAAATGAGAAAAAATGAATATATTCAAACACGTGTAAGAAAGTACTTATAGATATAAGCATGCATAACCATATACATATATGCTACTATGCATATGTATGCAACTTTTGATGTCTGACTTTGAACAACACTTCTAATGTATATGTTTGTATTTTAATTTTTGTAAATATACAACATATTCTTAACTCATTTAAACTGAATCCAACTAATCAGTTGGTTGGTTTTGACTTATATCATAATTAGACAAAAGTAGAAATTAACGTTAAAGTTGAAATCTATATTATTCATAGCTGGATATTTGAAAATAATGCCATAGGTATTTGTTTGTTGATGAGCAAATTTGGACAAACTTATGGATGCATGTTATTAAGCTTTTAAAATTACTCTAGATGTGCTCACATTTGCACGTGTTGTACCCATATAGAGATAACTCTTTCAATCGGGACAATTAAAAATTTATTTTTAAAATGTGGTCTACTTTTTCAAAAATTGAAAGCTTAGTGGCATTCAGAAATGAGTTTGTGACATCAGATGTGGTTCATATATGGTTTTACAGTGGCTGGACTGAAATTTGGCTTCATCAGAGGGTCTTCACACAGGAGACGTAGGGGTCAAATTGTCACTTCAAGTTGGCCAAAGTTGCCTAGGAATGTCTCATTATGTGCTTGATGTCATAAAAAAGGTTCTAGCCCCCATACCTGGCCTAAATAAGTTTGAATCCTGGTCAAAGATGGATTTGTCCCATATTCATCTAGGAAACCTAGAAAACCCCAGTATGCCCCGCCTCAGCCAAGTTGTGCCTTGGACAAACCTGGGCATACCCACAGGCCAAAGAGCCTTTACTCTTTTTTCAAAACATAAAAAGACTCTAAAATTTAAAAAAAAATTACAATTAAAATATATATACAACATCAAAATATAAAGACAAAACACAAAAACTATACAAATCATTCAACTTTTCATTATTGAAGCTTGCTGATTTTTTAAGTGGTGAAGGATTCTTAAGGCATGATGGCATGTTTCCTAAGTGCTACAGGGAATAAATTACTTGCACCAAGGAGGTTAATCATTCAAAGATAGTTTAGTTTGAAGTTTTGTAAGTTGACTCAATTTCTTTTCCTCTGGCCCACAATTTTTTAACATAGCTGTCATCCTTCATGAAGTCAGTTTGTGATTTTTTAAATAAAATCCTAAGTTGCCAAATCATAACCGAGGACAACTATGGGTAGGTGGGTATGGTGTGTTGATATGGCAAAAAAAAATTGGGTTTAGTATGTTATGGGTACATTCAAACAAATAACATATTAAAATAATTAATATATACATATTTGTGGCCTAAAAATTAGGTGATGAATTACCATACAACTTGTAGCCACCAAGTATTTTATCACATCGATTTGATTGTTTTTCATTCAAACAGGAAACAAGATAGTTTCTATTCGAGGATTACCATAAGATTTGTAGCAACCAAGTATTTTATCACATCAATTTGATTGATTTTCATTCAAATAGGAAACAAGATAGTTTCTATTCAAGGATTACCATAAGATTTGTAGCTACCAAGTATTTTATCTAGTGTTCCACAAGGATGCGTCCGCACCCCTAGTCCCGTCGTCCCCCTGTCCCTAAAATATTTTCTTATGACTATTTTTTTAAGTAGTATATATATTTCCCATGTCATCCCCCTGTCATCCCCAAATTTACGCCCTTGGTCCCCTCGTCCCTGAAACACATCCCCCCGTCCCAAGACCCTACGGAACATTGATTTTATCACATCAATTTGATTGTTTTCATTCAAATAGGAAACAAGATAGTTTCTATTGAAAGATCCATTTACCATGTTTACTTATACAATCATAACAACAAATGTCCCTTTAACCATTATACAAAGACTGCCACGGCCAAAGTAAGTATGTCAATTCAAATAGGAAACAAGATAGTTTCTATTGAAAGATCCATTTACCATGTTTACTTATACAATCATAACAACAAATGTCCCTTTAACCATTATACAAAGACTGCCACGCAAACTCCAGAAATGCGAGAGCATGAGAAACTCAAAGAAATATGAATAGAAAGAAAGGCAAAAATGACATGAAAACATTGAAAAGTGTTTAGAGTGTCCATCTAACATAGGCTCATGCATGTAGTGTTTGAAATTATTTATGCAATGTGGCACCACATAAGCCTTTCTCAACAAATAAAAAAGCAATTCACAAGCAAGCTCTGTAGTCAATGTACAATGTCTATTATTATGCTTCAGTAATATTGGTTATCCGACTATGTATTAATTATTTGTATTAATTGGTTGTCGGTTGTGGGTAGTTACAAGCGTCGGTTGGTTAATGGTTGTGTTCCCCTTGGCAACCATCGAGTCCTTTAAATACATTGTGTATTGCCAAGGAGAGTAGTATGATCTAGTCAGATCGACTTTGATCCTTGGCTGACCATCTTTGGTCTTCTTCTATAATAATTTCATGAGCAAATAAAGATATATTTTACGCATGTATCTAGTATGCAATGCCATCTCCATTATTAATTCATGTATTTCAATTATCAGACATAGTAGAAAACATTTGGCACTGTTGCCTTAAAGAAATCGGGTCAGATTTGAGAGATTCATGCCCTTAGACCCCAAAAGGGCGAGAAGAGACGTGGTCAAGATCAAGAGATCAAGTGTGATGTCCCCGCTCTAGTCAGTTCTCGGGAACAGTGTGTTAGCCCTTTATTGGACCCTTGTGGGCTAGCTGGATTGGTTAGAGGGTCAGTGGTACTTTCTAGAGAGCTTGGTCGTTCTCGTTTTCAGAGTTCTTGGATTAGCTCATTGCAGGCCTTGGCAGTTCTGGAGTTGATAGCTTCTGACGGCACAGGATTCTATGAAGATTTGTGGAAGTTATGCCTATTTGAGTGATTTAAGTTATTAATTAACTTAATATTTTATTATAAAGTCAAATTGACTTTATACATTTTAAATCACTTAAATATTCTCTAAAGGTGATTTAATATTTTAATCACTTAAAATATAAAAGGGCGCCCAAGTATTTAAGTCAGAACTATTGAAATGACTTAAATATATTTTAAAAGATTTAAAATATAAAGAAGGGCGTATCTTTCTTGGAATTCGTGCCTTTTTGCATATAAGGCATTTTTGGCAATGAGAAACTCATTATTGAATATTTCGACTTTGCCTTGGACATTTTCCTGTGCTTTCACCTGTGATCAGGGTTTTGAGCAATCTTCCATTGGAGAACGAAATCTCTTCAGTGTTGAGCACTTTTGAGACTGTGAGAGATCAGTCGAATTTGTGCAGTTTGTGAGAGCTTCATACAGGGGTTCTACTGAGCTTGATTTGTGTTTCCTATTGAATTCCTTTATCAGTTTCAGAGCGTTTTGAGAGATGGCGCCTTCATTTCACCTGGCAGACACTTTACTTCATGGTCGTACCTTCTGAGTGGGAATTCTGGTTGTTTGCATTGAAGTGCGTGGCTCTTGTGCAAGGGCGTTTGGACTTCCTAAGAGAAACGCCTTCTTTTTTGAGGGTTTCTCTTCATCTCCTTTGGCGTATGGCTTGTACTCATCATCTGCCACAGTTTTCAGGCTGGACTTTGCATTCTGTAGCTTCCTACACCAGATTTTGTCAGTTTTTCACCATCTTGGCTGGCGAACTGGACTACTTTCTTAAATAAATAATCTGGAAGCTTTTGGGTATGTTTATGAGTTATGAATCCATTGTTGAGCTTATTTATTATCTTCTGTAATTTCAATTCGCTTAAATTAGCTCAGATTTACATTTTATAAGCATTTATGCTGTGCGCCCCTTCTCTTCTGTCTATAAACTTTCTCTAAAAAACTAAAATAACACATTAAGACTTAAGAAAATACTAGGGTTTGAGGTTTGAGCCAGCAGGGCTCATCACATCAAGCAATCTTTAAGGATCATCAAACAGAGAGAACAAAGGAGACGACTGAGGGGTGAAGTTGAAGAAGGCGAAGGGTTTCTGAGGGAAAGCTCGAGTCCAACCGAGAGCATAAGTTGAAGCGTAAGCAGAAGCTGTAGTCAAGATAGAAAGAACCGTCAAGACAAGAGAACGCACGAAGGGAGAGTGGGAAGAAATAGCACGACACCTACTACTCCTCAACGAAGTGTACACAGATCTCGCTGACCTCACCGACCAAGTCAAAGAGTCATTCGTACCATCACCGTCGAACATAGAACAAAGCAAAAGAGAACCCACCAATCTTGCCTTCGACGAACCATCCAGACTATCACTGTCGGACAAAGGAGGTTCATCGTCGAGCAAAAGGGAAGGCAAGGGATAACTTGCCAACCCAGTTGTCGAAAAACCGTTCATACCATCAAAGTCAGCCAAAGGGGAAGACGAGGGAAACCTACGGACAATCTGACAGAGACAATTCGCCAGATTGAACATTGGACATTGAAGGAAGATTTGAACATCAGAAGATCGAAGCCGAAAATACCAAGACAGCGGAAGCATCGAAAAAACCTTGAAGGCATCCTAAGGGTGACAAACGTTGACGAGGGACGAATAGAGGATTGCGACGTGTCTGAGAGTGTAGGGAAGGCATCGGAACATACAAATCAAAACTCTCCAAGCAAGTCACTGTCAAAGAAGGTGCATCAGAGAGGCAATATGGTGACTACCCCAACAAGTCCAAATATGGAGCAACAAAAACTCCCGAGGTTCACCGAAAACGGGTCAGAGGACCCTGTATGACATTGTAAAACTTGCAAAACAATCTGGATAGCGAACGATCAGGATGACAAAGTATATTGGCTGAGAGCATTTCCAACAACTCTCAAAGGCATAGTGATCGATTAGTATACGGAATTAGACGTAGCACACAAAGCCACATGGGATGCATTAAAAAGAGCATTTGAGGAAGAATTCAAACTTCCGAGAGATGACAACGAAATCATAGCAAAGATATACAACACGAAGCAAGGAAAACATGAAAAAGTACGAGGCTATAATCGTAGGCTGAAAGAGTTACTAGTGAAATTAGAAATCCAACCAGTCGATGGACTAAAGAAGAGATGGTTCATCGAAGGATTAATTCCTTCACTAAGGAAGAAAATGAAAGTAGTGCCTCCCTCCGTCATCGTACGCCAAAGCCTACAATCGGGCAATGGACATAGAAAGTGAAGCTAGAATGTCCTCGCACAATTAAAGAAAAACAGAGGAAGATGAAAATTCAGATGACAATAGCAATGACGAATCAAGAGTGGTACAAGCACTCCGAAGGGACATGCTCTGAACGATGAAATCATCAAAGAATTGAGGGCGAAGAAAGAAACAAACAAATTATGGTATACTAAGTGCAAAATTGAGGGGCACACAAAAGGTAACTATCCTAAAAAGATGCTTTGTGAGATTTTCCAAGTTATGGGCCATTCAATAAAGGAATTCCCATACAATTTGAAGACGAGGAGTCAAGTACTCTTTACATAGGGAGAGGAGTCCACTCCACAAAATGCATTGTCAGGTGGTTATCGAAATCAAAGAGGATGAAGCCAAATACAATATGACCCCAAAGGACGTCCTATCATATAATGTCGACAATGTAGTGAATGGGGACACTTTGCGAGAGACTGCCAAAACAAGCAAGACAAAGTGCAATCATTGTGCAAGTGGTGTGGGCCTGGAGATCACGAAGACATCGACTGCCCAAAACAAAAAGGTATCAACATGCTGGAAGTGGAGGATGAGGAAGTTCTAGCAATTACCATAGCACAAACGAAGAAGGCAGTTTACCTAGACCCTCGTACGGAGATTTAAAGACTTTGAGAGGCCAAGGCGGAAGTAGAACAGGCAATGGCCAAAGAAAGGAGAACCTCCAATGAAGTAGCAAGTACATCATTGCGGACGGTGTTGGAAAAGAACATCGTATGGCAAATGTTGCAAACAACCATACCTATCAAGTTAACAGATCTTCTATAGACAATACCACAATTGAGAGTGGCAATTACAAACATAGTCAACAACAACCAAATTAGACAGGGAAGTCCAAGCAAGGACGTGCAGTACCGCTATCAAAAGGGGAACAAGTCCTCGGTCCAATGTTACTCACAGTAAACATTGGGAGGAAGCCAACCATCATACAAATGGAAATCATGGGAAGGAAACTCACAAACACCATCGTCAATGTAGGTTCGGGAGTAAGCGTACTATCGGAGGAGACCTAGAAATGTCTTGGGAATCAACTCTGGTCACCAACATTTCTCTTGGTAGGCGCCGACTAGCATGGTATCAAACCACTAGGTACACTCATGGCACAGAAGGTGACAATCGGCACAACAATTCCTACTGAACTCTGTCGTCATCCCATTGCAGAAGAAGGTGTATGATGCACTGCTCGGAAGAGGGTGGCTAATTGCAGCTAAGGTGGACCACAACTGGAAATGAAACACAATCTCCATCGAGAGTGACGAGATGAAGTATGTCATTGATCTAAAGAATCAAGTTGTGAGCAAAGAATTGGCGTCCTCCAAGTCAAAGTTTGTCGAAAGAGAATCAAAGATAAACAAAGGAAGAAAATTCATGGAACCTAATGACGAAGGAGTACTTGACCTCGAGAGTTGCTCTAAGGACAACACAAATTCTCTCAATGGCCTATTTCACTAGCAAATGGAGGACTATGAGGTATTTCTGTTGACTTGTAATTTTCTCAAAGCTACAACTCTCAATGAAGAGCAACCGATGAAAAATGTTTTTTGGAAAGTTGGATAGTTTATGTGTGTGAGATGCAGTCCATGGTTGGTGTAATGACCCTGCTCAAATCTGATTGAAAACTTCTGATTGAAGGCTCAAGAAATTTTGTCAAACACTTCACATACAAGGGTCATATAACTGATATAACATTTCAGTTTGCTTTAATGACTCTTTTCTTCAATTAGCATCAATGAGAACACTTACAAATGACTCTAAATTGACTAAACTATGACCTAACATGAATGTGCAACTTATTTTGATAACATTGAATGCATATATGAGTTCTAATCATGAAGAATGATCACCTACAGCCAACTGGTATTTTGTCAAACAGTTGGTATGCATACTAAAATCTGAGTGTGAATAATATGGAAATGCTCATTGACAACTTATTAACAACCAGCAACCTATATCTCCAATTTGCAATACAAAGACTCAATACAATGCTCATTAAATGATTTCTACATGTGAAATATCCACCTACAGCCAAGTGACTTTTTATCAAACACTTGGAATGCATCCATCTAGAATCTAGAAGACTATGAATAAAGTTACTAATCTAAAACTAAACTCCAGCACTTGTTTATAAACCAAAATGCAAAGCATTGCCAAGACTCTTGGCAATTTACAACTTTTCTGAAGTTTGCTAAATTCTGAGTACAAAATCAGACTTCAAACATATACAAATATGACATGTAAATGAGCTCCAAACAATGCAAAGAAACCTGGAATGAAGTCGCCTTGGATTGGAGATGAAGTAGCAAACAAGAACAAAGGAGAGAGCACCTTATGAGTGATGGATAATGTCTCAGCCCTAGCCGCCCTTGCTGGATATTTCAGACTTCAAGAATAAAATAATAGCAGCTGCAACCTCTGATTTTAATCACTAAACATCATTGTCCATCCTCTAGAAATCGATTGCTCCAATACACACCAGCCAAAAACAAGTGTATGAATTTTAATGAATTTATTTGTGCTTCCCAGCCCAATTCGCCCCTGTTCTAGCAGACCTCAGAAAATAAATATAAATCAGCCTCTAAAGATCTCCTCCAGCTCCAATAATGATCTCCATCTCCTTAGAAGTCAAGCACTACTAATCAAGACCAAGATCAATGGATGTTATGGCTGCAATAAGCAAAATCGTGGCTCCCTCAAGCTGATATATATGACTGTAATTTATTCCATAATTGATAAAGATGCAGATTGAACATTGAATAACAATCTTGATGAAGTCTCAATACACCAAAATGACTCCAGCAATGCACCAATTGATCTCTTCAAATCAATACCACCAAAATTTGGCCAAAGGCCATAAAATTTTTGCTTTGAAGTACAAGTAGAAAGTCTGAAGCAACTTCCTCAACTTTGCAATAATTCAAGTGATATTTCACACCCTCAAAATCGCTTACCAATTGAAAGTTTTCGTTCTCAATGGCCAAAGACAACTGCAGAAACCCTAGGCTCCACAACCATCAACAACAAACAACAACATCAACAACAAATCTGGATGATAAGAATGAAGCCCATGATGTCTATTTATACTTTTTCCTCAAGAGGTCGGCCTCCTTCTAGAACTTTCCCAAGTCACCTTCTAGAAGGAATATTATTTTATTTTATTTTATTATTTTATTATTTTGCACTTTGTAATAAAATAATTATTCATAACATAAAGTGCAAACATAACATTACTTTATAACATGAGGTTTCTAAAAATAGAAACATATCAAGAAATCATTAGAACACCTCCATATGTAGACTGAATCACGAAATGAGCCAACCAATCAACTGGGTATCTGCCAAACGACCCTCTGATCAAGCCCCATTAGCCTACGAGGATCACGAATAGGCTAATTCCTCTAAACTCCATTGCTCACGAAAAAGGGGACATTACAGTTGGCAAAAGACAACGATTGCAACAGAGGTATGCGACTTTGTAGAAGAATGCAAAATAACAAATTGTACATCTTAAAGTATGAAAAGCAAAATATTTAACTTGGAATGCACAAATACTGATCAAGACAAATCAACTTCACAAAAAATTTATAGAAAAAGAGGAAGAAATTTATAAAATAAAGAAACTCTGGAAAGGAAGAGGCAAAAATATTATTCAACAATTGAAGGAAAAAATAAAAAAATTATCTGAGCTAGAAAATATTAAAGTTCGAAAAAAACAAAAAATTAAAATTATCAAGGGGAGAGAATAGTAAAGTAAAGCCGAGAAATATGAAAAAACTAAAAGGTGGATATATTAAAATAATTCCGATGACAATTATTAGTAAATTAAAAAGGAGAATAGAAATCAAAAACCTCAAGACTGTACAACTACAGAGGAGGATTGGGGTATGGCAAGGGCAGAAAATAGGAATCGTACGGCAAAAGACGGGGAGCAACGTATGGCGGAAGGGTAGTGTACAACAGAGTAGAGGAAATTTTGCAATACTTGCTGTCGTTGCTGGCCAAAAGTGTGCAAAAAGTTCTCCCATTGCTGATCATTCCCCCTTGGGCTTCCTTCCCCCATTTCTTGTTGTAAAACTTGCTGCCCTGTCCTTCTATGATAGTAAAACTGAAATGGTGATTGCATATAAAACCCTCAGGCTGGCAAGGTCAAGGCTCTAATACCACTGAAATATCCCAACTAGGATATTGATGATTTTTCTGATTTTTAAAACACAATTTTCTGACCAAACTCTGCACTTCAAAATTTATGCTAAAAACCCTAATTTCTGATATAGAATTTCTGATTTGAAATAAGCATGAACAACAACATAAACCCTTCCAAAATGCATCAAAGATTATGAGTCATGACAAATATATCTAACATCAAGCATGATTGTAACCAGCAAAATGAAACACCAATTTGACCATCCAAAACATGCAAAATCTGATTACCAGTTTGTTCAATTCTGCTGCTACAAAATCAGACCTATTATTTACGCAAGTTCACCACAAAATGGGCTCCAAACATGCCCTGATTTATTACAGTAGTTTGCTGCTATGAATAAACCCTACTAACAAGCCAAAATGTACATGAAATGTTGATCTACACTAACCCTAGCTGGGCAAACTGCTCCAGCTATCACAAGATGCAAAGATGAATGCAAATTTATGACGAAAATGCCTCCAAAACCCTACCACAATGGTGCACTAGCCTACTGGTCTGTAGGGGTTTGCAACCCCTAAAACTTGTCAAGATCCTCCACACATGCCAAATTCACCCCTCCAAATCAAGGCGCACCACCTACAACTTGGACGCTCCACTCTAGGGTAAAACCCTAGGCCAAAATAGCATCAAATCTGCCCTTCAAAGTCACCAATAACAGATCTGAAATCTGAGCATAAGAATCCATCACCAAAATCCATTGAAGCACAAGTAGACCCCCATCATGAAGTCCTTCATTGATGAGCTAGGTTTTCGTCCAACTCACCCACAATCCGCAAGGGTTTTCGTCCTTGGAATGGCTGCAATAATTGCTGATCAGAACTGAAGAATAATGCACAATGATAACAAAACCTCCAAATGACCTTGTCTATATAGCAGCCACTCCAAATTACACCAAATTGGCCGACCCAATTTGGGCACCACTTTCTCACCTTTGAATTTTGCTTTTATTTTATTTTTAATTTCTCCATTTGGGCGCCAAACTTATATTTCAAATTTATTATATTTTTTTATTCATTTTCTCCTTATAACTCCCAAAAAGGGGTCGTCCGGCCCCAAATAAAATATATAAAAATATCTTAGGCGCAAAAAATCAAATTTAAATATTATTATTATTTTACTCCCTCCCCTTGAGCGCCAAAATTCAAAATAATAAAATATTATTTTTTTCTCTTATTTTTCTTGCTCGCTTCCAAAAAGGGACATTACATAAGGAAGATTAGTAATTCTTGGAGACTTCCAATATGTAAATTTAACCATAATAATAACTCAACTCACTATTAAAATATTCCATTAATTAGTTATTAGGACCAAAAAGTAAGATTTGTGATTGTCACAAGCAAACAGAAGAGATACAACTGTGTAGTGGTTTTTGATTCTGATGTTTCGAGTCTCCTTCAAGACAGAGCCCAACTAAAGGACTTAGATCAAAGATGTGGTATTTTGGACAAGTCTTGCTATAATGTAGTGTATTGCTACATTATCTTATATAAATGGTAAAATGATTATATGAGATTATTGAAGTGTAAATAGGATATCCAGATGAACAAAGAGTTCCATCATCCTTAATTTCTTTCATGAATCTTGACAATGGAGTTAGTTAACACCTGGCTGACAAAATGATTATAAATAAATTATAATAGACTTGACTTGCCAGAAACATTGGTGAGATAATGGTATAGAGATGTGTCCCAAAGGGTAAGTTATAAAGAAGTGTAGAATTTATGAGATTTTTCTAAATAGAGGCTACATGTAGGTGGAGCCCATGCAACATTTCATGTCGGTGCACTCCTGATCACAATGCAATGGGTAGAGAAATGGATAGGAGGCCAGGTTAGTCATTACATTTCTGTTTCTTCAGATGACTCTGGTTGCTATAATAGAGAATTACACAATGCTTGTTATCTGGTCTCTCCATGCCTGCTAGTTCAATTGTCTTTAAACTTCTGTTATACATAGAAGGTAAAAATAAAGGTGACTCTTTATGTTCTGGATTTTTCAGGAAGCCTATTAGCGAACAAGATCCATCTTCTTTAAAAAATTAAGGGATTTTTAATGGTGCAATCCTAACAGGTGCCATGCTTATGGTTGTATTACTCTTAGTATTGTATGACTTGGTAATAGTGAAGATATATTTTAACCTCAAAGCTATAATATTTCCACGGTCTATATTTGTGTGAGAGTATGCTTCTAAATTAAACTGTGTGTTGCTTTTTGAACATCAACATTATTAGAAATAGTTTAACCTGCTACTCTAGACCATAAACATCTCCAATTTAGGGAGGAATTTGATTATTTTATTATATAATATTTTTAACATTATTAGAAATATTTCAAGATAAATTACATCAGGAATGAACTCATTGATGTTCCGTTATGACTCGTCACCTGAAAAAGATGAACCACATGTACTGGCCCAGAGCTTCGCTGAACTTCATTTCCTTCACAATTTCTCGAGAAATCTTTCAACAATTATCAAAGATTTTAGAAGCTTTAACTCTTTCATTTGTTGATAAGTTATGATTTATAGTAATTGGAGTTTCTCTAGTCTAATGCTATTTAGTATGGAGTCGACTCACTAACTAGAGTACTTTAATACTACAGTCATCAGTGATCAGTTATGACTATTTTCCAGGCAAGAGCGTCCATAAAGCACACAATCACCTCTAATCAAAGGGAATGAGGATGCTAACACACCAAACCGGGAACTTTCAGCTCATAGACAATCCCCGATATGCACCCAAAGTAATCCTCGAGGATTTGCAATGCCATACATATGTGAAAGGTCATAGAAGAAATGATTACTAGTGGAAAATGATCTTCGAAGCAATGACTGTAAAATACTCAACAAACAAAAAAATTAAAAAGTGTTCTGTTTGAATGTGTTTTTACCAATCCAAGATTTCAAAAATGAAAAAATAAAAATAAAAACTTTTGACAATCATGGGAAGATTTTAGTTTGTGACAGAAACAATGAATCTGAGGTGGTGGCACTTAAGGAAGCTTACCGATTCTTCCTGTGAAGCGGAAGCCACAAGATTGTTGTTGAGTAGATTAGAGGTCAACCCACGGAGCCTCAGACCTGCTACTCCATCAAACCCTGAACAGTGGGAAACATTAAGTCCCTTAAACCCCAAATTCAGAACCCTCCTCGAATCCAAACAACACCGCGCTACTGCCTTGGAACCATTCCTGCTCCGATGCAAAGCCGGAAACGAAGGAACTCCCCCCGCAACCACATTCTTCTTTATACTGCAATCAACTTTACAAAACGCCATCTGCACAGACATTGTTATCTACAAAACTACTCTCAGATTTGTATTTTATTGATCACCTACTGCAAAGTGTCTCCAAATGTTTCAGAACAAACGCAGAGGGAAAGAAAATAAATGGTTTTAAAATCTGGATTAAAATTGCTATTAAGGAGGAGGTGCGGCAGAAACTTGGAGCAGTGTTGCAGCGACTGCAGAGTGCTACTCCATGAACAACGATACCTTGCCTAGGTGCCCGTTGTTTTCAAGAGCGCATTATTTTTCTAATTACCCAATTAATGATTAAATTAAGTGTAAGACCCTCCCATCAACCCTTTAAAGCCCTTCAAGATTCCTTCTGTCCACGTAATCGAGGCCTTTATGTGCTTTCGTGGATTTGTATCAGCCGTTGATATCACAAGATGTGCAGATATTTTAGTTAGGTGCCAACAATCTGCCTTTTAACAGGCCAAGTTTGCAAGTTTGGAACTTCATGAATGCCATTGTCAACTTTACGTGCGATGGGAGGAAGGAACGAGGGACCAACATTTTCTCTCCCAACATCCATTAATAACACTCTTATCAGTGAAGGGTTAGGCGGATTGTTTGGTTCAGTGGACTTTCTTTCATTCTACCAAGGATTCTAATTTGATTCTTAGCTTACAAGTATGGAAATTTTTGGATTAATATTCTGTTCTATTCGTACATGTTTGGTTTTGTTTTTAGTTTAGTATTTATATTCTAAGTTAAATTTATGGGTGTGGAAATGATCTTTAAATTAGTCATTATGTGTTGAATTTAGTATAAAATTTATTAACTCGTTTGTTAAGATGCGGTATTTAAGAACGTCTTAATTTACTTTTATACTATTGGAGAGCATCCACGAGAAATCAAAAGAGAAATCAAGATACAATACTTTTATACTATTGGAGAGCATCCACGAGAAATCGAAAGAGAAATCAAGATACAATAAAAATGAAATGAAATTTGTAACAATAATAACCATTTTTGAATAACTTCAAAAGAGAAAAATATGTAGACAAGTATTTAGAATTCACAATGCAAACGAATAGACAAAAAAGCCATCAAAATTACATAAGATGTACCTTGGGAAAGCACTCAAAAAAAAAAACCTAACCTCCAAAAGCACTTACACACTCAATGTATGTTTATCTCATAAACAAGATTACAATACACTTGCAAAGTCTTGATGCAAGGCTTTTGAAACATCAAGCTCCCTAATCACATGTCATGTGAACAAGCAAATGAAAATTGTGTAACCAAACATCCCAATACATGCTTCCTCTCCTCATATATACAACTTACAAAAGATGCACAATCAACCTTAGCCAACCTCCACAACTACTCATATGTTTGCTTTTATAGAAAATAACATGCATAAAACTACCAAGTGATGTTATGTAAACCATGAGCTCACAAGACAATGTCCCCCTCATTTACTTTTTGGTACTAAGTTTTCCCTTATGCTACTAAGTTTTTTCAATGTGAACCTACATTAAATATTTATCCCAATGTTGCATACGCTATACATAGTGTCCCCAAGAGTATCTAACCCATGTGACACATGCATCCCTAGATTCCCTAGATGCACCACAATTAAATATTACATTTTATATTACAAGCATTATGCAACACAACTTTTCCCAACCATAACATTATAAAGCAATCAAAATTAAATTAGTTGCTTTCATCAACATCTTAGGTATCTTATTGTCTTTAATCATTTTCACCAAACCATTGAATAGGTAACATAGGTTTTACCAAAGGAGAACAATCATAGCCTAGTAAGCTCTTAAGCAATGTCTATCGACATCACCCCTTTATAAACATCAAGATGAGTGGCTTTTAAGCATCATTTTATGTGAAGATCATTTTCAAGCGTAAGGTTGAAATCTGCAAGCAAGGTTTGGATCCATAGTTGTGGAGATTAGTTATATAGTCATAAAAGTGAATCAAAGCATTAAACAAAGATTTACTAATACAAAGGTGCTTTTTCGACATGACACATAGCTTTGCTAAATTAGTGAATTTGTTTCAAACATCTGACATAGCAAGATCTTTATTGAGTTTTGAGCTAAGTATTCTTGGTTTTTTTGTTTACATTTGAGAATTTATTTCAATAATTTTATCAATCGAATCTCATTAATAACCAAGGTTGCTTTCTTACTCATGTTGAGTGATTATTTTACCCATATTTAAAAAATGCATCAATTTTTGTTTTCATTTTGGTGAACTTGTTTGATCCTACACCCACATAGGCCTTGACCTTTCTAGGAAAAGATCATGCATGCACCTCTAGTACCATAATATATTATAAATATTATCTTGATAAAGTGCAAACAAACTAAGTTTGTAAAGCATAAACAAGACACGATCATTTCCCTCATTAACCTTTCAAAGTGAATATAATAGTAAACAAATCTACAAAAAACTAGTGTCATTCCAACTTGTAAACAATACTTTCAAAAGAACAAGAATGAGAGAGGAAGAAAAATGGAAACAACCATAAGAAGAGAAGCGACAAAAATAAACCCTAGGAAAACCCTTTTGAGAAAAATTAGTCTCCAAAGCACACACATCCAATGTATTATTCAACAACATCAATGGTTACAATACATTCATAAAACATCCATGTAAGCTTCAATGAGATTAATACTCTTCCTCCTCTAATAAAAAATTGGTAACATAACCCTACAAAATACCTTCCATGCATCATCTATCTCATACCTCCAATATATAGAGGCCCATAAAGTACCAAAACTAAATATCATAGGCCCAAATAAGGTCCCAAAATATCATGATATGAATTCTCAAAACCTCGCATGTGTGGACCAATCCCATAATAAATAATTCTTACACAAACATCTTTGACTTCCATTATGCAAGTTGGAATATGAGATCCCCCTAAGTGTCTCACCTACTTCCCATATTCACCCTTCTAGTGTCATACCCTCATCTTATCCTATTAGCACCCTCCCTTCCTCTTATGCTATTAGTATCATACCTTTGTGGTCATGTGTTATATCTTTTATCGAGTCACATCTTCCTCTTGTGATTATAACATTCCCACCACTCCTTTTAGTACCATATCTTTACCTATTTTCTCACATCCTCTATATACCCCTTCTAGTGTTTCTCATGTTCTCACTACCATTGTCTTTATTGCTACCCTTGATGCACTATTATAAAAGTTTTATAGAGTAGAGTGTAAGTTTGATTTCATGCCTAGTGGATAAAATACAAATGAATATATTCCTACATAACACAGTCTTCTTTCTTTTGAGATAGTGGCTTAGCCATTACCAATTAGTTTTGTGGTACCTTGCTTTCAAATGTACAATGAAAAAGGTGACCCAAATACATATTCACAATATTTCAAAGTTGTATGTATAGATTATATATGAAGACAAATTATTGAGCAAATTATTTCCACACATATTGAGGGACCATTTTATCTAGTGGTTCTATTCTTTACCTCTTGGATTTGTTCATTGCTTTTTCCTCAATTATCCAAATCTTTTCTTAATTTTTTTTTGTGAATATGGATTTGAGGACTATCATTGTTTATGTATTTGAATGTGCTTAAGGGCCTAACAAGATAGTGAATGAATATGTGATTATATTTTATAGTCTATATGTGTTAAGGTATAACATTACCTTCTTAATAATGAGTGATAGGTGATTTTTTGTAGGGATAAGGGTAGTGTATATTTGAATAGTTATGCTTCATTCATGGATTTATGAACTCATGCTAAGAATGTGGAATTAAAATTATTGGCTTCCAATGTATTGAAATTTGTATCTTCTTGTTTGCATTTTATGTCTTCTTACACTTGCAATTTTCAAAGGAAAAGTAATGTTTAGAAGATAAATGATAAGAGAGAAAATCATAGTATCAATCATACGTGGAGTGCTTCTAATCATATTACTTTTAAGCTTCAATTTTTTAGAAAAAATAAAATATTAAGTGAGATCTTTAATAACATGCTTCAAAGTTTGTTTAATGCAAATACAAGTACTCTTCCTCTTATTTATCGATTGGATCCATCTAGACCTAAGACACATAATGAGTGTGTATTTTTAATTATCATAGAGTTGATAGAAATCATACACAAAGTTTCATGACATTAAGACATGAGGTACAAGATCTAATTAACAACGACACGATGCATTTGGAGGGTGTTAATGGTAGAGGCAATCCTTCGATGGATTATCCTATCAAAATTGTGTATTTATACAAATGTTCCTGCATCACATATTCAATCTAATAATGTGGACTTTCACCATGCACACTAGCATATAATAAGTGATTTGGCACATAAGAATCTACATAAAGATGTTATTAATGGGCATTGTATAAGTCTTCATTCACATTCATGTATGGATTATTGTGTGAGCATGGATTGTGGCAGATATACTTCTCCTTCTCTTGTTACTGCAATAATTTTATTTTATTATGAGCAGAAAACCCATAGAATTTATTATGGCCCATTATATATGTGAGGTTCATTATGAAATTATCCATACAATAGATTTCATATTGATTCTACCAATCAACATAATATATGTACTAAAGATTTTTTATGTAATCATCATCTTCATTAGAGTAGTTGTGCATATTTAAGTGTTTCTTTAAAGATGACTAATGGCATACTTGTTAATTATTTAGTTTGCATCATTTTTTGCATAGTAGAGGTTTATCAAGACCAAGATGGTTTTCCCAAAGGCTATTTAAGTAGAGCATTTTGATCAAGATAACTCTTTGGTCAAGCCCAAAGTTGATTGATGAGAACCAACAACCTTTTGTAGCCTTGATATTATGCATTAAATATTATTCCTTTCGAGTGAAGAAAAATGGATTATAGTAGTAATAGCAAGCACACATATTCATATCAACTATAACCAACCTTGAATGGGAACCTCATAATCATACTTCAACATATTGACCAAGGGAGGATTAACATTCAAACACCCTAACATTATAATAAGGTAGATATTTCATTCAATTGATCCACCTGCTTTCTTTACTAAATAAGGTAGCTAAAAGCTCTTGAAAAATAATAGGGAATTTTAAGCACAAGCTTTTTGTTTCAAGATGTTGGTTCCCAATATTTTGTTCTTAGACACTTCTCTACAAGTGGGTTTCAAGGAGGTGCAAGTGGTATGTCATGTTATTTCTACTTTTAAAATATTTTATATTTTATTTGGGAGGCCTTCACTTGTGTAGACACCTAAATATTTTCCTAGTATACCCTTCCTCCAATCAACCAAATAATTACATCAGCTAGTCAAATACCCCTCATATAATGCCCCCTACCTAATTAAATAATCCTATTATTCAATGTCCCTTTTCATCTCACATAATTAAAATAACTTTATTGATATTTACACTTATTTTCCACCTCATGCATGGCTAAACCAATTAAATAATATTACTATCTAATTATGGTTATATTCTCTCCATGAAATTATAAAAATAAAGAGGTCCTAAGTACACTTTTCCCCCACATCCCTCATAGTTACAATATTCTCTCCACCAAAATCCAATAATAAAGGGGTCCTAAGTACACTTGTTCCCCACACCCCTCATGGTTGCAACTACTTACTATTTTTGGTAAGTGCATCCTAGCCCTTCACATTCCAACAACCTCCATCATAATGCTGCATTCTCTCCTCAATCCTAGGGAAGTCCTTTCATTCATCCTCCACCATTGATCTTTCAATCACATCTCCACCATCCATTGCCTCTTCCAAAAATCTATAAATTCAGGCACACTCTCATCCATTCATATTTGATAATTATGTATTATCAAAATTGGTACCTTTTATGTAAGAGCATCCATATTCTAACCATCATTGAAGAAAATCACTCTCAATAATGGAGTTTGTGGTGACTTTGCATTTGAGTGTTTATGTTGTTGCTTTGCTTTTGTGTTAAATCGAGGTTTGTAGTAGTTTGGAATAAGGAGCATGTGTTTTGTTTCTATTTCCTACTTGATTTCTAAACTAGTGCTTCAATTTTAGTGACTCTGTTGGGAAACTTCCCATTGTCTAACTTCATCACGTGTTTTGTACATCTTATATTAGTTTTGGCTAATAGGTTTTTGCAAGTTCCTGCATCGTTTTGAGTGGTTTTAGAGATTGGATTTTTATAGGCTATTTTAGGGGTGAAATGAAACTCATATTTACATTTGGAATGGCCCACAAATGACTTTTGACATATACCACTTTATAGTTTTCTCATAGGAATTTTTATGTTTTTTGTAAAGCTCTCGATTTTATGATACAAAATTCCATATGACAGTACAATCCATATTGTACAAACACCATCATACATCGACATAGGAAAATGTTCAATTTTGGGATATATATAGTATTTTGTATACACAATTACAAAAAATATATACACACATATATATTTCATTTGCATATAGTCACTATATATTTGTTGTATGCCATATATATTTGGTAGATACTCGCTATATATGAAGTAGGTTTAGTTTGTGGGTTACCACCAGAGGTAGATACATAAATATCATAGGATCATAGGCATAATACATATTGTGTATATGCCTTAAATTACCTAAGCCAAGAAAATTGTGGGTTTTCAAAGAATACCATTATTTTTTTTACAAAATTTAAGAGTTGTCTAACACATACAATCAGTATTAATAAAAAAACATGGGTTTTTCAATTAAAACCTCCTAAAACTATTAATACCATGGAAAATGAGGTTGAAAACCACTAAATTCCTATAAACTTGTGTTATCGATGCTCAAAGTTGACAATTTTATTTTAAACCAACTATGTGTATTATTTTTGAGCTTTTTTAAAGAGTTTTAAGTCAATGTCAAGTGTGGTGTAGCCTATGATATTCAAATTGAGATGCTTTTATTTTTCTCCAAGTCAACTCCTACTCATATTGGGGAACATGAGCTCTACCATCCCTTTAGCCCCCAATTGTGTGGGCGAGTAAAACTATGGTCATAACCATCTCACTAGGGGCTTAACCCCAACACTTAGACCCTTAGCTCCTTCAACAACTTGGATATCACTAGGCCAACTAGGGGCTAGCCACTAGGGGACTTAAACACCCACCCCCCACTCCCATTTCAAATTCTTAAACATCACCTATCAGTCAAAATATCTTTATTTTTTTTATTTTTTGTCAGATTTTTTAAATTTTATAGGTGTTGGAAAGACAAATCAAAGCCCAATGCAGTGGATTACGTAGAAAATTTAAAAATTGTTCCATAACTTAGGTACACTCCTTCAAAGTTAGTCTTTTATTTTCAAACTTCAAACATCAATAAATTTTACATATGATATCATTTTGAGTATTTTTTAAATTTGTCAAAAAAGCATAATCAAATTATTTTTTAATATATATTTCTATAGGAATAACTTTTTTTTATTTGTGGCTAACCTTTGCATGCATTTCCTTTCATGTGTCAAAGACTTATATCCTTCAAACTACTAACTTGGTGGTTTTGCATGACATATTTTGAAGATCTGATTATAGACATTTGTTTTACTGAGTGCTTTGTCTACTTTTGTTGTTTATCACATCACATCAAAAATTGATTTAAAATTTATCTACATATTTGAATTTTGGGTTTAAAATTTATGCACGTCTTTTAATCCCCAAGGTACTCTTATGTATGTTCTCCTCTCACATCCTAGCATGATATTGAGGATCAAAAATAAGTGTTATATTATTGTACTTTGAAGGGGCTTGTCTAGTGATTTAATCACTTTATAGGATGACCCCAACTCTATTGTTTTGACAAAGTATAAAAAGCATAGGGTAAATTGAAAGATATGACTCATGGAAGGGAATTTTTTCATTTAAGCCAAGCCCCCGAGAACTTTATACCTTGCAGAAGTGAAGGGGAATAGTGGATTACCCTCTACTCTAGACTATTCAATATTGTTCACTTTCATATTCAAAACTTAGGCCTCACATACCCTTGTGGCATTTTTATGGTTCCCTTAGAATGTCTTCTAAAGCTTATTTTAAGACCATTAGTCATCTTTCCTTGTAGTACATTAAATATTGGTTAGGCCCGAGAAGTTACTCACAACATGCTTTCAAGGTGGGGAGATAGAGCTAGCCTTGAGCAAGGCTTTCTCCTCTAAGGTAATGTATGCATAGGCGGTACATGACCTTCCATTTCCTAGCCATCCATCACTCAATAAACAACATATTTGTAGGCCTACAAGGATTGATACACCCTTATTGAATAATTTAGGTTTTTTGTTGTGTCTTTTCCATTTTGTGTTGTACATACCAAGTGCTTGTTTGTAAACCTTTCCATACCAAGTCATGTTAATTTGGATTTTTTTAAACCTTTTTTGCTTGTTTCAAAACATAATCCCAATTGGTATCCTTGAAACAAAAATTTCAAGCCAAGTTTAGAATAACCATCACCTACAATCTTAGTGCTAAAATCCATTCCACCTTGGTCATAACCTCATCCCAAAACACATAGTCCAAAAAATGATAGTCCTATATATTGTGATTTCCTCCTATTATCCAATCATTCACACCACACCTTTGTGTTCAAGGGAATCATCCCTTTGTTCCTCGTTATCCATTGTGCAAGTAGTAGACGACCATAGTCATCCTTGAATCACATCTAAAGTCTTTGAAACCATTAGGTATCATTAATCATTAAACTATCACCATCCTTTATACACATCATCTTTATAGTCCAAATCCTATCATCGTCAAAAGCAATCTTTAAGCACATTTGAAAGCATCCCCTTTGAATCTCCTTTAATCAACCCATCACTTATTCCATTCTTTAGGACCCTTAATATATTCTGGCACTAATAGACGAATCCTTGGAATTCTACAACCTTATGTGGATTCCAAAATCTAAGTCAAATCAAATCATCTTTAAGATCCAAGAGTGTAACATATACTTTAATCCAAGTTTAGTAAAAAAAAATTGCATATTCCACATAATCATATATTCCCATTTTTGGGATCATCCTATCATCCAAGTTATTTCCAAGTCATCCACTACATCAACCTAAGGTTATCCTTCATTTTTAGGAATTGATTCTTCTTTTGGCATAATCACCACAAGTCCAATCTTTTGAGTCCTAATTTTTCCTCCTTTGTCACTCATTTGATATAATTCCAATTTCACCTATCACATCCTAAACCAAGACCAATGGCTCTTAGCACAAGATGAACCACTAGACTAATTGAAGAAAAAAAATCCTTTTCATAATCAATCCCTTATAGAAAGGTTTCCTTTTCTAAGATAACCTTATCAACCCCAACATGATAAAATTGAAATTGATGATGACAATCCCAACCAACTTGAATAGACTATTGATCCTAATCCCATCCTAAATTTTGAACAAGGACATGGTCTCATAGAGAGATTCATTGAAATAAAGAAATATGCAATCCTTAGGCAAGTTATAGAATCAAGAGGAAAACTACCTCTTGGTTACAACCTCTCACAACTTGTCACTAAGTACATCTTGATCCCTTGGATCATGATCACACCTATTATAAAGTTCCAACCACAACCTATAATTTACTCCATCCCATTCATGACCACACTAACCCTTGTTTAGACTATGATACTCTCTCTCGAGGAAAACAATCCATTTCCATTAGAGGAAACCACTATATCAAGAATCTATTCCACCTAAAATACACTCATCCTTCAAAGTGGGTTTGAAAATATTTTTCACTAGTCAAGTCACGTCCACAATAAACACCCAACTTGGAACTAAAGTCAACACTTCTCATGTAAACACCATCTCCATTCCCTTTACTAATCAAAATACCTCCCATATCCCCACTTCCACAATGAAATTTATAGATTTTGAATCTCCACCTAAGATCAACCTCAACTCCATGAATTACATCACCCCATACCAAAAATTCATTCTTCCTAAGACTTACAACACACAAAAACATCAATACACACTTCTTTACCTCTAATGTTGCCTAGTTCTTTGATCAAGAGTATTAATCCATGAAAAAATCCCTTAAAGGACTCCAAAGAGGATCTCAACATAAAAATCATATAATTGTAAGGATTTGTGTCCATATCCCTTTAATTGGTCCATATCACAAGTCTCATTCCCTACCACTTTCAAAATTCCTAACTTTGACAAATACAATGAGAAGGGAGATCTCAAGGAGCATGTAAAAGAACTCTTCATGGTTAACTAAGAAGTGGCGCAAAAATATGTATACATACTACACTTATTATCTTGTAGCCTCCAGGTGGACAAGCACTCAAATGGTTCTTGCACCAACCTAAGGGGTCCATCAAGTTCTTTGGAGATCTAGTAGAAAAATATGTTAAAAAAATTTCCTATAACATGGAGCATGAGCTAACCAACATGGAACTATGTAATACTAAATAAAATATAGGGCAAATATTTTTATTGTTCCTTAATGTTGGAGAGCTGCAGCTAGTAGGTTTTCATGGCCAATATTGGAAAAACAACTCGTATACATTTTTTCACAAATATCAATCCAAAATTTTCCTTTCATCTACAAGTCCAATGTGTCACTTCTTTTGATGAACTCATCAAAAAAGGAATCTAAATTGAAGAGTCCCTCATTGCTAAAGGGGTGATAAAACTTTACTCTATGGAACAAAACCAAAATGATAAATAAAAAATTTCCAATGATAAACTTAAATTATTTAACAAAAATAAGAATGTAGTTGGAGATGAGGTTGTTGATTCAAAACATCCAAGAAACCTTGTCCATCACTATTCCATTTGGACCCCCTAAATATGGTAAAAAAAAAGAGATAATTCACACCCCTAGGGGAACCTATCAAGGTACTCCTTCATCGACTAGTCAAGGCTAACATGGTTTCCTTTTTACTTAAAAACCCTTTGATAATAGTCAACTAAAACCTTGTTGGTATAAGGAGGATGAATATTGTGATTATCATTGAATCAACAGTCATGGCATAGGAAAATTTATGACATTGAAAAACCATATCCAATATCGTGTTGATAAAGGTGAAATCAAAATTGAAGGATAATCGCACACCTCACCTAATCAAGAGTTGGGTATATATCAAAACCATCTCCTAGGCATAATCAACATCACACTCAATGACAAGAATCTCATACGAACACCGTCCATCGCCATAAAAAATCCTTATATCTATGACTTTATTATTAGACACATTGAGTAATCTTTAATGAAGGAGCTCATACCATTAAAATAAAAATGCTCGATTATATTGTCATGACCTGAGATGGAAAAGTAACAATCTAAGGCTCCACTTTACCCAATCCAAACCAAAAATGATATGACCTCCTCGACCACCTTGAGTGAACTCTAGCCCATATTTCAATTCTTGAGCTATTATGAACATCCCCCCTCATAAGCATATCTTATATCAGATCTTACAAGAATATCAATTTCCTAATAATATTGACCCTTCATGCTTCTAGGCTCTTGTTGGTCATCTTTCCACAGACCATTGTCTCACATTCACTCCAATATACCATTGCCTCACATTCACTCTAAATGATTTTCCTCCCCTTGATCCATTACATAATTGTCCCCTCCTTATCGAGGTTGTTATTTCCAAACACAAAATAAAATGTGTTCTCATAGATAATGGATCAACGCTAAAAATTTGTACACTTTGACTACTATAACTTTAAGGTTATACAACATAAACCTTGGGATCTCAAAATATCACCATTAAGGCCAATGATAACACAAAGATAGAGTCAGTTGATGTTTTTTACCTTTCAATCAAGGTAGGACCCTCATTACAACATACCTTATGTCATATCTTAGATCTAGACCTGACATATAACATCTTTCTTGGTCAATCATGGCTCCATACCATGCAAGCCATACCATCTACATACCATCAATTTCTTAAGTTTCCATATAGTGGCATATAAATTATTGTTCCTAGTGATCTCCACCTATTTTAACATTGTAATATGTTAGAAGAAAAATATGACAACCATTTTCCATCTTTTGACATCGTTCCCAAGTCTCCTTCCATGAAATCCACATCATATATTAACCCTAGTAATTTACCTTCCATGTCTTCCACTCCATCCACCGAGCAACAACCCCTATTATCTACATTAAAATTCCTCGATAAAGAATGTGGAGAATATCAAATCCATGAATCCCTTTATATCACTAAGTTGTCCATCTCACCTTGATCATTCGATTGACCACACCCAACAGTTCAAGATCCCCTCCTCGTGCTACAATGGGGGCCCACCACCTTCCTTTTTAATGGATATCTTATTGATAAGGGCATAGAGGTATTTAATCCTATATGGATTTAAAAATATGAATAGTATGCTTGTTGCTTTAAAGAACAAAAATATCCCATCCCCTTGCACATTTGTAGAAAAATGAAATATGAAGGCAAAGGTCTAGGTTTACACAAGAAAGGCCCCCTCGATCTTATGATTTAATAGTAAATGATGGAAAATTTGGCTTATGATATGGTGCTTATTATGATGTCCTTGTTGAGTTTCCTAATAATATTCGGCACACCTATTCTAATCTCGATGATAAAAAAAATCACATGTCATTCTTAGTCCTTTTGAAGAGCTTGTTTCCATGAACCTATTCCATGACAATGTCATCCTCGTCATTCATCTTGATCTACAATACCTCAAACTTATTGATTGAGACCAACACAATCCTCCTACCTTGGTATAAATTCCAAAATGATGAAGCCATCCTAGAGCTTATGCAATCATGTGACCAAATTCCTCTAGAAGGTCATAAACAGGGCTTTTAGATCCTATTGATTTCATTTTCATATTTCAAAGAAAAAGAAAATCTTTAGAGGATTCATCAAAACCCACACTTGATACAAATACACCCTTTGACAATGAGCTTCATCTTATATTATCTCTCACCTCACTTCAAGATGGGTCACCACTCCTTATCAAGGAAGTTGTAGACATAAATTTGGGTACAAAGGGGACACCTAAGTTGACATAGATAATAGTTGCTTTAGATCTTGAGTTGAAGACAAACATCTCCATAATACTTGGAGATTATCCAATTCTATTTACTTGGTTTTATATTGATTTACATGGCTTAGACCCATCCTTGGTCATTCACCACCTCGTGGTACGACCCAATACCAAACCAATTTACAAAAAATAAGAAAAATGCATCCTAAGGTGGCTCTCCTAGTAAAGGAAGAACTTTAGAAATTGCTAGATGTCAAATTCATTTGGCCTATCAATTATCTAAAGTGGATTTCTAATATAGTCCTAGTGAGCAAGAAAAATAAAGGAATGAGGGTATGTACAGACTTCAGGGATATCAATAAAACTTGCCCCAAAGATAATTTTCTCCTTTTCAATATTGACATCATAGTAGATCTAACAACTAGCCATGAGATGTTATGCCTTCTAGATGGATTTTTAGGAATAACCAACTTCAAATAGCACTAGAATACCAATATAAGACAACCTTTATCACCCCATTGAGAATATTATTTTATATAGTCATCCCATTTGGTCTAAAAAATGCTAGCGCCACATATTAGAGGACCATGATCATCATATTCCATGATATGCTACATGATATTGTTGATGATTATGTGGATGACATCGTAGGCAAATCAAAACTTAAACCAAATCATCCAACTATCTTCTTTCATATTTTCCAGAGGCTCAAAGAGTATAAGGTCAAATTTAATCCCAACAAATATGTTTTTGGAGTCACATTAAGCAAGCTCTTACGGTTAATTATTTCTATATGTGACATCAAAGTAGATCCAAATAAGGTAAAGCCAATAACAAAAATGCCACCTCCTAGGAACCTTACACAAGTACACAACTTATAGGGAAAAATCCAGGCCATCAGATAATTCATAGCCCATGAAGTAGACAAGTGCCATCCTTTTTCACATCTACTCCAAAAGAATGCCAACTTTGAGTAAGATCATCCATACTAAAAAGAATTTGACTAGATTAAATAATACTTATCCAATCCTTCAGTCTTAGTGGCACCCCCTCTAGACAGGCCTTTGTTTCTCTACATCCCAGTTACACAACATGCCTTAGGTTCCCTCTTAGCTCATCATAATGATCAAAGAAGAGGGAATGCCATCCATTAACTCATTAGGACATTAGTGGGATGTGAACTCAATTACACATCCATGGAGAAAGTTTCCCTTGTAGTGATGTTTGTCATGTAAAAACTTTGACATTACATGCTTGATGCTACCATCCATCTTATTGTCAAAATCAACCCATTGAATAATCATTGTCCAAAGCAACCCTTATTGGTAGAATAGCAAAGTGGATCATGCTCCTTGGCAAGTTGTATATTGAGTATGTCAATCATAAAATAATTGAGCATGTTATACCATATTAGTTAGTAGAGGCTCCCTTTCAAGACCATTATCCTTTGACAACATAATTCTCATATGAATCCATCCTTCACATCAAAGAATCCAAACCATGGACAATATACTTTGATGGATCATTTACCTCACATGGTTTAGGTGTTAGCACTCTTTTCATCACTCTCTAAGATGATTTCATCCCTCAAGTATTATACATTAGCTTTCCCTATGGAAACAACATATTAGAATGTGAGGCATTAATATCTAGTCTAAAACTAGCAGTACACTGAAAAATCCAACATTTACAAGTCTATGATTATTCACAATTAGTGGTCAAATAGGTTAATTATGAGTTCCTTACTAAGGATGACAAACTCATACCTTATAAGTGCATGGTGGATAATTTTAAACAAATTTTCTTGGATATATCTTTTGATTAAGTTTCTTGAACCAACAAAAATTTGTCAATGTAATGGCCACTATTGGATCTCTTTTGGATATGCCAAATTATGCTCGTGAGTATCACTTTCTTTTAGAATAACTCCTCATACTTTCTTATGATCGCTTGGATTGATATTATATGTGATATTGTTAGTCTCGATGCCCCTTGGTACAATGATATCTATGCATATATAAAAAATCAAACCATTCCTCCAAACATGTTATCCACCAAATGCAAAGCCTTTATTCAACACACCTCATGTTACACCCTCCTCAGAAGCACACTCTATCATATGAGCTACGATGACACTTTTATTAGATGTTTCAACTTGGTTGAGGTTAATCTCTACACTAAAGGGAATTTGTAATGGTGTTTGTGGTACTCATATAAATTACATGATATTGGCCAAGAAACTCCTTCACATAGGATATTACTGGCCTACCATGGCATTAGATGTCCACTAATATGTGAAAAAATGGCTTACTTGTTAATAACATGGAGACCTAATTCATGTACCATAACAAGCTATTTAGTCTATTACCACTCCATGGCCCTTCTCTACGCAAGGCTTCAATATCATTGGAAAGATTGATATATTTAATTAACAAGACAATTGAGAGGGGAGTGAATCAGTTGTAGCAAATTAAAACATCAAAACCCTCAATAGTAATCAAATCCACATGCATTCATCAAACCCTTATTTTGTTAATGTGATTAAACATAAAATGCAAATATCAAAAAATGAAACAACAACACCATACACAAGAGAACACTAGATTTACGTGGAAAACCCAATGAGGGAAAACCACAACAAAGATTAGCTCACAATATAAGTAATTGAAAAATTGGTACAAGGGATCACTTCCATAATAGGACACACTATCCAAAAGGCTCATAGTCAGGGCTCACTACCACAGAAAGAAATACAAGAATATAGAAGAGAAATGTTACATAGAGAATACTTCTCAATGCAACAAGGAATCCACCATAATTGCTTGCACACTTTTGTAGCCTTGCATGAAAGATTTCAGACACCTTCAGCTCACTGTCTTTAGGAATCCAAACACTTGAAGTTCACATTTCTTTGCTCAAATTTGCATCACACACATCACTCGTATTGATCTCACATATATCTTGCTTCTCTCTTGCATCTCACAACATCACCACTCTTATTTATATCAACCTCAACCTTGAAATCCTTCTCCAATGTCGGAAACTATCCATTATACTTACAAATTCAAAATAGGTCAACACCTTAACATTCCCGCGGTGGATAGGAATGAAGGTAAGCTATATAAATCCTTAATTAGGACCCAAATAGATCCCAACACGCCTCAACACGCTTTCTCAAGCCTCGCATGTAGTGTTAACACAAGGTCGGCCAATTCCCATGTTAAAGACCATAAACATTAAGTACACGCTTCCTTAAATCAATTCATAACTTCTAGAAAACACAATTCTCCTGATCATGATCTAGAATAAACCTCAAACCACCTGAGATTCACCAAACACTTAATCCAAGCTCGCATCATACAAATACTTCAACTTAGAACAATTGGTAGACCTTATTCGCACACTGGCATATGAAACTCACTTTGTCCTACACCAAATCAAATAAAACCTTGAATATAGAAAGATACAAATATTATAAGAAACTTCCCAAATCTGCACGACCTGAAGCTAAATAGCAGAGAAATGTGAAGCAAATACATTTCTCCCAGGCCACATAAAACAACACTGAAAAACTAGTTCACATACTGGTGAAAATATCTCTCTGTACAACGATCCAGAAACCAAAATTATAAATATAGAAATCTCTAACAACCATGAACAACATATCAGATCCACACAGGCATAGCCTCAACATAGAAGAAATGCGAAGCACAATATCAAAGCACATTCTGAACACTTCATAACATAGTTTTTTTTGTTTATCAAATTTTCTCAAAAATACTTGGAAACCAAGTACCAGAGACATCATCTCAGCTCGTTACTTCATTCCAACTCATCTCCAGAAACAAAAACAAAAAGATAGCTCCAAGTACTCACAACACTTCTTCAATATCTCAACTACACATGCACAACCTGTAACAACCTCTCTTCCTCTTTTTTCACAATTTTCTCAATATCCTTGACATGCAACAAAACTTCTCAACACATAGTTGACATCAATGACAACACCAACCAATAGACTTCCTATTGACATCAATGACAACACCTTCATACTTGCAACAATCTCCCCCTTTTCCATTGATGGCAACACAAGATGTGAAAAAACATCAAAGACAACACAACAACTCTGAACACACTTTCTTATGATTTCCTTTATTTTCTCCCCCTGAGTAGATAATTTTTTTCATATGATACTTTCTCCCCCTTTGACATCAATGGCAAAGGACAAATTTTTTGTATTGTTTTCCCCCTTTGGCATAGAACCAAAATATCTACTTTGAATACTCCCCCTTAGGAGTACACCCAAATAAATTATCAACTCAATGACAACACATGACACTACCTACTCCCCCTGAGAGGTAGCCACCAACATCATTCCAGAAGAGAGATAGATCCATAGATCCATTTGATTGATGCACCTCCATATGCATCTAGTTCAAACAAGGAGGGGCAATAACCCCCAACTTCTCCTAAAGATACTCAAAAGTATCTTTAGGAAGAGCCTTAGTAAATATGTCAGCAATTTGATCCTTTGTAGGTACATACTCAAGTTTCACTTCATTCTCCATAACCTTCTCTCTTAGAAAATGATACCTAATTGAGATATTCTTTGTCCTTGAATGCATCACTAGATTCTTTAAAATGTTAATTGCACTTGTATTATCACAAAAAGACATAAATAGGCTCATCACACACTATTCTAATATCCTTCAATATCTGTCTCATCCACAATACTTGTGTACAACATGATGCTGCTGCGATATACTCAGCCTCTATAGTGGATAAGGAAACTGAATCTTGCTTCTTACTCAACCATGACACCAATCTACACCCAATAAATAATGCACCACCACTTGTACTTTTCTGTCATCAACACAACCAACCCAATCTACATCTGTATAGGAATTTAATATGAAATCAGTATCCTTAGGATACCACAAGCCATAATTTGGAGTGTCTCTTAAATATATAAATATCCTCTTGACTATTGCAACATGTGTTTCTTTAGGTTCTTCTTGAAATCTAGCCACAAGACAAACTACATGCATGATATTCGGTATAGTAGCAGTTAGATATAGCAGTCCACCAATCATAGATCTATATTTGCTCTAATCAACCTTAGGTGAATCGGATCATCTTTGCTCAATTTACAACCAATCACCATACGAGTGCATACTAGTTTGGAGTCATCCATTCCAAACTTCTTCAAATTCTCTTTAACATACTTAGACTGTGAAATGAAAATCCATTTATCTGTTTGATTGATTTGTAGCCCAAGGAAGAAATTTATCTCCCTAAACATTGACATTTCAAAATATTTTTGCATCTCTTCAACATTTCTTACACATAGCTTCATTGCCTCTAAAGATAATATCATCCACATACACAACCACTATCAAAATTTTGACTTCCTCTATTTTGAAGTAAAGATTACTATCTGTTGTGCCTTTATTACATCCTTGTTGTATCAAATATCTACCCAATCTTGCATACCAAGCTCTAAGAGCTTGCTTCAATCCATATAATTCCTTCTTCAATCTACACACCATATTCAGTTGATCTAACAACTGAAATACTTTTGGTTGTTCCATGTAAACTTCTTCTTCCAATTCACCAATTAGAAAAGCAAACTTCACATCCATCTGATAAACTTTAAAGTCTTTATGTGCTGCAAATGCTAAAACATTCTGATAGCTTCCATTCTAGCCACGGGAGCAAATGTCTCCTCAAAGTCGATTCCTTCCACTTGTGAGTAACCCTTACACACAAGTCTTGCCTTGTTTCTTACCACTTATCCATTCTCATCCTTGTTTCTGAATACCCACTTAGTTTCAATTATGTTCTTGTTTGTTGGTCCAGGAACCAATTCCCAAGTCTAATTTTTCTTAATTTGCATAAGTTCTTCTTCCATTGCTTTAATCCAATATTCATCTTTGCATGCCTCACTCACTGTTTTAGGTTCCACTTTAGAAAGTAAACATAAATTTACCTCAACTTTAGTAGCTTTGCTTCTTGTTAATACCCCTTTCGTCTTGTCTCCAATGATTTTTTCTTCAAAATAATTCTTTTGCACATACTTAGGGGGTCTTAGGGGTCTTCTTCGGAGCTTCTTCCTCTTCATTATGCACTTCTTTTTCATTAGCTTTTTCTTCTTCTACTTCTCTGCAATCAAGTTCATCTGACACATATCCATCCACTACAATTGAATTATGTAAATTTTCATCAACCTTAATATTTTCACTTCAACTATCTTTCTGAGCAATTTGTTGTAACATCTATAAGCTTTGCTTTTAGTAGAATATCTAGAAGGAAGATACCTTGCATTAAACTTTCCTAAGTTTTCTTCATCTCTTTTGATATAACATTTGCTTCCAAATACTCTAAAGTACTTCATAGTAGGAATCCTTCCATACCATAACTCATAGGGAGTCTTTGATCCATAATTAGAGGTTTACAAATTAAATTGTAAATTAATTCTAATTACGATATTCCCTGATCCATGTAGTATTGCGTGACTATGTTGTTTAACTATTGAAATTACAAAATAAGTTCACATTTATATAATTAATTACTGAAATGTTGTAATTAGAACTCAAATAGCGAATTGAAAAATGAAAAGAAATAGAGAGAATGATAGCTAGAAGATAGAAGAATAAGATAGAAGAGGAGATAACGCCGCTTGATAACGGAGTTCGTCCAATCAGGACTACGTCTCTGAGCCCACTTATCAAGTAGGACCGCTTTATTAATGCTTCCAAGCAATAGAAATGCCTTGTTACAATATCCAAGCTCCAAAACTTGCATGGAAACTCTCACAATCTCCTCTCAACACTTGAAGACACTCAAAAGGCCTTCGTGCTTACACTATTCTCCAAAGAATTATTTCTCCAAAAATGAACTTGACCCCTTACAAGCCAAAGCACACCCCTTTATATACCAATTTATTTTCTAATATGGTCCATAACCATATGATTTTACAAAGATTGCTTATCTCCCCTTTTTACATCATATGATTTTTACAAATCTCCATAATCCTCATAATTCCCCCTTTTACAATATAAAAATCACTAATATCTCGTTTACAAATCTTCAAAAACGCCTTAACAACCTTTTAATAATATTTTAATATATTTTAATATTTTAAATAAGCCCCCTCTTCATTATCATTATTCGGGCTTGAATATCTTAAAAAGATTAAGGTTAAATTTAAAGAGATTGCCTTTTAATTAGGGGGTATATTAATCATCTATCGGAGATTCGGCCTCTAAACTATATTTAAAATAAACTTGAACTCGAATTATTTTTAGAGCCATACAATGGCTTAGTTGTGGAGAGGATTTTTAGGGATGTGGGAGGTCTTTGGTTTGACCTCCACCTTTTCCACTTTTAGAATGCAATTTCAAACGTGGCTTTGTCAAAATTAACTGTTGTAATTTATAATATAGAGTAGTTCCTGCGGCTTAGTGGTGGAAGGCTTGGCTTGTTTGTAGGAGGTCATAGGATTGAAACTCATCCCAAATTTTTAGTAAACAAAACTGTTTCAGCAACCTGGACGATATTCCCAGCAGTGCCATGTGGCACCCAGCAATTGGGCCACATGGCAAAATATTATTTGCTCATGTATTGACATGTGTCATAATGTGGTTAGCCCGTGCCATCTATGCTTGTCACCTCAACATCCTGCCATGTGTCATCACTTGGTTGGTCCATGTCACCATCTGCCACATCATCATGCCATGTCAACATGCTGACGTCATCGTTTTGACTAGTTAACCTTCCTTTTGCAAACTTTGACCAGTGATATCTCACTCATACGTACTCTGTTTAACGCGAAATGAATGGCGTCGGAATCATGGCGATGAGCTCTTCGACATGATGTTGTTTTTGACCATTTTTGAGATGATCATTTTTTTTTGCCTTTGACTGGCCCTTGTACCAAGTTTGACCAGACCTTTAACTAAGCATAACTTTTGCATACAGACTCCTTTTGGGCCCGTTCAAGTTGCATCAGGATCATGTCAACGAGCTCTATCCAATGATGTTGATTTTGATGAATTCTGATACTATGTAAGTTTTAGGTATTCTGGATCCACCTGGATCAGTCTTTGTGCTATTAGCTTTAGCCTGAACTCTATTAAGTATGTAAACAATAGTGACTTCCGATAGATTTACTTTTTTCATCATAGTCCTAGTAGCTTCTTGAACAGTTTGGTTTTTCCTTTCAACAACTCTATTATGTTGAGGAGTTCTAAGGGTAGACAAGTGGCTCTTTATACTATGAACTTCACAAAACATGTTAAAATCATTGGAGGTGAATTCACCACCTTTGTCAGACCGCAAACATTTTATTTTTAGATCCATTTCATTCTCAACCATAGCTTTAAATGCCTTGAATTTATCTAATGCATCAAAATTTTCTCTAAGAAAAGTAACCCATGTCATTCTAGAATAATCATCAATCAAAAACATGAAATACCTATCACCTTACAGACTTCTCACTCTTGTAGGACCACAAAGATCTATATGTACTAATTCCAATAGTCTAGAAGCATATTGTTCCTTTCCTTTGAAACTACTCCTTGCTTGTTTTCCAAATTGACAACTCTCACAAACAACATTGATAGGCTTTGTGATTCTTAGTAGATCTCTCATTGCATGAACTGAACTAATTCCTTCTGAATCATCAAAATTCATGCGACACATCCTCCAGTGCCATAACCAATTATCACTAATCTGGGACATAAAACAATGTCCATCAATACCCTTAAGCTGATAAATATTTCCATCAGTCCTCTTACCAGTAGCAATCACATTTTCAGACCCTTTTATGATCTCATGTTTCATCCTTAAATACAAGATTATATCCTTTGCTACACATTTGACCAACACTCAAAAGATTATGGCTTAAACCCTTAACATAGTAAACATTGTTAGTATTATGCTTGCCATCAAAACTGATTGAACCTATAGATGCATAAAAATGTCCTCATACTCATTTTTATCCATTGCATATTTCATTTGATCGTCGGCATAATCATATCTCCATATTCATAAAACCATTCAAATATTATAACCATTTATCCATATTATAAGCATTTATTCATAACCATTATCCATTTACATAATCATTTATCAATCATTAATCGATGATTATTCCATTTTGTATTAATCATTAAAATATTCATACATGATCCATTTACATGTTTCATTAAATAATTTAAATTCATAAAATCATTTAATCCATTTTCATTAAATCATTCATCCATTAATTCAAAAATGCACTTTATTCTAAGCTTTTAAACATATACTATCGCATAAATAATCCCACTCATTTATCTCTCATTTCAATCAATTTCAATATGCATTTCTCCATCTCACTTTTATATCCCATATCTCTCTCGTAACTTGGATTCACCCTGTGAATTCATCTATAAAAAACTCCTTCTCACCAAAAAGCATACACATTTTGATACACAACTCCAATTTCATAATTCTCAAATCCATTCTACATAGCCTCTTGTGCTTTTGCTGCAAAAATTTGAGAGGAAAGACAAGATATTGTAGATAGGATGACAATGGAGTTATCTGTCCTTTTGAATGCATTTGCTTTGATTTCTTAAAATTAGTATTTCATTTTTGCATTTTGCTTTCATTTTGGAAAAGCTCTATTGGAATGATGTTGAATGTAGGTTGATTCTCATTTGTGAATGCAATTAGCTTTCAATTTTCATAGATTGGATTATATTATCATTTTCATAGCTATAATTTATCATTTTCGTAGTTGCATTTTCATAAATCAATCAAAAAAGAAAAAAATAAACAGGATAAACATCATAGCTGCATTTTCATAAATCAATCATATTTCATCCAGATAACAAAAAAATTTAAAAAAAAATCATTCAACAAAAAATTAACTTCAGAAATTTCAAATGCTAACTTTTTTTGGCTTATATATTTTTGATTTGTTAGATTGTGAGGCTCAGAAAATACTGAAACTTGGCAGGTAAATGCATATGTTTACCCTTCGTACATTCATTCATGTTTGCAGTATTTGATTCCAATGAACCTTCACCTAATCTTTCATGTCTACCTTTGATCTACACTTGGCAAAAAAATTCCAATGCCCTGAAAAGTTATTGGCAGAATTTTCAATAAGTTCTTCCTTCCAGCAATAATCACAACATTTCCACTTTCAACGCATCCTACAGTCCCAAAATTTCCACTTTCAACACATCATGCAATCACAACATTTCCACTTTCAACACATCCTGCAATCAGAGCATTTCCATCTTCAACATATCCTACAACCAAGGCATTTTCAGAATATTTCAATCATATAAATTTATCCTACAGTTATCTTGCAATGATTGTCATTTCACTCTCCAATCAACATGTGCTTTCACATTTTACATGAAGTTTCCTTTTAGTTTAGATCTCATTTTAAAATTAATTTTAATTTAGTTTTTTACTTTTAATTTAGCTTTTTAACTTTTAATTTAGCTTTTAAATTTTAATTTAGCTTTTAAAATTTAATTTAGATTTAACTTTTAATTTAGGTTTTAAATTTTACCTAGATTTAGTTTTTAACTTTTAATTAGATTTAGTTTTTAACTTTTAATTTAGATTTAGCTTTTAATTTCTAATTTAGATTTAGCTTTTTAATTTAGATCTGATTTCTAATTTAGACTTAATTTAGAATATAGATTTAATTTAATTTAGTTTTAGTTTTAATTTTTAATTCATATTTAGTTTTTAATTTAGAAGGTAGATTTAATTTAATTTAGGTTTAATTATTTAGATTTAATTTAATTTAGATTAAATTCTAATTTATATTTAATTTAACTTAGTTTAGATTAACCTTAATTTAGATTCTAGATTAATGTTAATTTTTCTCTTAGTTTAGTTTAATTCCAGGGCTAATTTTGTTTACTTGGCTTCTTTTGTAGGTTCGCATGTCAGAGATTTGAAAGGTGAAAACATAAACACACATTTGTCGAAGATTGGAAATCAGAAAGCTACTAATGACATTTGGTGCAGGACATTTCTTGAAGACTGTATTTTTAAAACCAGTTGTCTTTTAGCATAGAAAACACTTCAATTGGTGCTTAAAAATAACAACTATCTTCTTTCACATAGATTTAACTAGGGGGTTAATAAACCATTATTTTTCGTGCTTGTAAGATGGTAGGTATATGCTCTCACCTTGTGCAAACTCGGTGATCAGAAGCCAGACCCATCTCTTTATGTTTTTAATCCCTTAGAAGGGCCTACCACCCTGCTTCGAAAGGTGGGAACGACCCAAGCGGTAATAGGTTAAAGCCAAGCTCTTTCGAACCGCTATATAAATGTGTGGTTGCAATGAAAATTGTGATCAACAGGATGTGGTACGTGATAGCTCTCCCCTAGTATATTTATGATACGAAAATCCCTTGTTCTAAAGGTTGGGAGACCTCTCGAGGGAGTTTATCATAGTATCCCTTGAACTAGATGCCCTTACTAGACACCTCTTGTTTTAGAAACCAAAATCCTTCTATTTGTTAGCGCAGGAGGTCAGACCTCTGAAGCTATCTCACACTTTCGCGGTCCAAAGTAGAGATAGAAAACTCCTCTTTGGGGAATTCAGAGTTTGGTGTACTCGAGAAGTGAGTGTCGTGTAAGGGGGAGCCAGTGTCACCAAACTCCTAAGCTATTCGCTCTGAATAGGCATGGCTAGAGGAATCCAAGTGGGAACGCAACAAATATTATCTCTGTCAGCTTAGGACTTGTGCTTGTATTGCAACAATCAAACAAAATTCACTACCAAAAACAAACTCAAAAACATTTTATCTATTGTGTCTTGTGTGTGTGTTCAAAACAAATCTCAAACAAACACCACACCTAAAACTTACAACATTCAAACCTTGACACAAACTAGGCCAACACATCCAGAACAAGCTTGACATTTAAATCTATTTGGACCAAGGACTTGCTCACTTCATTCATCCATCACCTCATCTTTTTGCATTAGACATTCCCCATAGGTCAAAACTTTAGGTCATCCTTTTAGCTTACATAAACCTCTTGATTAGGAAGCCTATCAAACTTAGACTAGACTATAGCTTCAAATTTGTATTCTCTTAACTTTATCTTTCAGTCAACATTCATCCTATTCCTCGTCATTTGGGTTGGTTCCTCAACTCATCAGTCTAGTTTGAGACCATCTTGTCAATACATCTTATCGGTCTTTACTTTACCCAAGGTCATTGATAATCAAATTAGTTGCTATACCTATCTTAGTTTGATTAGCAATCGTATCTTAGGTTTTCCAGAGCTTTTACCCTTCATACTAGGTCATACTATTCCATCCTTTCATTCCACACTTTGCATACCTTAGTCATACACTATCATCACCTTGTCTCTTAATCCAGGTATTATTATTAGGCATCCCTATATATTCAAAAATACAAAAAAATATCACTTAGGTTGTATACCTTAGGAATAGGTGCATACCTTCCATTGCATTGGCATCTCTTAAGCTTCATACCATCCACCACCATGTATTCCCTTCACCTTGATATGCATGCTAGTCAAGTTGAATACCAATTAATTTGTAATGGTCAAGCCCAACAAGCCATATAATTCAAGAGACAATGGATTAATTCTCTATCCCAATCACCCACAACCCATAGTCAATCACCCATATATCCCTCTTACCAACAACTCATAAACCCTATCCCTCCATCCATCTATCCTCACTATCAAGAGTCCCTTAGCACAATCCATGCCATTAATCCACAACAAACATCCAATTATCACCCTTATCCTAACCTTGACAAGGGAAACCAACTTTCCACTAATCAACCTCCATGTCCTATTCTAGTCCATCATTCACTTCTCCATTCCAAGTCTCCACATCCTCTTGCATTCCTTCATCCACTAATCCATTCCTATTCACTCCATCCCAGGCTACATTTAGTCATGAAAATACATGTAGTCATGAAAATCATATTTTTGTCCAAAGTCACATTCCATTGCCTAAACTTGAGGATACATGTCAAGAGGAAAATCCAAGGCATGATATCATAACTTCACCTTCATGTCAAGATCGAAGTAGTCCATCCTGTGACCCCATCCTTAAGTCCATTCAAGAAGTCCTTCTAGATAATCATGGCATTCAAAATACACCTATCCTTGATCAAGATCCCATTACCAATCATGTCGTCCAAAACAAACCTATTTTTTGACCAAGATCCTACCCTTGAACATGAAGTCCAAAATGATCCTCTCATTGACCTTTATACCTTCCAATGACCACACATTTGAATATGACCCTATCCAAAGTCCAAGCACATCCATTCCCCAAAATGAGACACTTGCCTCCTTTGGACTCGTAGATGATCTTCCTCTAGAACAAGAGTCTCCTACTCTAGACATATTTGCAAATGATCAAGCTATAGTTGAATTCACTGGACTCTATGATAATTGTTGAAAAATGGAGGTAATTATGTAGGTTAAAGCTTGTAAAACTATGAGATTGTATATCTAATTAAGTGTTCTTTGTCACAATTCTTTGTGTATGATTATTTGTTTAAATCAATTTTACCAGTTGTAGAAAGAGACAAAAGATTGTAGAAGAATGAGACAAGAAGATAGAAGTGACACAACATATACGTGGAGAAACCCTTTTGGGAAAAAAATACACCACTATAATCAATAGTGCTTGTATTATTTAACCTTTGAATAAGATTACAATAACACTGTATCAATCCTTGATTGAGATGCTTCTTTTGCCTTCAACAATTCTTCTTCACAACCTGCAATAAACTCTCATACACTTGTTGCAATTACAAGATATTCATGCATTCCATGTGACCAAGCATGAATCCACACATCCCATCCCATGCTTCAAACCCTCACACATGCACAAGCTCAACCTGCAAACTGCAATCAAGATTACAAACTCTGATGCAATTGTTGCAATAAATAGACAATTATGAGTATTGTAAACTCCAAAGAGTTGATCAAAACAAGAGCATAAATCTCCTCTCATAAATCCATGCCTATATTGTGCAAGTAGAGTTCCTCCTTGTAACATGAAGTCAAAACCAAAGTCTCCTCAATTTAGGCGCCCCAAACTAAACACTTAATTGATCATTGGTCAAGAAAATATCTTGCAAGCATTACCTCAAAGTTGGTGCCCAAGAATGGGCCCACTTAACCGAGCCTTGTAAATATTTTCTCATGCAAAAGGTGTAACTTAAAGATGCCAACTTGGGCACCCAAGGTGGGTCCAAGTCAATCTTAGTTAACTAAAACATATCTCTCTACCAATTCATGCAAACACTATGCATGATTGATCATCCCCATTTAACTGAATGTATCCACCTGTTATCTGTCATGCATCTGAAGTCATTTAGTCATGCAACTCAAGTCAACTAAGGTCAACTAGCATTCAACTAAAACTAACTACATGCAACTGAAGATAATTGAACCATAACTGAACTGAACTCCACTCATGTAAATATCAATCCCTAATTTGTAGGATCTTTACATGCATTACTGAATTGTTATCAATCCTCCAAACAATTAACTTAAGCAAGGTGGGTTCCACCTTCCATGTGGGCACCCCATGTGCTCCTTTTTTTTAGGAGCTCTTCTTAGGTGTCCCCACATGTTCCTATCATTTATGAATAATTACAAATGTCAATTTACATGTTCACTTCATTCAAATTTAATCTCTTTCTAATCCTAGTGTTGGGGAACACTTTCCAAGGACTTAGGAGATACATGAAATATGTTTAGGATTGTAATTAAATGGCATCCTATTCCCAACAATAATGACCACTCTAAAAAATCTACGCCTAGATTGTAAAAGTAGAGTTCCACACTGTAACATGAAGTCAAAACCAAAGTCTCCTCAATTTAGGCGCCACAAACTGAACACTTAATTGAACGTTGGTCAAGAAAATATCTTGCAAGCATCACCTCAAAGTTGGCACCCAAGAATGGGCCCACTTGACTAAGCCTTGTAAATATCTTCTCATGCAAAAGGTGTTAACTCAAAGATGCCAACTTGGGCGCCCAAGGTGGGTCCAAGGCAATGTTAGTTAACTGAAACATATCTCCATCAATTCATGCAAACATTATGCATGATTGATCATCCCCACTTAATTGAATGTATCCACCTGTTATCTGTCATGCAATTGAAGTCATTAGTCATGCAACTCAAGTCAACTAAAGTCAACTAGCATTCAACTCAAACTAACTACATGCAATTGAAGACAACTAAACCATAACTGAACTGAACTGAACTCCACTCATGTACATATCAATCCCTAACTTGTAGGATCTTTACATGTATTATTGAAGTGTTATCAATCCTCCAAACAGTTAACTTAAGCAAGGTGGGTTCCACCTTCCATGTGGGTGCCCCATGTGCTCCTATTTTGTAGGAGCTCTTCTTGGGCATCCCCACATGTTCCTATCATTTAGGAATAATTACAAATGTCAATTTTCATGTCATTTCATTCGAATTTAATCTCTTTCTAATCCTATTTATGGGGAACACTTTCCAAGGACTTAGGAGATACACGAAATATGTTTAGGATTGCAATTAAATGACATCCTATTCCCAACAATAATGACCATAAGGAAGGTTTCTACATTGACTTGGAAGCACCGATCTCTTTTGAACAACAGTCAAAATTCAATGTTTCACAAAATCAAAACAAAGATATCAATCAGAAAGCTATCGCACATATCAATGAAGCTAAGACATCATATCAACTAGGATCATCCACTTTTATCAAATTAGGCTTTCTCACAGAGGAGAAGACTCTAAGTAGCAGTTTCCCCATACACAATGATGGGATCGCATCTTGCTTCCAAAATAACAAATATCCCATCGCAAATAGAATCTATCAGAGCATGTGGTATCAAGGAAGAGGACTAGGCCTACACGAGCAAGGAATTATAGAACCAGTACAATTTTAGGCAAATTCTAAACATCAAGGTCTTAGCTATTCTTCAATAAACAAATCTAATGATGTTAGTGGTACCTCCTCGATATTGGCGGCAACTTTATCTGATACAAACATCAAAATGGAGGCCATGAGTAGTTCTTACCATAAGGTTGCTGCCAACACTCCTTCCATATTTCAAACAAGTGTCTTGGTGATAGCAAAAATAAAAATAAAAAAAATCAAGAAAATAGTAAAGAGAAAAATTTCGTCCATTAGTGAAAACCATTCTTATGGTGCTTTGGATAAGTACCATGATAAAAACCTGGCAAACAAGCGTCGTGTGTACAAGAAATTATCTATGTGGACCATTACACTTTGGGGAAAGTTGTCTCATCTCCCATTCCCTTTGCATGACATTTCTTATGACATTTCCATCTATCCATTCAAGCCCTATCATTCCCATCCATTTTCCCACCTACCTTGATCTTGATAAGGATTGGAGTATAAACATAAATCACGCTTTGGGAAAAATCTTGACATGTCTATCCTTTGGTCATACACTATCCATGAAGTATCATGTCATTGCCTTCATAGAATTATCCAAACCCATACCTTGGAAAAAACTAATTATTCCTATGCGACATAGTCCTTGGAGATCATATGCTAATTCTACCATCCAATAATCCTCATGACTCCTATCCTTTACCAAAATCAATCCATTACCCTTTCCTACCTATTGCATGTCTTTGTTTTCCCATGGTCTAAGGATTCTAATCCGCCTATCCAACATCCCTCCATCATCCCATTCAATCTAAAGAATAATTCATTCCAAATGCAATAAGTTTAATCCATACAATCTTGCTATGCATCCTAGCACATCATCCAAAACATTCATTGGCTTTGTTTCTAGCCCTACTACAAACCTTGATCCTTTAGTCACATTATCATCATCCTTACGTTGTTTCGAGATGTGTCCTTCCCACGTCAAACAATGTCGTCATTATCATCATCACCTGTCAATTGGTATTCAGCTTGACTAGGGGCAAGATCATGTTTGTCCTAGGATTCTTGTGCATGATGGCTTGCTTGCTTGTAGGCATCATTCATATGCATTTTTCATGGTCCTTATAGTGTATCAGAATCCACACTTCCCTATAACATTAAAAAAATCAAATATTTACAAAAAAGACAAAAAATCGTAAAATTTCAAAATCCAAAAAAATTCAAAACATGTCAAAACCCATAAACATTTAGATAACTTCCAAAAAATCCCAAAAACAAAGTCAAAATCAATCATGTCAGTCTTTGTCATTGTCGAACTACGTTGCCTCTATGGCTAGACGTAGGTAAGGCCATCTATCAATGTGCCCCCAAGGCATAGGTCAGTCCTTAGGTGTTGTCAAATAAAATCATGATTCGGTCCTTTTTCATTCAAACAAAATCAAGGGTCATGTGGAACTACGAGGTCTCTGCACATTGCTACGTAGGCAAGGCCATTTGTCGATGTGCCCCTGAGGCCCCCTAGGCCAGTCTTTTAGGGTTCGTCAGATCAGTCAAAATAAATCAGACACTGTCAACTTAGACGCAACATCATCATCTGCACTTCAAACACAAAATTTGGCATCAACAAGACAAGCAAGCGAACAAGTCTCCAAGCCAAATTGGTCATTTGTCAAATCAATCAAACCAGTCAAATCAATCAAAACAAATGGTCTTATACAGGATGTGTCCTTCCTGAAACCGAACCTTGTCATTGTCACCCTTCGTCATTTGCCTTATACAAGTAGTTGCATGATCGAAACTAGACTTGACATCTTATACGACATGTTTCTTCTCTTGAAACCAGGCCTTGTCAAAACTGTCCACCCTTCACTCACTTCACCCCTTAACACACTGACACACACTTATTGGCAAATAATCTGAATGACTCTTGATCTTGTTGGTCTATTTTGTCTTATCTTTTGGATTTACTTCGGTCATGTTACTAGCTACCTCAAGGATGTTCCATGAAGGATTTAGAGGAGCGATGATGTTTCATGACTCATTTTTTATTTGATTGTTGTCTGCGGATTGTCTTGACAAAAATACTAGGGCAACTTTTCCCTAAGTATGAGTTAGGAAATTCCTTGTCTATGACTGTTTGTTTTATAGATGGATGACCTTGCACATCTCGGTCTATGTCATACCATGGTGTTTGTTGTCAATTTTCCATATTTTACCACTCTATTATGATAAAGCACTATGAAATGCACAAGAGGCTTCATCACATTTATTTTTCCTTCATATTTCATTTCTTCCATCATCCATTTCCTTCATCATCCTTATCTATTTTCTGCTATCATCTTTTAGTCCTCTCATCCATTTCGAGAGCACCCTCATGTTCTTTGAACCCGCATGTCCTCTCGAGGGGGCATACCTCTACCTCCTCGTCAGCCTTACACTGGGGCATATCTTTTTCTTTGAAACAACATGACGGGTTGCATTGTCTCAAAGAAAGGAAAAATGTAGATGCATGAAAAATGTCCTCATTATCATTTTTATCCATTGCATATTTCATTTGATCATCGGCATAATCATACCTCCATATTCATAAAACCATTAAAATATTATAACCATTTATCCATATTATAAGCATTTATAATCATTTAGTCATAACCATTATCCATTTGCATAATCATTTATCAATCATTAATCGATTATTATTCCATTTTGCATTAATCATCAAAATATTCATACATGATCCATTTACATATTTCATTAAATAATTTAAATTCATAAAATATTTTAATCCATTTTCATTAAATCATTCAACCATTAATTCAAAAATTCACTTTATTCTAAGCTTCTAAACATATATTATGGCATAAATCATCCCACGCATTTATCTCTCATTTCAATCAATTTCAATATGCATTTCTCCATCTCACTTTTTTATCCCACATCTCTCCCGTAACTTGGACTCACCCCGTGAATTCATCTATAAAAAGCCCCTTCTTCTCACCAAAAAGAATACACATTTTTATACACAACTCCAATTTTATAATTATCAAATCCATTCTACATAGCCTCTTGTGCTTTTTCTGCAAAAATCTGAGAGCAAAGACAAGATATTGTAGATAGGATGACAATGGAGTTATCTTTCCTTTTAAACGCATTTTCTTTGATTTATTAGAATTAGTATTTCATTTATGCATTTTGTTTTCATTTTGGAAAAGCTCTATTGGAATGATGTTGAATGCAGGTTGATTCTCATTTGTGAATGCAATTAGCTTTCAGTTTTCAACATCATACATAACCTATTCCACAAATCTTTGCTCCTAAATCATCTCCAAATTTAACTAATACTCAATCATATTTTTCAAGTTTAACAAACTTACTTTTGTCTCCGGTCATATGATTAGAGCAGCCACTGTCAACAACCCAATAATTCTTATCCTCTTTAACATGAAAAGAAGATACCAAAGTATCTTCAACCTTATCATTCTTCTTCGAATCACTTTCCTTCACACAACTTTCATAGCTAGTAGAACTAGATTCTTCTTTTATAGCCAAGGAGAAGAATTCATTATCACCAAAAATCTCCATAATTAGATTCATCATTAGAAATGACAACATCTTCTCTAACATAGTAAGCTTTTTTAATCATCTTTCATTTTTTTCCTTACTCTTATTGTTTGCAGCTCTTTTTATACATCTTGAAGCATAATGACCTATATCACCACAGCTAAAACATTTGAAAGGTATTTTACCTTTGTACTTATTGGTGCACTTTTTCATCTTTCTCACAAAGTTAGCTTCCACATCATCAAGATCATCTGAATCTAAATCTTCAATATTTTCTAATTTTCTAGCTTTAAAAGTGTGAATGCCAACCTATAACTGCTCAAACATGGACAAACCCAAGAGTATTAGTCATTTAAACAAGAAAAATAAGCATTCCCTATGAGATTCTTAACCATGCTAGGAAGATGAAAACATGATCAAAATAACATGAAATAACAAGTAAATGAACATGAAATCCTAATCTAAGCTACTCATACCCCATACCATAGGGGGATTGGTGTCACTTTGATGTGGAAAGTGGCCCTTTCCCAATCCCAATTTGATAAGCTCCAAGATCCTGATTAACAATGGTGATTTTGATGCAAAATGATAGTAGATTCAAGCTAAAATGATATGAAAAGCATGAAGTTGTGGATCAAAATGGATTTGATAAATACCAATTTCCCTCAAAGATAGTGATAGAAAATGGATGATTGATGGATGAAATGAGCATAATGATTTTGTGTGAGATGATGGATCCATATTGTGTAGAGAAAGCCTCTACTTATAGGATTCAAGGGTGGAATAATGAGTGAAATTGGTGAATGTGAGACTAAACATAGGACCAATATTTTTTGTGACACTTGTCATAAGACTAATGAAAGCCTAAGGAGATATTTGTGGAGAAAATTTTGAAAAATGTGAAGAGTTAATGCTTGTAGGTGGATGTGTAATGTAAGAGAATTAAATGAATATCGTTGAAATGCAAGAGAATGTTGTTGAAGGTGTAAGAGGGACAAGATGGCATGCAAGTGCAATTAAGTGCCTTTGTAAGAGGTATTTATGAGTTGGAAAAAACATTGAAAACCTTGTACGAAGTTTAAATGCCTTTGGGAGGGAAAGTCAACAAAAGGGGCTTTAAGGGAATATTCCCTAGAATATGCCTTTGTGAGGATAAATAAGGTAATTACTTATTTAAAAGAATTGATTTTCTTGTGCAACTTGGTTAGTTGACTTGTAGGTGAAGGGGTGAGGGGGACGTAAGAGAATTGAAGACATGTTAATGAGAATGTAAGAGAAGTTAATGCCTTTGTAAGGGGCATTAAGGGATTTGTAAGAGGCTTAAATGCCTTTGGAAGAAGCATTGAAAACCTTGTAAGAAGTTTAAATGCTTTTGGGAGGGAAAGTCAACAAAAGGGGCTTTAAGGGAATATTCCTTAGAATATGTCTTTGTGAGGATAAATAAGGTAATTACTTATTTAAAAGAATTGATTTTCTTGTGCAACTTGGTTAGTTGACTTGTAGGTGAAGGGGTGAGGGGGATGTAAGAGAATTGAAGACATGTTAATGAGGATGTAAGAGAAGTTAATGCCTTTGTAAGGGGCATTAAGGGATTTGTAAGAGGCTTAAATGCCTTTGGAAGAAACATTGAAAACCTTGTAAGAAGTTTAAATGCCTTTGGGAGGGAAAGTTAGCAAAAGGGATTTTAAGGGAATATTCCCTAGAAAATGCCCTTGTGAGGATAAATAAAGTAATTACTTATTTAAAAGAATTTTTTTTTTGTGCAACTTGGTTAGTTGACCAAGGGTTGACTTAACCAAGGGTGGGGTTAAAGGCTAGGGAAATGGGTAATGGAGATTAGGGGGTAATTAGGTTAATTAATTTAGAATTAATTAATATAAGTGGGATTAGTGGTTTTTATGACATTTGTTAAATAATTAGATTTATTTAAACAAATGAGAGGATAGAGGGGATTTAATTAAATAATTTTATTTATTTAATTAAATTAGATGAATATTAGTGAATTAATCTAATAAATTATTTTATTTGATTAATAGTAGAAATAGATGAATTTAACTAAATAATAAGATTTATTTAATTAAATGGTTAGTGCAAAGGTGATTTAGGAGGAAGTGACATTAATTAATCAGAATTAGATGCATAATGTCAATCAGGATTATTTGAGTGTCTACAAAAAGCAGTCTCCACTTTTGTACCATTCTTTAATCCAAGCTTTCTCATCTCAAAAGAAGTTAGTGTACCAATCAACTGATCTCTAAAATAAGTATTAAAATTTTCAATTTCCTCAATAGCAGACACCTTTTCACTATAAGCATCAGGAAGAGTTCTAAGAACTTTCTTTACCACCCTAGGTTCTTTAACTTGTGCACCAAGACCTCTCATAGCACTGACCAATTCATCAACCCTCTGCATGCAGGTTGTAATTGTTTCATCTTCAAACATTCGCATAGTATCAAATTGTGCCTTTAGATTCTGCAAATTTGCTTGTTTAACCTTTTCATCTCCTTCATAAATACTTTCAAGCTTATCCCAAACTTCTTTAGCAGTCTTAAGATTCATAACTTTAACCAACTTAGGATTTGAAAGACTATTTGTAATAATGAAATTTTCCTTAGCATTTACCTCATGTGCCTTGACCTCATCACTTGTGCTTGGACCATTTGCAGGTGGAGTATATGTAGTCTTATAATCCTTTTCAATCTCATGTCCCTGACATGCCAGATATCCTTCCATCTTTGTCTTCCAAAATGCATAATCTATTCCATCAAATCTAGGGTAATCAATTTGCTTCGCCATCTCGGATCTACCTTAAGCAGTTAAGCTCTTCTCCAAGGAACCTTGCTCTGATACCAATTGTTGAATGGACAAGACAACTAAGAGGGGGGTGAATTAGTTGTAGCAAATTAAAACATCAAAACCCTCAGCAGTAATCAGATCCACATGCATTCATCAAACCCTTATTCTTTAATGTGATTAAACATAAAATGTAGATAGCGGAAATTGAAATAACACCATACACAAGAGAACACTAGATTTACGTGGAAAACCCAATGAGGGGAAAACCATGGTGAGGATTATCTCATAATATAAGTAATTGCAAAACCAGTACAAGGGCTCACTGCCAGAATAGGACACACTTTCCAAAAGGATCACAACCAGGGCTCACTGCCACATAAAGAAATACAAGAAGATAGAAGAGAAATGTTACACAAAGAACACTTCTCAATGCAAAAAGGAAACCACCACAATTGCTTGCACACTTTCGTAGCCTTGCATGAAATATTTCAAACACCTTCAGCTCACTGTCTTTAGGAATCCAAACACTTGAAGTTTGCACATATCTGCTCAAATTTGCATCACACACATCACTCGCATTGATCTCACATCTATCTTGCTTCTCTCTTGCATCTCACAACATCACCACTCTTGTTTATATCAACCTCAACCTTGAAAACCTTCTCTAATGTTGGAAACTATCTGTTATACTTACAAATTCAAAATAGGTTAGCACCTTAACATTCTTGTGGTGGATAGGAATGAATGTGACCTATATAAATCCTTAATTAAGACCCAAATAGATCCCAACACACCTCAGCACGCTTTCTCAAGCCTCACATGTAGTGTTAACACAAGGTTGACCAATACCCGTGTTAAACACCATAAACATTAAGTACACGCTTCCTTAAATCAATTTGTAACTTCTAGACAACACAATTCTCTTGATCACAATCTAGAATAAACCATAAACCACTTGAGATTCATCAAACACTAAATCCAAGCTCGCATCATAAAAATACTTCAACTCAGAACAATTGGTAGACCTTATTCGCACACTAACATATGAAACTCACTCTGTACTAGACCAAATAAAATAAAACCTTGAATACATAAAGATACAAACATTATAATCAACTTCCCAAATCCACATGACCTGAAGCCAAACAATGGAGAAAAGCGAAGAAAATACATTTTTCCCAGGCCATAGAAAACAACATTGAAAAATCGGTTCACATACTAGTGAAAATATCTCACTCTGTACAATAATCTAGAAACCAAAATTCTGAATATAGAAACCTCTAACAACCATGAACAACATATCAGATCCGCACAAGCATAGCATCAACACAAAAGAAACATGAAGCACAATATCAGAGCACATTCTAAACACTTGCACAACATAATTTTCTTTGTTTATCAAATTTTCTCAAAAGCACTTAGAAACCAAGTACCAGAGACATCATCTCAGCTCATTACTTCATTCCAACTCATCTCCAAACACTACAATAAAAAGATAGCTCCATGTACTGACAACACTTTCTCAATATCTCAACTACACATGCACAACCTACAACAACCTCTTTTCCTCTTTTTCTCAATTTTCTCAATATCCTCAACATGCAACAAACCTCCTTAACACATAGTTGACATCAATGACAACACCTTCATACTTGCAACATAATACCACCTCCTCCAACAACCATAAATTCATTATTACTATCACCAAGTGGGTTGAAGCAATTCCACTCAGTCTTACCATCAACATTAAAATATCTAAATTCATCTTCAACTATCTCATTTGTCATTTTGGTATTCCATCCACCATCATCGCAAATAATGACAACTCTTTCAAAAACCATGAAGTACAATCTCTATGTGAAATTTTTTGTATTAAGCACAAGTGGTCCACCTCATATTATCCCCAAGGCAATCACTAAGTTGAGGTGTCCAACAAAACCATAATAAAAATCCTCAATAAAATCATCAATGATATTAGTTGTGATTGGAACCTTCAACTCAATCTCACCCTTAGGGCTTATGACACTAGTATTCACACTCCCATAGGTGCCACTCCATATTACCTTATTTATGGCCTCAAATTAATATTTCCAATAGAGGTCGAACTACCCTCTTTGCATGTCTATTTATGCAACCTCATTTTAGAGGAGGATTACTCGAGTGGATAGTTACACGAGTTGAAACTCCTTGAGGAGCACCAACTCACCACTCTCAATCACCTTAATGCATACAACCATAGTTTGTGTCATGGTTATAACAATGCATTTATACTAGATATTCTGATGTTGGAGACATTGTCCTTAAGGAAAATTAGAAGAACATCACCCAAGACAAAGAAAATAAAAGAATTTTTTAATCAAACTAGTTGGGTCCCTATGTCATCACTGGTAAGTTCAACTCCAAAGCATATAAGCTAGCTACTCCTTAAATCCACTAACTAGATGATCCCATTAAAATTATCTATCTCAATCTCTTATGTGCTTAAAAAATTAGCAACAATCTTCCAAAAATTAAAAAAAATTAAAAAATCCAAAAAAATAGTAGAGAAATAAATTCATACAATTGTGAAAACCACTCCTTGTGACCTTGGGCAAATACCATGATGAAAACTTGGTAAACAAGTGTATTGTGTAGTAGTAAACCACTTTAGTCAATAAAGATGCATCACTACATATTCTCTCATTTATAAAATTCCACCCATCCCATGACCCTTAGATCATTTTCTCAAGTTCCTTATACATCATTTATTTTAATAATTTCGTCATTTCTCGCAACCTTCTTTGTCATCCTTCTTGGTTATATCACCTAATCATGATAGTCTACTTCATCAAATTACTCACATACCAACACTTCACCTCATTTTCATCCCTCCCCATTACCCCATCCATTCATTTACCTCCCTTTGTCTCTTCCATTCCATTTTTATCCTTATTCACTCCACACCCTTTCCTTGATTTTGTGCTCAAATGGGGGCATCCCCTTGTTGACATTTTTGAGGGAATGGTTACCACATATATCCCCACCAAGGCATGACCTTTCCATTTCCATCTACCATCACTCTCCTCCCACCATGATTTGGTCCTCGTTTAGAATCATTCCTATTTGAACCTTCATTCCCCCATCCTTCCATCGCACTTATCATCCCAATACCCATTTTCTTCAACATTTCATTGGATACCACCTCATGTTTTTTGGCATATTTTTGTGTCTATATTTGTTTTTCTCTTATAGTCGTAGCGCTCCATATATCACACCGTCACAATCACCTTCATCCTTTATATGATAGCATGTTATGACGTGTCTTCTAGATCACTATGCTATTTGTAGCTTCTTTAATTTTGTGTGTGTCAGTCCATGTTGCTTATAATCCTTGTGCTCCATCCATTACACTATTATGGTTTCCCTCATCCTTCATATGATGAAATGCCTCAACAACATGTCTCTTGGATCACTATGTTATTTATAGATTCTTTGTTTTTGTGTTAGTCTATATCCACATGGTGCATCATCACCATGATCCATTATATCATGGTGCAGTTCACTAGTGCTATAAAAAATAATAGGTTACTCTCTACACATAAATTTACTTTGATATCAGTCATCCTTCATCCATTTTTACCATCTTAATTCCACTTATCCATCCTTTTATTTCCACCCAAACATTTGTCATTTTAGTTGCATTACATCCATGTGAGATATCATCATCAAACATGTACAACCATGCAATCTAGAATAATATCATCCGATCATCCAAGTGGCATTCATCAATATGTCCAATACTCATCTATCATTAGTTCCATATCCATGGCACATACATTATCCCAATATGATTTCTCTCAAGTGGTTTATCCATCATTTCATATCTTCTTATCACCCTTTGTATTTTTAAGAGACCTCATGGTCTCCAATTTGCCCAACATGTCTCTTAAGGGGGCATCATTTCATCATCCTTGAGTGACTAGGGCAACCTGACATCAAAGCTCCATCCCATCCTACTTTTTATTATTCTTTCACACAATGCCACTTAGGCATAACATTGTAATGAAGAGAGAGAAAATATAGACACCTAAATATTTCCCTAGTACACCCTTGCTCCAATCTACCAAATAACTACATCACCTAGTTAAATCCTCTTCACCTAATGTCCCCTACCTAATTAAGCAATCCTATTATATAATTATTCCCTTTTCCATCGCACATAATTAACACAATTCTATTATTATTTACACCTATTTTCCACATCAAACATGACTAAAAGAGCCAAATAATATTACTATTTAACTAATGGTATATTCTCTCCACTAAATCCAAGAATAAAGGGATATTTAGTATACATATCCCCCACATATCTCATGGTTTCAATATCCTCTACACCAACTTCTAATAATAAAGGGGTTCTAAGTACACTTGTCCCCACATCCCTCATGGTTGCAGTTTCTTATTATTTTTGGTAAGTGCATCCTAGCCCTTTATATTTTTAAAAACTCCACCATAACCCTCCATTATCTCCTCAATCCTAGGGAAGCTCTCTCATTCATCCTCCATCGTTGATCTTTCAATCAAATCATCCACCATCCATTTCCTCTCCCAAAAATCTATAAATCAAGGCATTCTCTCATCCATTCATCTTTGCTAACTATATGTTATCAAAATAGGCACCTTTTGTGCAAGAGCATCCATATTTTGACCATCATTGGAGAAAATCACACTTAACAATGGAGTTCAAGGTAACTTATGCATTTAAATTTTTTTTTTGTTCCTTTGTTTTGAACTTCATTTTGTGCCGAATTTAAGGTTTATAGTAGTTTGGAAGGGAGCTTGTGTGTTGTTTCTATTTCCTACTTGATTTCTAGACTAGTGCCTACAACTTGAACAATTAAGAGTGTTCATTTTGTGATGCATCAATGTGTCAAATAAGTTTCATGGGGATGTAATAATTAAAATTAAAAAATATCCATGTGAGCCAATTTTAGAATCAAGTCATTTTATATTTGATACATAAATGATAACCCCTAAATAACCACCACATGAGTACCAAGATTTAGTTCTTTACTTTTATTGTTTGTATTTATATGAGAAAGAAATAGAAAAAGATAGGATTATGAGGAAATATGCAAAAGAACAAGCACAAGATTTTATTTTTGGCTTTATTACATGGAAAGCACCACATGAAACTAAAGAGTTAAGGGATAAGATACTTCAAGTTGGACATCGTACACCTCCCAAACATGAAAGCTATGATATTGGTGAACCTATTAATGGTACAAGAGATCCGTAAATTCTACACATGCTTACAAAAGAGGAAAATAAATTGTGAATGATAAATGTTAAAGTTACGTCATCTTCTAAGGACACTTCTACTACATTGATCTCAAAATAAGATTCAACTACCAAACAAACATGTAGAATTTACATATGAATCCACCTCAGAAGGCACAAGGAGTGATGATTCGTGAAGGAAAAAATAACAATTGTATCTCTTTCTATCATTTTTATTGAGAGCATCATTTCATATGATAATAAGCTTTGTTTACTTGAGGATGCATAGATGTGACATGCATGGGAGGAAGATGGTTTATTGGCGAAATATTCTCCCCAAACTATTTGTTGAGACTTTAAGTATTTTAGATTTATTAATATGTATATATATTGTATATTGTTCTTAATAGATTACCTTTATGCTACATACTTTCATTTTCTTCGCATGTGGATGATACAAGAATATCTTAAGTGGTGCATACTAATGCTCATGAATTTGAAAATGTATTTTCTATTTCATGTCACTTGTTTGTTGTGATATCTATGTGTTATGTTATGTTTTTTCTATTTGGGATGATGCAAGGTATGGAATGATTGCAAAATACTCTTATGATGTTGATAAAAAATATAGTTTTGTTTAGTATTATATGTTTTTTCCCTTCTAATTAAGCCATATTTGTTGTGCTTTGTTCTTTTTCTTCTATTATCTGATGTTTCCTTTTAAATTTGGCCTTTTTATTATGTTGTGCTCGTTGTGAGTTTCCTATTCTTACATGTTTACATTATTATTTTACCATCAAAATTATGTCTTGTTTCTTATCACATATTTCTTTTATGTCGTGCTTCCCTGCTTGAGGGCACCATCTTTATGATGTCACATTCACATGCTCGTCTTATAATTTGCATCCTTGTAATGTTTGCATCTTATGATTATCATGATTTATGATATGTTTCATTAATTTGATCTTATGACAATTTCACTTATCCTTACTGTGATTACAACTTATGCTTACACATTTTTATGATTGTCATGCTCATATTTTATGATCACATGTTTACGATGATTACACTATATCTATGCTTATCATAATAACATCTTACATTTCTATGATAATATATTTCTTATCTAGCATTCATATTTTTTAGTAGTCATTATTTGCTCTTAATGGGGTAACATTAAGGGACACCTTGCTTCCTCTTTCACTCGTTCTTTCACATTTACATCTTACTATGTCATTACATGTTTATCACATGATGATACATTGCATTATTCTCACATGAGTATTTGGTTTCACGTGTATTTTTTCCTTTCCTCCAATTCCTCACATCCCTTGTATGTAACCAATTGGAGGGACCATATAATATCACTAACTTTTCTTTTTATGAGTATGGTTGCAATGACTAGTTCATACCAGGGTCTCTTCCATTATGGATGAAGTCATTAATTTTTATGGTTTTAGTAAAGGCCTATTTTTTCTCCACATAAAATTTACTTCACTTTTATTTATTTATTTTATTTGTGAATAATTTTAAGCACATTGTAAGCTATGCCTACTATAGACAAGGAAATTATTCTTCTAAAAGTTGACCATTAATCATTATACACATTATTGATCATTATATTATTTATCTCATTTATTACCATTACCTATTACTTAATCAATTAATTAAATTACATTTAACTATTTAATTATTGTGAGCTAATCATCCATTTTTAATAAAACAATAAATTTTATAATTATCTCCTCACAAGTCAACTCACTCTTCCAAATAGTAACTTATCTTCTCATTATCCAATTAATGAATTGATATTGTTCATTGTTATCCTCTTAGGAGCTCAAAATGGTAATTTTTTCGTGACTGCTTTAGTCATCTTCTCCACCTCTTTGAATTGACTTTCCAATCAATTTAATGAACTCATGGTCATTGATCAAATCCTCACCATTCATTTGATTTTCCAAAAATCTATAAATACCTCATTTATGTCATCATTCACAACATTAAATATTTTATGCGCGATTACTTTATAAAATTTCATTATCAAAATATAATATTGTTATGCTACTAAGTTGCATTCACATCCTTTCACAAGAAAGTTATTGTAGTATGCTTGATCTTGAGGTTTGTAGTGACGCTTGGCAATTTATTTATTTGTATTTTTAAGTCTTTTTTATATATCTATTTTTTATGCATTAACTTGCTATAAATGAATACTATGTGCTACTAATTGGAAATGTTATATTTTGCAAGTTTCAAGATGAGGAACTCAAAGCAAGGAGAGTACACATAATTGATATCATTGTTATATCCTTTTTACAAGTGTATAAACACTTAATTTCAAGTTGACTACTTTTAAAATTTTAAATACATCTTTATAGTACAGCTCATATGAAAACCAAAGCAAGGGAAAAAAGTAATGGTGAATTTTTTATTCACCGCTCAAGTTAGATTCATGAGTACAAAAATGAACCCAAATGTTTAAAATTTTAAATTTAAATCTCAACCCAAACCAAGATCCTCCAACTAGCCATTATGTGCTAGCTTGAGCATAAAATTTGTTAACTTGTATGTTAGGGTGTGGTATTGAAAGACAAACACTAGTTCAATTTTACATCATTGAAGATCATCTAAAATAAAGCAAGCTCAATTAATCAAGAAACTTTTATAACATCACAAGCAATCAATATTACAATATCTACTTACATCAACATCTTAGGCATCAATACATGTTTACTTTTTGTGTTCTATCATTTAACCAAACCATTAAATTGGTAATAGGGGCTTGAGTAAAAGATAATAATCATAGCTTGCCAAGATCCTTAAAAATGTTTGTTAATTCCATTCCTTTACCTAACTAAGTTCAAACATCAAGGAGATTAGTATCATTTTTATGTTTAGGGTCTAGTCCATAGTCACAAAGATTAATTATGTAATCACATAAGTGAACTAAAACTTCAAACAAAATATAAATTATTCATATAAAGGTGTTCACATCACATCATATGGGGATTTGATAAATTGGTGAATTGGTTTCTAACATTTAAGATAATAAGATCTTCATCAAGTTTAGATCTAAGTAGCATTATTTTATTTATTTAATTTTGAGCAATTATTATAATATTTTTAGTCCCAACACATTAATGACTAGGGTTAACTAATTGTGTTGAATTATTACTTTAACATGGATTATTTTAAAAGGTTTTATTTATTCTCATTATCAAATGGATATAAATATCTACGAGTATTTTGGACAAAGGCATGTACCCACCAAGAAACACAAAATATGTTTAGTCTATCGCATGCCTTCATCCCATTGATTATATTAAGACATGTGTAGTTGAATTGTGGATATAATAACTCTTATCTAAGTTATATAATCTTTTATACAGTATTATATTGGTAGTTTGGTCATCTTTAGTGACATTCAAGGCATAAGTATAGTGTATATAGGAGGTACTAAGTACTACTTGATCATATTGTGAACTCTAGATCTTGTTGAAGACTTTTGGAGGTTTACCCCCTTGAAGTGACTTACTATTATCAAGCATTTTCAAGTATTTATATTATAAATTTGAAAGTATTTTTAATTATATTATCTTATTCAACAAGTTATTTCAATAAAAATATCACTATAGCATGCTCTTGGTATCTAGAACATAATAAACAAGGCAATTTTTTTCAATTTTGGAGGTCAAATTGTAAAGTGTGTATCTCTCTTGATTTGGAAACAAATAAAGTTTCTAGGATTGATCAAGGACATATTGAAGCTATTTTAATCCAACTCTAATATCATTTGAAGGCAATTTGAAGGAGTTATTGTGAAATCAATATTTTCACCAAATTCACTCCCAAGGCTTTAAAAATTTCTTAGATTTTTTTAGATGAGTGAGTTTTAGCTAGAGGAAAAGTACAATAAAAAATCACCATAATTTACTTTCCTTTGAATAATATTATCAAAAATATTTTGGAGACATCACGACAAGTCCATAGACTAGAGGCTAAGGCAATAATTCCCACACATCAAAATAATATCTTAAAATAGAGTATATAGACTTATAGTTAGGATCAAGTGGAACTTCAAATATGATGTGGTCTTAACAAATTAAAAATCAAACAAGTTGGAAGAAATTATGCAAAACATGCAATCCCAGATATCAGTAGAAGTGGCTAGTATGAAAGGAGAAGTGACTAATATGAAAGGAGAAGTGACTAATATGAAAGGAGAAATGGTTGGCACAAGCGAGATAATGTTATGACTTTAAGAATCTATCTAGATGATATCTCTCACAACCAAAGATACAATATGATGTTTCAAGAAATCAAGGTGGGTCATCTAGGTCAACCAATCTTGATTGTCATGTCAACATTCATACATGATCTCAAAACCTATTATAAAAAATGGATATATGCAAGTTTGATGGAAATGATACATTGAATTAGATAACTCAAATAGAGAAAAGCATGTCAAATTCTAAGTAGGAACAAAGTGATAACATGGTTTCCTTATGTCTAGAACCTAAGTAATTTATTTGGTATTGATGGCCATATGCTCAAAAGAAGACAAAGGCTCTCTATCTCATTTGTTAATTTTTATGGAGGGTTTTTAGTTGCACTATAATAATCACGTTTTAAAGAATTAAGTTTAGCCATTTAACCAAACTACAACAAACATGATTATTCAAGGATTGTATTCAATAATTCCAAAACCTATCCTTGCAAGTAGAGACAACTGTAGAGGAGAACTTCAATGAATTGTTTTTTAGTGGACCCAAGGATCACATACAAATTGAGGTATGCATGTTTAGTCCATCTTCTACATCTAATTCTTTTGTCTTAGCACATAGGGTAGATGATAAATTTTTTAGCTCCTAAATGGTGAGGATTTGATGTTGTAGCATTGTAAATTGTTGACCCTGATAATTTCACACTGTGTTTGGCTCCCCCTTATGTGCTTAGACCTAATTATAATTATTATTCTCCCATTTTATTATCATTTTTAAAAAATCAGGATTATTATCTTCCCATTTTATTATCATTTAAAAAAAAATAGGATAAACTTGGGAATTAAAACTAATTATTTATTTAACGACAATTAAAGCCCCAAAATAGGTCTGATCCAGGGCGCCCTCGCCCTTGACCACCCTATTTTGGCTCAGATTTTGATATTTTATTTCCGACATTTTTATATTTACAAATTCAAATCATTTTTCGGCTTTTCAAAATAATTATTGTGAGAAATGAAGAATTGCATATAAATATAAGTTTTTTATCACCATTTGAACATCTAAGCAATCTAGGAAATTTGAAATTGAGCATCCTAAAAAGAAGTCAAGGAAATTCAAGAGCAGAATAAGAATTATTTTACAAGATTATCATAAGTCAAGATTCATGTTAGCAATGCATCATGTATTATTTTTTTCATGTTCATTGTTTTGTGAGTACTAACACTTGCAGGACCTTCAATCAAACATCAAATTATTGTTTCATGAGACGAGTGACTTGACTTCAGTCCATCAAGGAAAATAGATACGAGTGGTAAGTTACAACACTTGTGATTTGTCATTTGTTTATCCATTTGCTTCTACCCAACCTAGGGTAAGCACTCTTTATCCAACATCATAATAGTAGTTGTGGAGGTGGAAACACCAAAATAGGTTTGACTTGGGCAAGCCCCAATACAACACAACTCTTTTTCTCCTCTATTTCTTGTAGGTGACATATCTGAAGTGGATTTGGAGAAGATTGGAGACCTAATATCAATATCAAGCATTCAAGTACATTCATTTATCAAATCAGGGCAAGATCAATTATTCATCAATGAACAAAGTTTCAAGGCCAAGTCTGACAAGGAAGCTCACCTACAGATTACAACCTACTGATACTTGTTCAAAGATTCCAAAAAGCAACATCCTCATTCTAGGGTGCCCATGCCCTTGACCAAACAGTTTCAACCCAAATTTGAATGTTAGGTTCCTTTGTCTCTGTAATCTACCCTACCATTCTTAGTTTTTATTTATCAACTCAATGTTTTTTTATATTCTCATAAGTTTGTTGTAGTTGCATAATTGACCTAATTTACATAATCAAACCAATTCAATTCCTAAGGTCAACACATCAATCATAAACCTCCCAACAAAAGAGGACCAAAACCCTAGTCAGCCATTTTGGCTCTTTCTTGAGGATAGTAGCCAAGTGGTCTTATATGATAATTTTTGTGTCCTCTCAAACATGGTGTGTCAAAAGGTGTGATTTAGACCCTAGATCCCTTATCCTACACCACAAATGTTATAAGAGGTAAGATATTTTTTAAAGCACAACCATTCCCTCTATCCACTAGATTTAATCCTCAACAAATTGAATTAAAAAGGGCAAAAGGATTATGTTTAAACTATGATAAACAATATAATTAAGGACATAAGTGTGTAAAAAATAAATTATTCTACATTAAAGGGCCAGTTGTACTCGACACAAATACAATTGAACTTCAAATCTCAAAACTTAGAGAATAGCAATTTTAATAATATTCAGGTTGAAAATCACTATTAAGAAACACATCTCACAAAAAGACACTTATTTATATTGTTTAGAAAGCATTGTATGAAAATTAACGAAGGAATTAACTAAACTTATACTTTGGGAATATCTTAATTGTATGAATGTAAGATTTATTATAAATTATCTTTTCCGTTAATAATAAATCTATCTGTATCCAACTATTAGTTAAGTTAATAGTTGAGATTAATGTAAAAACTAATAAAATATTGTTCAAAGTTAACATCGCTCACATGTAAGAAGATCCAAGAATAGGTTTCTCCTAAAATAAAGTCCTCTCTCCAAATAGTTCTTTGGGAAACAATAGAGATAGCTTAAAATAACTACTTTGTAACTTCATGAGTTTTTCCTATTGCTAAAATAACCCTCTAAAATCCCTAATGATGTTGATCCACTTGGTTTCTTTGGTTATTGACATTGAATCCATATGCACAATCAAAATTTGAAGAACAAACTTAAACTTTGAAATTAATGTTTCAATTTTTCTTATTCATTTTCACCTTACTAGAGATAAAGTGTAATCTTTTCAAGATTATACATCTTATCTACCTATTGATTATGCCCAAAAATCCTCTTTAATCAAGTGTTGAAATTATTATTGTACCTCAACTAAGCCAAATATAATACCCTCCTCATCAACATGCATGTATTAAATAAGAAAATGAATCTAGAAACAAACATTCCTAATAAACATGGTTTATTCCTATATTTCGTGGGAATAGATGAAGCTTCATTTAGAATTCTTGCGATGAGAGACTACTGCCCTTCCACATAAAAATAGTTTCTTGATATTTCTTACTATTTTTTAGAACATCCACTTAATCTTCTCAATAATATTTTCATAAGAAGGAAGGGCATCCACTGTACATTTTTAATATCATAAATTCTTTTAAGAACATTATTTGCATTTGTTATTAATTTTTTAAAAATCTCCAATGGATTTAAAAATTGATGAAAAATATATTCTAATAGATTTTCTAATTTATTCCCATAATAAATTGATCAATCTAATTGTTTCTAATCCTGGGTGGAATCCATAATTTGAGGCATAAAGAAGGTTGGTGTTGGAAAATATTGTAGGAGATGAGTTATGTATTCCCTAAGCTTTTTGATCGTAGCCTTCAAAGTTGTTTTGTCTTAACCATATTTTATTACCTTTCTTTGATATTTATAATGATGAACTTTAGCATATTAATATCTCCATGATGAGTTCCTGCCCCATAATATTTCCTAATAATCCAAAAATCATCAACTTGAATACCTTAAACACCTTTATCTATAGGATGAATAGTTGTTTCTACAATAACATATCCTTGGTAAATTTTCTTCAGTCTTGTTTACCTCTTAACTTTTTTAATTCTCGTGTCTTTATGCATATTGGACATGGTAGTAAAGTTGAGAGGTTATGAAACCAATATTCTCTTTCTCTTTTTTATCAAAGTCACTTGAATCCATTTAGAAGCACTTGCACTAAGCCTTGTCATTTCCATTTCTATGGCTACTACCTATTCTTTGAGTTGTATTGGTAAAATAGTCAAAGAATAAACAAGGTTCAATAGATATAGGAATTTTTTTTGGGTGGAAGAGAATTAGGGATAAAGGAATTGAAGTTTCCATATGGGAATTTAGAGGATCACTCATCTAAATAAGTTGATACTTCTCTTCATTTTTTACGACAACCAACTTAAATATTTTGGGTTTTGGAACTTCCATAAGCTCACTTGAAATTTCCAGGTTCTTTTTCTCTTCTTTAATATTTTCAATTATTTCTTTTGTGATAGGGATATCCATTTATAGATAAATCTTAGCATGAGATGTATGCAAATTATGAAGAATATCATGAAGTGATATTCTTTCTCGATCATATGTTGGAGATTATTACTCACAACAACATCTAAGTGCATTTGTACATGCCAATAACACAAATGTGCATGATAGTCTAACATAATAGTCACTTGATGACTTGAATCTCCTTCATTTTTTACGACAACCAACTTAAATATTTTGGGTTTTGGAACTTTCCATATCTCACTAAATGAAATTTCCAGGTTCTTTTTCTCTTCTTTAATATTTTCAATTATTTCTTTTGTGATAGGGATATCCATTTATAGATAAATCTTAGCATGAGATGTATGCAAATTATGAAGAATATCATGAAGTGATATTCTTTCTCGATCATATGTTGGAGATTATTACTCACAACAACATCTAAGTGCATTTGTACATGCCAATAACACAAATGTGCCATGATAGTCTAACACAAATGTGCCATGATAGTCACTTGTTTTTCATGATAGTATTGTGCTTGAATCTCCTTTTGATGGGAATATAAGTAATTATCTACAAAGAAAGATATTAATGAGATTAGTTTGAGTGTAAAATAATCAAATTCGCTATCTTAAATTAATTTTCTTTCCACTTAATAAAATGACTAGGTTGTATGTATGAAACTATCAAATTTTGAGAATGTTCCATAAATGTTCCAATGGGTAGTTCCTCTTACACATAATTTCTAGTATTTTGGATCCTTTACTATATTTATCTTCATACTATATGTATTTGTATCTCTTGTATATAACCATCTTGGTCATGTCAATACCTTCATATCTCAATGAAAAATTTCCTAAATTTTTATTTCACAAAGTTCTTTATGAATTTAATTGGACCATCTATGCCATCTCCGAATTTATCACACATAGTGAAGGCTATTAATTTGCTAACCCATTTAGGAGATACGTTTTCAAAATCATCGGTTTATTTTCCAAGATTTTAGAACACCCAATAATAAAGATCAAATTATTCAATGTGGTGTGATAATAATCAATTTCAAGGACCTTGTTCAAATTCAAATACCATGACCTTAATACCTCAAACATCTATTTCTCAATCTTCATGTGCAGATTATTAACATAGAAAATTACATACATCTCATGCTAAGTTATATCTAGCCAATGTTTGTCATGTTTCATATACACACATCTCATAATTCATTTTGTTGTTTTTCTATCTAGGAATCCTTTTAATCTATCCATGACTTTTTCCATCTACTCTTCCAAAATACTATCTTTGATGCTTTGACTAGTGAAAAAGTTTGTTTATTCCCTCTTTGTTGAACAAAATGAGTTAATCATGTTGTACTATACTACACAATAAAAATCCTCACCCGATCCAAGTTCATATGATTTGTAGCGTCAAAAAAAGTATCCCTTTTCCACACTTAATTTGGGAATAATTAATAATAAAATGAGCTTAATGATGCATTAATTTAGTGTTGTAATGTGTTTTATACATTCACATTAAGTTTAGGGCCCTTTTTAACTAAATGGACTTGATTGTGCCTTATTTAGGGTGTTGCAAAGTGTATCTTTACACTTTCACACTAATCTAGGGCTTTATTAATCAATTGAGGTTAATTTGCTTTAATTGGCCCCTTTAATTCAAATCCAAGCCTAATTAAATGTAAATTTTGAGGGATAAAACTTGACATTCATAAATGCCATTTCACAACACTCAACTTTGAAAATGTGTGTCCTAGCTAGGTGACCTAGGACCCATTTTCCATAGGGTGAATGGATCCTCACTTAGTCCTATGACCTTGATTTTACATAAAATTTCACCTTGTTCGATGTGTGTCCTAGGTAAGTGGCTTAGGACCCATTCGCCACATGGAAAATGGGTCCTCACTTAGACCTACGACCCCCCTTTAGGATATGTTTTTGGCAGCATTTTAATGATTTCAAATCTGTAATTCAATGTCGGCTTGTGATATTTGAATTTTGAGAATTAATGTTAATATATGTATAAATAAGAGGCTATTTCACTTAGTTTCACCTAGAAATTCAAGTTATCTTAAGAGAACTTCCAAGAAAGCATTATAGATCATTCAAGAGCATTTCTAAGGCATTCAAGGGTAGATTTGAAGAAGATTATTGCAACTATCGAGATTCATTTCATCATGTCAAAGATTTAGTGCATCACGCATGTTGTTTGAGCTAATGTGTTGATATAGTATTTGTGATGTCCCCGCTCTAGTCAGTTCTCAGGAATAGTGTGTTAGCCCTTTTCTTGGACCCTTGTGGGCTAGCTGGATTGGTTAGAGGGTTAGTGGTACTTTATGGAGAGTTTGGTCGTTCTCGTTTTCAAAGTTCTGGGATTAGCTCACCGCAGGCCTTGGTAGTTCAAGAGTTGCTAGCTTCTGACGGCACAAGATTCTATGAGGATTTGTGGAAGTTATGCTTATTTGAGTGATTTAAGTTATTAATTAACTTAATATTTTATTATAAAGTCAAATTGACTTTATCACTTTATATCACTTAAATATTCTATAAAGGTGATTTATTATTTTAATCACTTAAAATATAAAAGGGCGCCCAATTATTTAAGTCAAAAACTATTGAAATGACTAAAATATATTTTAAAAGATTTTAAATATGAAGAAGGGTGTATCTTTCTTGGAAATCGTGCCTTTTTGCATATAAGGCAATTTGGCAATGAGAAATTCAATTATTGATTATTTCGACTTTGCCTTGGGTTTCCTTTTGTGCTTTTACCTGTGATCAAGGTTTTGAGCAAACTTCCATTGGAGAACGACATCTCTTCAATGTTGAGCACTTTTGAGACTATGAGACCAGTCGAATTTGTGCAATTGAGAGAGCTTCATATAGAGGTTCTACATGCTTCAATCAGGGTTCTATTATTTTGTATTTAGTTTTCTGTAATAGGGAAAGGGGGTTTCATCTCCAGAGACGCTATTCTCTACAGATTTCAGCTTTCAGAGTGTTCTTTTTGGGTTTCTACCTTGGCCGTACTACTTGCATTGGGATATGTGCCCATTTAGGGAGGCGTATGAAGTAACTTGTTGAAACGCCTTCTTTTTGGCTTCTATTTGTCTTCCATCTATGGCATCTACCTTTTTCAAGAGCTTTATCCAATTTTGAAGAGGGAGAACTCAAATCTGGAGGCCATGCGACCTTATATGCCAGTTTTCACCATTCTTGGTTGGCAAGCTGGCTTATTGTTTTAAATAAATAATTTGGAAACATTCTGGTATGTCTATCACTTGTGATCTAATTGTTTCAATAAAATAATGCCTTCTACATTTCCATTTTGTAGGAAATAACTCTTTTTTAAAGTTTATGAGCTTTTATATGCTGCGCCCCTTCTCTTATGTCTATAAATTTTCTCTAAAAAACTAAAATAACACATTAAGACTTAAGAAAATACTGGGGTTTGAGTTGAGAGCCAGCAGGGCTCATCACAGTGGTATCAGAGCTCTGATCCTGCTAGCCTGTAGGGTTAGCAGTCTTTATACGGCCTCATCATAATAGGTTTGATAGGTACTACTCACGCAGGGGTCCTAGTTTGCAGAGAAGTACTTTTGAACATTTTTCAGCATTTCCGTTTGACGAACAGGAAGAAGAATTGGACTTTGATAACATGGCTGATAGGGAAGCTGAAGGTTCTCACAAGAATCCTCTCAATGAAGAGGACAGAGAAGCTAGAGATGTACTCAGGGGCATGGTGGCAGGCCAAGAACAGGTGGCGAATATCCTCCAGCAGCTGAGCACAAATGTTCAAAATTTGACACTTCATAGGGGTCAGAATCAGGATAGAGATCAGGAAGGCAGTATTCATAGAGAACCTCACAGAATTATTGCCCCAACATGCACCTTTGAGAGAGCTACTTGTCCTATTTTACTAGAAACGATGTTGATGAAGAGGATGAGGTTGAACAGGGTGGTGAGATTAACTTTGCAGATAACATCATGGTTATGCATGATGAATGGGATGCATTGCCACCGAGAGTTAAGGAGCACCTTAACTTTGATAGATTCATGAGCCAGAAGAGAGAACGCACTAGAAGCAGGAATGACAGGAGGCCTAGATACAGGCGGAATGATCTTAGACAGGTTACCAATAAGCTTACCTTGGAAAACTTTGATGGCAGTGGTAGAGTTACAACACGTGCCTAGGTCAGTAAGCTGGACACATTCTTGACATTACATCCCATGCCTGAGGAGGATGCCATTCGATTTGCAGCACTTCACCTTGATGGCGTGGCTCATGACTAGTGGATTCATGGTATGACTACTCTTCACCATGACCGGATTACTTCATACTAGGAGTTCACATATAGACTGGTAGAGAGGTTTGACAAGCGTGATCTTGAACTATTTTTCAAAGACCTAGCACAATTGAAACAACTAGGTAGTTTGAAATCATATATTGGAGAGTTTCAGAGATTGTCAGTTATGGTGACAGGCATTTCTGAGAGGAGGCTGATTATACTCTTCATTGAGGGTCTTTTCGAGCCCATGAAAGGATGGATCAAGGCATTTGATCCGCCTACACTACAGGAGGCCATGAGGAAAGCTCGCAGTATGGAGCTTACTACACCTCGTAAGCAATTTGGCTCGAAACCTTCTACCTCATACACACATAATAAATCAGATCCAAAAAGGGCTGATAATGCTGATCAAAAGAAGAAATATGCAACACCATTGGATCGTGAAACTATGAATGATCTTCGTAGAAGGAAACTTTGTTTTTTCTACAAGGGTCCGTATGACCTTAATCATGACTGCCCCCTCAAACCTAAAGGGCAAAATAGACACATGGAATGGTTTTATGAGGGAGAAACGTTGACTGATTTTTCTAATCAACAAGCTCCAATCTATGATACAGATGGAGAAGAATCAGAAAATGAGGCAAAAATTGTAGTAGAAACTGAGTTACAGGAGGCTCATATGTCCAGCATGCAGAGAGAGGGATCTTTTAGACTCTGTGGGATCCTTGTTGGTCAAAGGGTCATATCTCTTCTAGATATAGGTGCAACCCACAACTTTATTGATTCACGGTTAGTGGAGAAACGGGGAATTCAAACTCAACAGTTTGAAGGCATTCGTGTGAAGGTTGCAGATGGATACACTCTCAATTGCGAGAGGATGATACCAGACTTGCCCATGAAACTCAATAACTTTGAGTTTAAGGCAGATTACTATGTTGTGAACATGGGAGGAACATATATAGTTCTCCGCATGAAGTGGCTTCATGCGATAGGAGAGTTCACACTTAATTTGCATGACATGGAGATGAAATTCAGAGCTGATGGCACAAATCACGTTCTTAAAGCCATCAAGGACAACAATGTGAAAGAAATTTCACTCCGTAGAATGGAATGTTTGATTCAGCATGATATGGTAGATTGGGCAGCAGAGTGCAAGTTAATGCCTTCACAGTTGGAGCAGCAAGCTTCTTCTTACCATCCAGATGTGCAGGAACTTCGAATCAAACATGCAAAGGTTTTCAGTGCTATTCCACTAGGTAGACCTCCTGATAGAGGTATTGAACATATCATAGAACTGGATGAGGGCACAAAACCTATTATGATCACTCCCTACTGGCACCCCAAACGTTTAAAAGATGAAATTGAGAAAACTATTAAGGAACTTTTAGCTATGGGGCACATTAGGCCGAGTAAGGCACCCTTTGCTTCATCAGTTGTTTTGGTGAAGAAAAAGGATGGTACACTTAGGATGTGTATTGACTACAGGATGCTCAACAAGAAGACTATAAAGAATAGGTATCATATCCCACGGATAGATGAGTTGATAGACGAGCTTCATGGAGCTTGCTATTTCTCAAAGATTGACTTGAGGACAGGTTACCATCAGATCAGAGTCCGAGAGGAGGATATTGAGAAAACCGCATTCAGATGTCACTGTGGACACTATGATTTCTTGGTTATGCCATTCGGTTTAACCAATGCTCCAGCCACATTTTAGTCTACTATGAACAGGGTTTTCCATCCTCACTTGAGGAAATTTGTATTGGTGTTCTTCGACGACATCTTGGTTTACAACAAATCATGGGAGGAACACATGGTTCACCTGGATGAGGTATTGAGTATACTTGACAGGGAGTCCTTGTACGCCAAGGAGTCCAAGTGTGCTTTAGGCATGGTAGAGCTTTTATATCTGGGTCACATTATCAGCGGTGCAGGAGTCAGCATGGATCCAGAGAAAGTTTGAGCTATCATCGATTGGCCTACACCTAAGACATTGACACAGCTCAGGGGGTTTGTAGGATTATGTGCCTTCTATCATTGGTTCGTTAGTGGATTCTCGTGACATGCCGCACCACTAACTGATTTGACTAAGAAGGGAGCCTTTGTGTGGACACCTCTTGCACAGGCGTGCTTTGAGAAGTTCAAACTTCTCATGACTACATGTCCAGTCTTGGCTTTGTCGGATTTCACTAGACCATTTGAGCTACATTATGATGCCAGTGGTGAGGGTATTGGTACAGTCATCATGCAGGATCAACATCCTATAGCTTTCGAGAGCAGGAAGCTAAGAGGTCCTGAACGGAGCTACAATATCTATGACAAGGAAATGTTGGCCATCATGCATGCCATGGCCAAATTCAGGCAATATTTGGTTGGTAGTAAATTCAGTGTTAAAACCGATCACAATAGTCTAAAACATTTTCTTGGGCAGCGGGATTTGAACGAAAGGCAACAGAAATGGGTCAGTAAACTTCAGTCCTATGATTTTGGCATCTCCTATGTCAAGGGCACTCAAAATGTGGTTGCTGATGCATTATCTCGCCGTCCACACTTGAGCTCCATTTCACATATTGCAGAGGAATGGAGACATATAATAGTAGCGGAATATGCTAAGAACCCATGGGCTTCTAGCATAGTAGATGGGACAGTACAGGATGACAGATACTCACTTGTAGATGATCTTATCATTTACAAAGGGAGGATATTACTAGTCCCAGGTTCTGAGATGAGGGACAGAGTATTGAGATCTTTTCATGATTCACCTATGGCAAGACATCCCGGTTACTTTAAGACCTACAGACAGGTACAGTAGAGATTCTCTTGGAAGGGTCTGAAATCATTTGTTCTTCAGTATGTTAGGAAATGCCTTGTTTGTCAGCATAACAAGCAAGAACATACATACCCTGCAGGTTTCCTCCAGCCGCTTCCTATCCCTGAGAGGAAGTGGGAATGCTTGTCTGTGGACTTCATTACGGGCTTGTCGAAAGCTCAAGGGAAAGACAACATTTTTGTGGTGGTAGATCGATTGACGAAGTATGCACATTTCTTCTCAATCACTACTACACACACAGCTACCCAGGTGGCGGATTTGTTCTTTCGAGAGGTATTCAGGTTGCACGGTTTGCCTTGGAGTATAGTCAGTGACAGGGACAACAGGTTTATGAGTAACTTCTGGTAGGAATTATTCAAACTTTTTGGGACAGAACTCACTCCAAGTACCAACTACCACCCACAGACAGATGGACAGACTAAGATAGTCAACAAATGGGTGGAAGGATACTTGAGGAATTACAATTCAAGGTAGCAGAAGGCATGGGTGAGATGGTTATACCTTTGTGAGTATTGCTACAATACCACTCATCACATGAGCATTCAGATGACACCTTACCGAGCATTATATGGATATGATGCTTCAAATTTTATAGATTTATTGTTGAGTGACAGTAGAGTACCCAGTGTTGGTGATCTATTGCAGGAGAACCAGGACATTATGAGAGCACTCAGGGAGAATATTCAGAAAGCTCAAAATCAGCAAAAGTAATATGCTGATCAAAAGAAAGTGGAGCAATCTTTTGAGGTCAATGATTTGGTTTATTTGATGCTTCAGCCTTATAGGCAGTCCACCCTTCATAAGAAGGGCGCCGAGAAACTTAAGCCGCGATACTATGGACCCTTTAGAGTTGTCAGACGTGTCAGTGAAGTGGCTTATGAGTTAGATCTTTCGGTGGACAGTAAGGTTCACAATGTGTTCCATGTGTTGCGCCTCAAAAAGGCGTTGGGACAACAGGTGACTCCTTCTATTGATTTACCACCCCTGGATGATGAGGGGAAATTGATTTTGATACCTGAGGCCATTCTAGATTCCAAAGAGCGTCATCTTTAGAGGCGGGTTATCAGGGAATACTTGGTAAAGTGGAAATATCTACCAACAGAGGATGCTACTTGGGAGAGTGATAGTATTCTTTAGCATCCGGCTTTGAGTTTGCTTATGGGCAAGCAAATTCGGGGAGGGCGGACTGTGATGTGTAGAAGTTGTCAGATCCAACTTCAGAGTCCAAGAACACCCGCATGCAAATGGATACCTATCACAGGGAAGAGTATAGAGAAAAAAGCAAGCGAGGGTTTGAAGCTCTATAATATAGAGATCTATTATCAGAACAATCTAATGATTATTTACAAAGATCAATCCTTAAAAGGAGATCAAGAAAAACCTAAAAAGAAACCCTAATAGGTAGACATTTAATAATTAATATAATTATTAAATGTCACAATATGCCACTTGTAGACATCGAAAATATACTGATTGACATCGTGCATCTGATCCTGACTCACTAACATAGTTTCTTCCTAAATCATCCCTCGGTCTAACCATTTAATCAAATTCCCCTATATGATTAAATTCATCAATATTCATCTCTTAATTAAATAAATCATTTTATCTAATTAAATCACTTTCTCTTGTTAATTAAATCAATCCATATGATCTAATTATCCCTATTTAATTAAATAATCAATTTATTTGATTAAATCTCTAAAGTCTATCCATTAAATTAAATAAATTGAAACCTTATTTGATTTAATCTAACACCATCTCTTTTGATTAAATAAATCAAAATATTTATTTAATTAGCCTTTTATCATATTCCTCTCTTATCTAATTTAAATAAATCTATAAATCTAAGTCAAATAAGTCACATCATCTAATCTCCTGTTAAATTAATTAAACCCTTGATTAATTTAACCTCATCTCATGTCACATCCTCTAGATAATGCAAGTTGCACATGAAAATAGATTTAATTCATTTATTAAATCCCTATTTTCCCTCACATGGCATCTTTTGGAATATTCCCCTAATTTGAATTCAAAATCCAAGTGGGAATAAGTCCTTCCAACAAGGCATTTAAGATCTCTTACATGTCCTTTGCCTTGAGCCAAGTGGCATTTATTGCATTTTCCCTTCCCTCTTACATGTCATTTCAACAAATTTGAAATTCAAATATTTGCATTTTTGGCACAATTCCCAAATCTTGCACAACCATCATCCATTCATAGCTTGACAAGTGGCACCATATCATTGGATGAAAGTTAGTCCCACATTGCTCAAATTTGGGCTTTCATCCATCTTGAAATCCTATAAATGAAGGGCTCCTCTCCTCATTTGAGCATCCACAATTTGAGTAAAGTTACCATGCTCAAATATCTATCAAGTTTCACACCATTAAGCTCTTAGCTAGGTTATTTTGCAGATTTGGCTTGGAGTCTTCATCATTCATCATCAAAAGTGGATCAAAGTTCATCACCAAGTCTACATCTATCAACATTGCATCATAGGAATTGGGAAAGGGCCAAATTTCCACATCAAATTGGCACCAATTCCCCCATGGGAACAAGAGTTTGCTATTTAGATTAGGATTTCATCTTTGGTGTATCATTTAATTGTGTTTTTGCATATTTTAATTCCTAGTTTGAATTGTAAATGGATTCCATGGGGAATCCTTGTTTATGCTTACAATATCTAACATGAGGTGTTTTATCCTTCTTGTTTTGCAAGTACAATAGATTGGGGTTCACATTTTGGCGCAAGAAGGAGGGCTTGAGTCATAAATTTCAACATTCTCACGAAAATTCTGCGCTTTTCTGCACACACATGAAATTCCAACGCGGGTTCATCAGCGTCACTGTTTTTCGCGCTGCGGGCTCGTCAGCGTCGCAGTTTCAGCACCGCGGGCTCGCCAGCGTCGCCATTTTAGCACCGTTGGACTCATCCCGCCGAAAATTTCAAATTTAAAACTGTGCTGCTGGACTCGCCGATCTGCACCAGTTTTCAAAATTTTAAAAAAACTCCGACAATTTTAAAAATTGCAACGCTGTGAGAAAAGAGCGAAGCAATTGTGCTCTCTGTCCCGACACAGAGCGCCGCTGACTGGTAAAGTGGCACTGAAATAGCACCGTTGAAAGAAAAAAACAGCGACACCTTCACGAGTTGCGACGCTGGAAGACAGTAAAAGGGAGAAAACTAATTTTTAGCATGTGTTTTAATTTATGATTGCTTTTTCCTCTGTTTTCTGCTTTCTAATTTCAGTGTTTTTCCAGATTTTAACTGTTTTTCTCCTTTGTAGGTTGGAAAACGAAAGCTAAGGAAGAAGGAGCATGGTGATGATATCTTATCTAATCAAAGTGTTTTTAAACACTTAAGTGTTTGTTTAACACTTCGTTAGGAATTTGTCATCTTTTTCTTTCTTTAGAACACTAGCTTTCATTTGGGTTTAAAAATGATTCTTTTTGTTTATTTCTTGCAAGATTAAAAAGAATCTTAGGATCTACAACTCACTAGATTTCGTTTATGGATTAAACAATTGAACAAATGTCTTTTCACTTGTGATTTGGTGCTCTAAAATGAACTCACATATTGCTTTAAGGGTTTAAAAAAGAACAAGTGTAGTTGTGTTTTTTGTGAGGGCTTACTTAGACTAAAGCCATTGGAAAAGGACGTATGCACTTCTCTCGCGCTTTATAGCGATCTTGAGAATCAAAAGGTCTTTTCCATGACTTTGGGTTAAGACAAAGCAATCACCTCCACACTTCGATTTGGGCTTAAAATTGAACAAACTATTGTGCGAGTGTGAGTGGGGGCATTTTCGTTCTCTCTCTTTGTTGCTATCAAAGATTGATCGAGTTGATTTTGTTCTTCATTCGCTTTTGTTTATCTTAGAGAGCCCTGGGAAAAAGTAATCACCCAAGGGAACGACTCAACCGGTAACACTCTAAAGCCAAGAGTATTTCTAGCCAGGATATAAATGTGGATATTGGAAGAAATGCCAATATCACGCGATTGACTCCGACAAGATGGATCCGAAAGGGGACTCTTGCCACGTTGGGTCAACTCCTACGAACGGAAAGTCCTTACTAGAACCCATGTGCTAGAATTTTCCAAAATCATATTATCTATTTGTTGGTGCAAGAACGGTCGTTCTAAAGCCACCCCACACTTTTACGGTCTTCTAGTAGAAATGGAAAGCATGCCATGGGAGTTTCATGGGTGTTGATGCTTGGCTGCCCTGTATAATTGAGTGTCGTGGAGGGGAGCCAGTGGGGTCAAGCATCTAACCATTCACTAGAGATAAGCGTAGCTGGACTTGTCCAAGTGGGAATCCAACAAATATTGTCTTACACATCCATAGGATTGAAATTGTTCTTGGGTTACCAAATGCATTGCTTGATCGAAAAACATCATGGAAACAAACACTAAACATTACCCAAATTTCAAACCCTTTTGAGGACAAATACAATTGACTCAATCCACATGTTATTGCTTTCCCTTGGGAGTTACATCCTTAGAGGTTTCTAAGCATTGGATTATATCTTGATTTGTCTCCTTAAGTAAACAATAGGAAACCCTTGCCTTAAGTTCATTAAATTTCCACATAACATATCTTGTGGAGTTTGAAGAAATTAAGACATTGGACATCTTAGTTTGAAACTTTAATCAAAGAGAGTGTTTTTGGTAAAATAAATACATTAAGCAAATCTAAACAAAATGAACTTTCATATGTGTTAAAGACTCACAATTCCCAAAGCAAAAATCATTGAAAATGAATGTTCAAAAGAAATCAATCCTTGGTTACAAAGGTCATTAGGAAGCATTTGCGTGCTCTTCAATACCTAGGTATAAGCAAACAAAGTGTGTCTTTTTAGGTTCTTCTTAGGATCAAAACATATCAAAATCATCTTTCATCCACCCTCCAAAACATTAAAACAGAAATCCATCTCATCATCACCTTTTGGAAAATCTTGAAATCATCCTTCATACTAGGCTTTGTGGCAAAATCAAAATCATCAATATCATTGAGACTAAATCCTTGAAATCATTAGCAAAAACACCTTTGGTTAGGTATGTGTAGATGCATCATTTTGCATATACTTAGTCAAAATTATCATCTTGTCTAGCTTGGTGTATGTAGATGAATCCTTCTTCATATGCTTAGTGAAACAATCATCTTGTTTGAGTAGGTGTGGGTAGATGCATCCTTCTCCTCACGCATATTCAAATTATCCTCCTTTGAACAAATCTATCCCTTAGATCATCATCCAACATCTTAGGGTCTTTTTGTTCAAAAATCCAAATCCAAATACAAATCAAAAATCAAGGACAAAATCTCAAAATCTCAAAATCTCAAAATCCAAAATAAAAAATCAAGAATACACAAGTCCTAAAGCCTAGTGTCTCATTCAAGATTTATCAAAAGCCAAAACATCCATATCAATCCATCCCTAAAACATCATCATCATTATCATATCATTACATTTGATCCTTAAGGAATCCTAAAACGTTTCACTTTGGAAACATAAGATAAAGATCGATCCAAAGAATCAAGAGATTCATCTCCCATATTCTTGAAGATTGATCCTTGTTTTATGGTTCAAACGAGATCTCAATACAAGAAGAGTATGGAAGCCCACAAATAAACTCTCGCTTCAAGTGACCTTAGCCAAACAAACGCAGAAAGGAATCCAACTGAATCAAGCAATCCATTGATCCCCTCATCATCCCAAAATCCACAAGAAGAAAATCAAGGGGAGGACCTCACCTTTGGAATGTCTCGCGGGGAAATGACGGAAATGCTCCAAAATCCAGACAACTATAGAATCATCAACATCATGATGAGACTTAACCCTTCGTTGTACATGCTTGAAGTAGCAAAACAAGGGGCCAAGTTGCCTTCGTATTTTGATGTGAGTACTATAGTGGATACATCATTTCCTCCAATCTCTTCCACCATACCCATCTCATCTACACCTCCATCCCAAAACATCACACAAAACATCCCGCAAATCACAACATCGTTTACCCCAACGCAACCAAATGTCAACAAGGGAAACACATTTCTCAACGCTCTTCAATCACATCCCCTTGTTAACAATCAAAATTTGGACGCAAGCACCACCATGGAACAAAACACAATCAACAACCCATTACACAAAAATGTTCCCCTCACGTTACACTATGACCCATCATCAACATCTTTCCATAGAGCTCCACAAACACCTCTTCTCACAAATTCACAAGAAGAGGGAGATACGTTCGGACTAGGGGGCTTATTCGACACCACGACATTTTCACAACAACCCACACCTCTCACATTTCCACCTCTTCCGCCATTTCCATTATCATCCACACCGCTCCTTGGTTTAGGGCTTCCCCCTCTGCCAAGTATCAATCAAACCTATATTCCAACCATCAATCAAAGCATTGCACCAAACACACAAAATTTATCGTTGATATCGCAACAAACGACAAACACACAAGCAATGGCAACATCATCAAACACACCCTTAACATCACAAAACATTGTCTCACAAGGACCAATCACATCAATACCATTATCCAACATGCAAAACATCAACACAACATCATCATCCACTACCATTCCAAATCCACCACCACCCCCACCACCACCAACGTTCACCACATCAAACCAATTCGACGCAGCATTACAAGCCTCTTTTCAAAGAGGATACGAACAAGTGCAGAAATAAAAAGCCGTGCAATAAGCCGCACAAGCTGCTCAAGCTACCAAAGCTGCACAAGCCGCATTACAAGCACAACAAGCACAACAAGCCCAAGATTTATTGCAACAACAACAACAACAAGCCGCCCAAGCTGCTCAAGCATTGCAAGCACAAAGAGTCACTCAAGCACAACTTTTATTACAGCAACAAGTTGCACAAGTGCAAGTGCAAGCACAAGCTCAAGCACAAGCACAACAAGTGCAAGCTCAAGCACAACTTATTGCACAAACAACACAAATGCAAGCATATCAGCAAGCACTAAAGCAATACCAAGAGTAGCAAGAAGCAGCAGAATTGGCAGCTCAACAACAAGTGTTGTGGGAACAACAACAAGTAGAACAACAAGCGTTGTTAGAACAATAGCAAGTGCAACAACAAGCACAAATCCTAGCGCAACAACAACAAGATCAACAACAAGAATTGTTCATCCAGAAGCAAGTAGAAGCCTACTTTTCCTGCCACAACATACTGATACCATCAAATAATGCACCAACCAATCCATCCATCCAAACCACGATTGCGACACCTCAAAACACATTCATCCCACCCCCTGATCTGCAAAACAATGTAACGACACAACTCAGGTTGTTGTCACAACAAGTGCTCGACCTTCAATTAGGGCGAACAACCAAAACGCAGAGCAACTTGTGTCCCTATCCATTTGATAGGAGCCTAGACATGAAACCATTCCTTAAGGGATTTGAGATCCCTAAATTTGAAAAATATCGAGGGACGGGAAACCCTGAAGATCACATCAGGGAATTCTAGGTTCATTGTATGGAGGTTGCATATGACGATACTTATCTGATGCAACTATTCCCTAGGAGCTTGGCAGACAACGCTATAGAATGGTTCTCTCGCTTACCCTCAGGCATCAAAACATTCCAGGAAATCAGAGATGAATTCATTGGAAACTACACATGTAACATTACAATGGATGTTAGTCTCGAAGAACTATACGCTCTAAAACAAGGAAAAAATGAATCTTTTGCTTCATTTCTTCAACGATGGCGATCCAAGGCCAATCGGAGCAAGTGGACCATGCCAGAAGAGCAACAAGTCTGCACAATCATCGCCAACCTTGAAAGTCACTTGTCATTTCACCTCAAGGTTCAGGGAATCACCACATATGAGCAATTAATCTCCAAGGCGCTTAGCATCGAAAGAGCCCTTGTGAACCAACCCGCATAATCAACGTCATATCACGAACCACTAAACAATCGCCCACCATCAAATTACAATGATAAACCTCGAACAAGGGCAAGAAACAAGAACATTACTAATGATGGTATCGTTGATGCCAAGGTGGTCATTAGTGCTCCACGCCAAAATACACCCACACCGCAAATCCAAAATCAACGCCAAAACACTCATCACACAACATATCAACCTAACAACAACCCAACCATCAATAACCTCAATGACCAAAGAGGACCACCCCAGCGCAAAACATATCCTAAACAAAAATACACTATGTTGGGGGAACCACTTGAGGATATCATGAAAAGGTTGATCAACGAAAAGCTCATCAAAGCACCAACATTCGAGAATTACCAAGAACCCGACGTCAAACCCCCTTGGTACAACGAAAATCAACTTTGCAAATTCCAAAAAATCAAAGGTCACACCACGAACAACTGCATGAGACTCAAAAATATTATCCAAGATCTCATTGACAAAAGAATCATAAACGTCGAACAACCTACGGGAAATCAAGACCTAAAAATCTACACGAATCTGATGTCGAACCATGGAAACAAAAGGAATAAAAATGACAAAGGGAAGGGTAGTGTAAATCATGTGTACAAAACAGTCATTTCCTCCCTAAATGAAGACTGCATGGTCATCACCATCAAGGGCACCCAGGCCGAAGATTGTGGAGTCACCACAAGAGGCGGTAAAGTCACCATTGCAGGATTATCCCAACCTCATAGACTCCCTTCATCAAGAGTTGTTCTGTATAGCTACAATGTTGTAGACCAACTCAAGAGAACACCAGCACACATCTCCATCATAGAGTTGTTAAAAATATCGTCAACACAAAAAAAGATCCTTGAGGAAGCATTAGCCTCATCCACTGTCCCCGCAAATCTCGATGCAGACCAATTCCAAGCTATGGTCGGGAATATCATAACACCTAATCTCCTTACATACTCCGACCAAGATTTCCCCGCCCAACCATCTCACAACCGCACACTTGATTTGGAAGCCATTGTAAACAAAAGCAAAATCAAAAGGGTCTTAGTGGATGGAGGTGCAGGTTTGAACATCTGCTCTCTCAGCTTAATCAAACAATTGAAAATATCAGAGGATACCATTGACAAAGGTAAAGGCATCACAATTAGATCATATGATGACCAAGAGTGTCTAAGGGCACGATTAAACTCCCTATTCAAGTAGGGCCAATGCTCGTGGAAACCACCTGTCAGGTCCTGGACCTCGAATTGCCATACAATATCCTCCTGGGACGCCCATGGATCCATGCAATGAAAGCTGTAGCATCAACCTTCCACCAATGTGTAAAATTTACACATAATGGACAAGAGGTTACCATTCATGGAGATCCCAAACCGTTTTCATATTGCAAAAATCTTGAGGCCAAATATTACAAAATCCCCCAAGTGCCAAACAATGATGAGGGACCATCCACACAATACATTGATCCCACCACTCTCGCATCCACTTATACGACAGAGACACCCACCATTCCCGCCATTCCCACCATCTCGAACATCAAGCTCATTATCCAGGAGGACGGTTGTGGAAGTTATAGGCTCCCTAATAATGCTTTTGTGATAGGAGAATTACCTCAATCTCCTAGATCACGGGGACACCCACAAGAAAACCAAGCTTCCACACCACAAACCTATCCTGAAAACTATACATAATTCACAAGATGGGGAGACCTTGGTCATGAGGTTATTGAAGCAGATCCATCTCACATGTTGTATCGAGATGAAAGACCGACACCTAAATTACCAATGGATGAAAGAAGCAGGGGCCTACAAATGATGTTTGCAATGGGTTACGACAAAAACCAGAGATTGGGACAAAATGACAACGGCCTCATAATACCTATCATGCCGGAGACGCGACCCATAACAAATCTTGGTCTTGGATGTACCCCTCCGAGAATAACCATACGTGGCCGAGGTCCTCCGGTTAGAGCCGCTAATGTCTCTCCTCAGCCAGTGCTAGTATAAGTACACTCACCAATAGTCACAGGTAGCGACACACATAATTTCATAACTGAGCCCTATATTAGTAGCGATGACGAAGATACCTTATCCAATCTACCTAGGCTATTCAAAGATACCACCCTGTGTATGATTAGTACCATATCCTTTGAACCAGATAGTCAAAATCATGAGATTCGTTTAGTCTACCCCAAACTGATCGACTATGACCAACGAGGACCACCAGTTCTCGACACATTCGAAAATGATGAGGCGCTCTCAGAATTCATGGGATTGAGGGATAACATTCCAGATGGGGATCATAAGGCAGGATTTATAATGGAATTAGACACACATGCTTATTACGGGGAAACGATTGAATCCTTTAGTCGCAAAAGTGAAAAACTAAGAATCATATCCAAGTCCTTAAGTGAAAACCACATTGTGGCACTCTCTGACAACAAAATAGTAAAAAGAAAGGACGTATCCAACGGTGAAAACCTCTTTGAGGCGCCTGAGGATGAAGGATTCAATCTTCCTTTAAGAGCCATTCATCAAGAGAAGTCAGTAGTCTTGGTCGAAAAGTGCAACCCAGTCAACATAGGAACAGAGGAGACCCCGCATATCACATTCTATGCGGAATCACTATTAACAAAAGAGCAAGAACTCCTAGCAGCATTCCTAAAGGAAAGACAAATAAACTTTGCATGGAGTTATGCTGATATGCCAGGACTAGATCCAAAGACTGTGGTTCATCATTTAACAGTATATCTAGAGGCAAAACCGGTCAAACAAAAGCTTCGGAAAATGAATCCTCAAATCGCTCTATTGGTCAAAATGGAGCTCAAAAAGTTGTTGGATGCAGGATTTATTCGACCAATCGATTATCCAGAATGGGTATCAAATTTGGTAGCTGTTTCAAAACCTAACGGAGCCATCAGAATCTGTATGGACTTTAGAGATTTAAACAAGGCATGTCCCAAGGATGATTTCCCGCTTCCTAACATCGACATCATAGTAGATATGATGGCAGGGCATGAGATGCTATCACTTATGGACGGATTTTCAGGATATAACCAGATCATGATAGCAAAAGAAGATCAACACAAGACGACTTTCACTTGTCTAGACCTACTGCTGGAACATGATGCCATTTGGTCTAAAGAATGCAGGAGCAACCTATCAAAGGGCCATGACACTAATATTCCATGGCATGATTCACAAAACAGTTGAGGACTATGTTGATGACATCCTAGCAAAATCAAGGAAAAGACAAGATCATATAGCAACCCTAAGTGCTATCTTTGACAAACTAGAGGAATACAAAGTTAGACTAAACCCTAAGAAGTGCGTCTTCGGCGTACAATCAGGTAAATTGCTAGGATACATAGTCTCCATGAGGGGTATTGAGGTGGATCCGGAAAAAGTGAAAGCAATCCTCGAGATGGAAGCACCAAAGACACTAAAACAACTGAGAGGCCTCCAAGGCCGACTTCAATCCATCCGACGGTTCATAGCACAACTGGTAGACAAGCAGAATCCATATTCTCACCTACTCCACAAGGGGGTAGCATACAAATGGGATGCAAAATGTGAAGAAGAATTTAACAAAATTAAGGAATACCTACTGACGCCACCAGTGTTAATGCCACCTATCCCGAAAAATCCATTGATCTTATATGTGTCAGCAACAACAGCAGCCCTTGGAGCTCTTTTGGCTCAACATGATGAAAATGGAACGGAGAGGGCCATCTACTATATCAGCAGGACAATGGTCGGTCACGAGCTAAATTACTCATTCTAAATTACTCATTCATTGAAAAAGCTTGCCTCGCAGTAGTTTTTGCATCCCATAAATTCAGACATTACATGCTGGCACACAAGATAAAGCTCATTGCGAAAATTGACCCCCTCAATATCTCCTATCCAAGGCAATGCTCACGGGCAGAATGGCAAAGTGGGTGATGATATTATCAGAGTATGACATCGAGTATGTAGAGAGGAAAGCTATCAAGGGACAAGTCATTGCGGATCAACTAGTAGAGGCACCTATGTATTCTGAGAACCCTCTTGTCTCAGATTTTTCAGACGAATCCATCTTTAACCTTAACGTAGCAGACCACTGGAAACTATACTTCAATGGTTCATATACACAACATGGATCAGGAGCTGGTGTCTTCTTCATCACTCCACAAGGGGATTGCATACCGAAGTCATACAAATTGGCATTTCCTTGCACCAACAACATCACGGAATACGAGGCTTTGACTATAGGCCTCAGGATAGCAGTGCAATGGAATATCATAGCTCTCAAGGTATATGGAGACTCTCAGTTGATCATAAATCAGGTCAATAATGAATATTAGACAAAGGATGACAAGCTAACCCCATACAAAAAATTGGTGGAGACTCTAAAGGAATCCTTCATCGACATAACATTTGAGCAGATTCCAAGAACCAACAATAGAGCAGCTGACGCCATGGCTACAATTGGGTCTCTAGTACACATCCCTCACAACGTACCAAAATATGAATTTCTGATAGAGCAGCTTCTCGTTCCCACATTCGAGGTACTGGAATCAGAATATGTGTGTCAAATCGTTGGTCTTGGCGATCCTTGGTATCACGACATCTATACATATCTTCGAATAGGAGTCTTACTTGCTGACCTACCATCGAGCCTAAAATGAACCTTTATCAAAAAGGCATCCAGATTTGTCATCCTAGGTGATACCTTATACCGTAGAAGCATAGAAGGTACCTTATCATTGTCTAAATGCTGAGGAGGCATTAACCGCTCTAACCGAGGTTCATAACGGTATCTGTGGCTCACACTCGAGCGGAATAACCATAGCCAAGAAACTGTTGAGGCTGGGGTATTATTGGCCCACAATGGAGCGAGAAGCACATGATCATGCTAAAAGGTGTTTACAATGTCAGCAACATGGGGACCTCATCATGCTCAAAGAGCTTCACGATCGTCACACCATGGCCCTTTTTCACGGTGGGGACTCAATCTCATTGGGAAAATCTCACCCACCTCATCCAATGGCCACAAATTCATTATAACTGCAGAGTACTTCACAAAGTGGGTGGAAGCCATACCCATGATGTATATCACGGGAAGCAAATCTCAAAATTCATCTTGAACTATCTCATCTCGTTACGGTGTCCCACAAGCCATTATCTCAGATAATGGGACACCATTCAAGAACCGGGAGGTTCGCGACTTGTGCGAGAAATTCAAAATCCAACATCGCTTCTCCACCCCGTACTATCCCCAAGGCAATGGCCAGAAGCTACGAACAAAACCATCCTCAAAATCCTCAAGAAAATAGTCAATGACGCAGTCGTGACAAGCTTAATCCCTCCTCTGGGCTTATCGAACCAGCATCCACACACCCAGGCGCTACCCCATTCTCCTTGGTCTCTGATTAGAAGTCGTACTCCCCATTGAGATCGAGCTCCCATCCCTCGAGAATATCATTGCAAAATCTCATCACATGAGGACTATCGGTGTCAATATTAAACGAGCTAGAGCTACTGGATGAGAGATAGACGCTTTGAATCATCTGCAATTCTACCAAAATAGACTCAAACGAAGCTACAACAAGAAGATCATAAGCAAGACTTTCCAAGTCGGAGAATTGGTCTTAAAAGAAATCAGAAGAATGTCCGAATCCCAAAGGCAAGTTCGAACCCAATTGGTTAGGGCATTTCATCGTCATAGCAAGCTATAAATCAGGGGCATATTAGTTATCAACACCCGAAGAACCTCTGTAGGAGCCCATGAATAGCTCCCATCTCAAAAAGTTTTATGCCTAATTCTTTCAAGGTATAGAACCAAAAAATCAAAAATCAGAAAAAGTCCTGAAAAAATGGTCACTTCGGCGAAAACTTGGCAAACAGGCACCTTGGTGACAAAAAAAATAAAATCAAAAAAGCAAAAAATCTAAAAAAATTAGAAAAAGGATCAAAAAAATCGTCCTCTAGTGAAAACCACTTTGGTGGCACTTTGGGCAAGTATCTCGGTGAAAACCTGGCAAACAAGCGCCTTATGTAAATAAGCACTTTCCATCCACCAGGATATTTATGGCTTGATTTGCATCATCCATCCATTTCACTTCCATCACATCCATATCTCCATCCATCACTCATCCACTCGCATCCGCACCATAGCTTGGTCCTGTGTTCGTATCATGATCCCTCCTAGTACTACTCGGCCCATCCTCAAGGTCAGTTTGTCTTGCCTTTATCGAGGTAGTCTACTGCATCATGTTGGGGGCATGTTCTCATCGGATTAGATTCGTGTATGGTCAAAATCTCAGAAAATCCAAAAATCCAAAAACTTCAAAACATCAGAAAATCCAAAAACATTCAAAACATATCAAAATCCAAAAACATTCAAAACATATCAAAATCCAAAAACAGGTCAAAAAGTCATTCAAAAAAAACCAAAAATAGGGTTGTCTTGTCGAACTACGTCATCTCTGAGCTTGAACGTAGGCAAGGTTGATCTTCGATCATCCCCCGAGACATTTAGGTCAGTCCTATAGGAGTCCGTCATAATAAACTGACATCTCATCATGTATATCGTCATCTATAAATCTGTCAAGTCATCAGTCAAACTACGTGGTCTCTGCGTGTATAACGTAGGAAAGGCTAATCTGTTGATCAGCCCCCGAGGCCCCTAGGATAGGTCTTTAGGTTAGTATCTTGGTCAAAATCTCAGAAAATCCCAAAAACATTGGAAAACATAAAATCAAAACATTTGTAAAACCTCGAAAAATACCAAAAACAGCCTCAAAACATCAAAAACATCCAAATATTTGAAAAAATCCATCCGCCTCATTTCGCTTGCACCCGCAACAAACACCATTCATAATAAACTGATCGTCATCGTCAACCTTTGGTAAAACAATCGGAAACAAGTTTAGCAATTTAAACACAAAACTCAAAATGTTAGGTCTCAAGTCTAGGTCAGTAAGTAAACAAGTTGGTTACCTCTTCGTATCGATAACACCATTATCAGAATTTGTCCCATATCAATCATCCCTTATAAACGAAATGACATGCCGCCATCCACTAACATGTCCTAGGATGAATCCTTCCTACAATGGGCATTATCTTTTGGCAATAAGTTTTGGTTATCATCTTAGAAAACACATCCTTTTTTCGTTAGCGGTATTGAAGAGCATCAATTTGTTTGTTTGCTTGGTCTTTATCTTTTTGACTTATCTTATTTTGCGCTTATTCCAAGGACATCTCGATGATATCCCAAAATAGCGGATTTCGAGAAATAGGAATGGGGCAATGATCATTATCTTTTGTTAGCTATGCTTGTTGGACGCTCTTGTAATATAACCTCGGCGAATACTTGCTTTGTTGAGAATGTATGGAAGAGGTCTAGGGCAACTTGTTGACTATTACAGGATAGGTTTACCTTTCCGTGTTTTGGCCCGAGATGCCTGAAACTTCTGAAATACATCCTAGCAAGGTTTCCGTATGTCAGGTGTGAACAAGAATACTCCTATCTGATTGTCGAGTCAAATTCCATCACACTAAGTACAATGCCATCCTGGTTTTCTATACCTTGATGCATCGTACCACGTGTGTTATCAAACATAAGGAAATTTGGCCCTTTGAAAATCCCAATTCCTCGGCAAGTCGTCATCATCATCATCATCATCATCATCTGCATTTGTGTCATCATGCGTCTTGTTGAAATGACTTCTTCTTTTCTCACTAACCACGCTAACCAGGTACTATGACAGTTGATCATCATCATCATCACCACCGATCCTGCATCCGCAAATCATTAGCATATTACATAAGCACATCATATAGGCATCATTAGCATATTGCATTACATATCATATAGGAAACATCGCATTCTCATCATCATATAAACAGGTACATCCATATCATCGCATTTTCACCCATTACATTGCATCTCATGACATTACATTGATCATTGATCATGAGCATTCATTTACATTTCATAAATCATCACATAGCATGAACATTATAATCATAAACAATAGGAATATAAGCATTCAATTCATTAGGCACACATATCATATTGCATTAACACTGCATCACATACATCATCATATCACATCCATCCATAAATCATCTCATATATAAGCATTTTTTACACATCATTGCATATAGCATAAATCAAATCATTTCACATAAATCATCATATAGTTAACATCATTGCACATCATATCATAGGTCATAATCAAATACATAGATGTCATTCGAAATAAATGCATACATAACATATAAAAGAAGAATCATGCATGCATAAATAAAGGAGTACACATAACATCGCATCAAAATCAACTCATATATATATCATATCATCAGTGTCACTGTCATAGTACAAAGAATAATAATCGGATCACTGTACGAGTATGTCAATTAGTACAAAAATTCCCATTGGGGCTATAAAAAATGAGCCCATAAGGCACCAAAAATGTGTATCATCTGAATCACAGTCGATCTCCGTGAATGTTTCCCTCACCCTTGTCACCGTGACCCTCTGGTGGTCTCTGGCTAGCTCGCTCTGAGTAGTCAGGGACCCAGTCTGTTCTCGGTACATGGTCGTGGTAGGCCCGACGGTAGTACTCTATCTCTCGAATGGCATCCTTGTAGGATCAGACCGGCACTGTACCCTGCGAGGACGAGGCGACTGTCATACTCTCAATCTGCTGCCTGCGGCCTAGCTCTGTCGCTGCCTATAGCTCTGCAGCCTGTCGCTGCTGTACAGCCTGGTCTCTCTCCACTCTAAGCTGCTCTCTCTCTCAGCTCGTGCCTGATCCCTCTCAGCCGTCATTGCTTGTACCTGTGCCTGTAGCTGCAAAATCAAGGCATCCCACGCGTCTGCCTGCCCTGCTGGCTGTGCCCGTGGCTGTACAGGAACCTGACTCTCACCCTCGGCTCGTGGTGGTGGGACTGGCGGATCCTGCTGCTGGTCCTGCATGGGGACATCCTCCTGATCTGGTGGAACTAGGGGCATCAATGGTGGGTCCTGTCGAATCGCGACCCTGGGACCTCATCCTCGTCCTCTCCCCCTGCCTCTGACCCTGTGTGCCTCTGGGTCCTCACCTAGAAAAGTTAGCCGTAGAGGGGGTCTAAACCAATCCTTGTATGCCTGTGTGGTGCCTGGATCTGCCAATCCCTGATCGTAGGCCCATGGTCGGGCCACTAACCCTCAAAAACTGTCGACCGCCTCTGCTGTAGGAATACTAGGGCCCCAGGCCACCTGTGTCATGCTGCGCACGAAAACAGCCACATATATCATCATCTGGCCGATCTTGTGGCTCCCCAAACTGACATAGTACACGCCTGGGCAAGTATCTCTCTATCATGGTATGCTTTTGGCCCTGCATGTACCTGTCCTACCGGCAGTAGAAGAGCTGGTCTGCGTCGTCAGCCCATCCAGAGTGACCGAGGTATGGTCTCCATGTGAATATGAGCATCTCATCTATGACCCGCCTCTAGTAGGGGATCCCGTGCTCTCCAGTGTGTGTAAAGGACACACCCCCTCTGTATCGTGCCACTAGGGCATCCTCTGCCCCCATCGAAACTGGAACGACCCATGGACGTAGCACAAAAATGTGCTCCCACGCCTAAACATGTAGAAGTGTCACCCCAGCTCCCAGTGCTCTGTCGTCCACGTATGCATACTCGTGGAGATCCCTGTAAAGTGAAGCCAAAAGGATGGGCCCCCACATGAATCGAACCGGCCTGTCCCGGACCATCCTCTCCTAGTAGTATCCCCATCTAGGACTGAAATACCGCCCTCGTCGATCTAGGGCAACCAAACTATAAATGATCACTGCAACTGCCCAGTGGAAGGGAGGTGCTATGACTCTGTACCTCTCCAACTCGATCTGCCCCTCGCAATAAATGATATCCTGTATGGCGAGGACTCAGGTGCAGCAATCACGTCCCTCCTCCAGGTTGTGGATCACCTGGCGGCCATGGATGGGAAAACGTAGTATCAGCCAGACGTCCTCCAGTGTGACAGTCGCCTCACCAGTGGGAAGATGAAATGACGATGTCTCGCTATGCCATCGCTCCACCAGCGCTGATAGCATCCCAAGGTGTGTACGCACGGGCGTTGCATACGCAATGTGCCATAGTCCTGCGGTCCCCAGTCGACCCTGGTCTCTGTCGCTCAGATCTCGTAAAATGCTCGCCAGCTCCCGTGACCGGTGCTCCCGAGAGTAAAGCTCCCTAGGTCCGTCCTGCATCACGCAAAGTTAGCATATTAAAAATTTTGAAAAAATTCCTAACGTAACGTCGAAAATATACTAATTGACATCGTGCATATGATCCTGACTCACTAACATCGTTTCTTCCTAAATCATCCCTCGGTCTAACCATTTAATCAAATTCCCCTATATGATTAAATTCATCAATATTCATCTCTTAATTAAATAAATCATTTTGTCTAATTAAATCACTTTCTCTTGTTAATTAAATCAATCCATCTGATCTAATTATCCCTATTTAATTAAATAATCAATTTATTTGATTAAATCTCTAAAGTCTATCCATTAAATAAAATAAATTGAAACCTTATTTGATTTAATCTAACACCATCTCTTTTGATTAAATAAATCAAAATATTTATTTAATTAGCCTTTTATCATATTCCTCTTTTATTTGATTTAAATAAATCCATAAATCTAAGTCAAATAAGTCATTCTCAACAAATTTGGCACAACAATAAATCTTGCATCATCATTTATTCATAGCTTGAAAAGTGGCACCATATCATTGGATGAAAGTTAGTCCCACATTGCTCAAATTTGGGCTTTCATCCATCTTGAAATCCTATAAATGAAGGGCTCCTCTCCTCATTTGAGCATCCACAATTTGAGTAAAGTTACCATGCTCAAATATCTATCAAGTTTCACACTATTAAGCTCTTAGCTAGGTTCTTTTGTAGATTTGGCTTGGAGTCTTCATCATTCATCATCAAAAGTGGATAAAGTTCATCACCAAGTCTACATCTATCAACATTGCATCATAGGAATTGGGAAAGGGCCAAATTTCCACATCAAATTGGCACCAATTCCCCTATGGGAACAAGAGTTTGCTATTTAGATTAGGATTTCATCTTTGGTGTATCATTTAATTATGTTTTTGCATATTTTAATTCCTAGTTTGAATTGTAAATGGATTCCATGGGGAATCCTTGTTTATGCTTACAATATCTAACATGAGGTGTTTTATCCTTCTTGTTTTGTAGGTACAATAGATTGGGGTTCACACCACTTAAGTGAAATCTTAAGAGTAGAATAAAGGTGACTTAATTAATATAATTAAGTGAAAACCTTTACTCTAACACCCCCTTAAGATGAGCAAGAGTGCAGCTACAAATATGTGCAAAAAAGCAAAGGTAACTACAATGCATGAAAGCAAACAAGGGTCCCGGCAACTAGGCCTGATCAGGTACCCGAATACAACCAAATCTCTATAAAGTGGAGAAATAAAGAAAACCTCATGGGAAAAACTCTACTCCAAAAGAGAGAAAAGAAAGGAATGAAATGCACTAATGAAAGAAGGATAGGAGGTGGATTACATGATACCCCCCATAGACAGCTTCTATCATATAAATACATATACAATGGTCTCCATAGGAGAGATAGAAAGAGAGAAGGAGGCCCCCCCACAATGAAAAAACTCCTGTCACAATGGTAGATGCCTGATGTAGAATCCAAAAGGAGATCCTGAAGTGAAAAATGATATTCCTCCCCTTGGGAAGAAACAGATCCAAAGGACGATGTCGAAGAAACCCTGTGAAGAGTGATGAACCAATCTGTCTCAAGATGTGTGCCATGATAGGATGCTGAAGAATCTCGCTGTCTGAACTGAAACAAATGATGTCAAATCCAAACAGATGTGGAGAATCCTGAAATGCAACCTTTGAATGCACTGATAATGGTGGGCGTACAGTGATAACCTGACTGTCAAGGTAGAGGAGATGAATGTCCTCAAAATAATCCTCCAAATCTGCAATATAGGACTCAACAAACAAGAAAGATATGTCTGCAAGATAAGAGTCCAGAGTAGCAATGTCTGGAAGGTGAATGATGCCCTGCTACACTGAATTAGGAACAACAGGAGATGCTGATGAAGTCTCAGTCTGAAGAGTAGGAACTGGGAGACAAGCCTCTGATCCATCAGAATTTGTGAGGGTGTCTAAATACTCAAGTTCCTCTAAAGTATCATGATCAAAGGGTGTATTATCTCTCCAAGAAAGGGGTAAGAGACAATCTAAAGCAGGATCCTCTAGGAATGGAGAGAGATTGGGGTCTCCATAGATCTCCCAAAGACGTGTCCAAAGTGGGTGAGGACAATCAATGTCCGATATAGCCAACACAGTGTCATGATCAACACTAGACAATATAAGTCCTACTATGTGATCATTAATGATATCCCATGCTAATTTTCCCTCTGAAGTGGCTGGTTCAGGTATGAGATCATACAAATAAGGCAAAAGATTAAACCACCTACAATGTGTAAGTATACCCTTTGCCCATGACTCATAATTACCTCGTTCCAGAATAACAACTGAAGGGTGAGTAGAAAAACCCATGATAACTTTTCAAATGAAAAAAAATGAGAAATCCGACCTTACTACATTTAGATCAAATTAATATGACCCATCCCATGCAAACAAAACCCATGTAGGTGCCAGAATGTCCAAGTAATTGAGCAAAGTGTAAAAACACACAAAGCTGAATAAAATTTACCTGGTAAATTTTCTGATGAAATAGACTGTAGATTTAGAAATATCACTACAACACCTTTCCAACGCTTATTCGTTTGCGCAAAACGGAGTTTGGACGTAAAAGATATGCCCCCGGGAGTTAAAAACACAAGTTCTGGCTTGGATAGGAGAAAACGGCATCAAAAAAGAAAAATCAAGAAACCACACCTACACCATCAGATTGGCGCCAGAACCAGCTTTCCGACGACTATTCGTTTGCAAAAAACGGAGCTAAAACGTCCATTTTACACCCAATTTCGTAAAATAGCTCCAAAATGCCCAATTTGACCCTTCTGGACCTCAAGGGCTAAAAAAACAGGGCCTGGTTGCATGCAGGACCAGGGGCTGGTGGTCTGGCTCCTGGGGCGGAGCCCTTGGTCACCCACGTGATCGGCGGCTAAATGGAGGGCGCTAGTGGCGCGGTGGCGGAGCTCCGGCGGTGAGCCGGCGAGTGGCGGAGCAGAGGCGGTAGTCTGGTGGCTGGCCGGCGGTGGGCCGGTGGCTCAGCTGCGCCGTGTCCGGTGGCCGTTGGGTGGCTCCGCTAGTCAGAGCAGCTGGCGGGCGGTCGCCTGGTGGCCACTTGGTGGCCGGCGGGCGGCGACCTCAAATTAAACTGGCCGTGTAAAAAATAAATAAAAAAACCTATGTTTTTTTTGATTTTTTTTAAATTTTTCACCTCGAAGATTGTGCCCTGAGGCCGTACGGCCTTGGGGCAAAAAAAAATTGCCTTCTGGTGCAACTGTGTCCAAATTGGACAAGTTTTATATGAAAATAGGGGTTTTCAGGTGCTGCGAATCCAACGGCGAGGTTCGTTTGGGCCCAAAATGAACCCAAAAAATGAAGTAAGCCAGATCCACAAAAAAAACCTAAAAACTTGTGAAAGCTTGATCAAACCTTCGTAGCTCCAAAATCTTCAAAACAAGAATAGGCTGTAGTAGGTCTGCTCTGATACCATGTAGAAGTTGTCAGATCCAACTTCAGAGTCCAAGAACACCTGCATGCAAATGGATACCTGTCACAGGGAAGAGTATAGAGAAAAAAGCAAGCGAGGATTTGAAGCTCTATAATATAGAGATCTATTATTAGAACAATCTAATGATTATTTACAAAGATCAATCCTTAAAAGGAGATCAAGAAAAACCTAAAAAGAAACCCTAATAGGTAGACATTTAATAATTAATATAATTATTAAATGTCACAATATGCCACTTAAGTGAAATCTTAAGAGTAGAATAAAGGTGACTTAATTAATATAATTAAGTGAAAACCTTTACTCTAACATGATGTCCCCGCTCTAGTTAGTTCTCGGGAACAGTGTGTTAGCCCTTTTCTTGGACCCTTGTGGGCTAGCTGGATTGGTTAGAGGGTCAGTGGTACTTTCTGGAGAGCTTGGTCGTTCTCGTTTTCAAAGTTATGGGATTAGCTCACTGCAGGCCTTGGTAGTTCATGAGTTGATAGCTTCTGACGACACAAGATTCTATGAAGATTTGTGGAAGTTATGCTTATTTGAGTGATTTAAGTTATTAATTAACTTAATATTTTATTATAAAGTCAAATTGACTTTATCACTTTATATCACTTAAATATTCTATAAAGGTGATTTATTATTTTAATCACTTAAAATATAAAAGGGCGCCCAAGTATTTAAGTCAAAAACTATTGAAATGACTTAAATATATTTTAAAAGATTTAAAATATGAAGAAGGGCGTATCTTTCTTGGAAGTCGTGCCTTTTTGCATATAAGGCAATTTGGTAATGAGAAATTCAATTATTGATTATTTCGACTTTGCCTTGGGTTTTCCTTCTGTGCTTTTACCTGTGATCAAGGTTTTGAGCAAACTTCCATTGGAGAACGACATCTCTTCAATGTTGAGCACTTTTGAGATTGTGAGAGACCAGTCAAATTTGTGCAATTGAGAGAGCTTCATACAGAGGTTCTACATGCTTCAATCAGGGTTCTATTATTTTGTATTCAGTTTTCTGCAATAGGGAAAGGGGGTTTCATCTCCAGAGACGCTATTCTCTACAGATTTCAGCTTTCAGAGTGTTCTTTTTGGGTTTCTACCTTGGTCGTACTACTTGCATTGGGATATGTGCCCATTTTGGGAGGCATGTGAAGTAACTTGTTGAAACGCCTTCTTTTTGGATTCTATTTGTCTTCCATCTCTGGCGTTTACCTTTTTCAAGAGCTTGTATCCAGTTTCGAAGAGGGAGAACTCAAATCTGGAGGCCAGGCGACCTTATATGCCAGTTTTCACCATTCTTGGCTGGCGAGCTGGCTTACTGTTTTAAATAAATAATCTAGAAACATTCTGGTATGTCTATCACTTGGGATCTAATTATTTCAATAAAATAACGCCTTCTGCATTTCCATTATGTAGGAAATAGCTCTGTTTTACAATTTATGAGCTTTTATATGCTGCGCCCCTTCTCTTCTGTCTATAAACTTTCTCTAAAAAACTAAAATAACACATTAAGACTTAAGAAAATACCGGGGTTTGAGTTGAGAGCCAGTAGGGCTCGTCACAATATTCAAGATCTACCAAGCATATCAAAGGCATTGTTTCACATCAAAGTTCATGATCAAGATCTACATTCATTGAGGCCACTTCATGCAAGTTTGTAGATTTATACTCCAAGGTTTCAAATAAGGTGTGTTGAGTTGTTGCATATTATTGTTCATTCATCATTCCTTTATGCTTTTATTCATTTCAAAGTTCAATTACCAAAACGGGGTTTGACCAAGGCAAACCCCTATTCCCTAACAAAACAACATTTTCCTCTCTTTTATGTGTGATTGCAAACTTTAGGTTGAAGAACATTTGAAGAGAAAAATTAAAGAAAGTTACAAAGTTGTCAAAGATGCAAGGAAAGTTGTCAAATCATGGAAACTGAGTTATAGGATTTATTTTTGGCTTTTTGATAGCGACCGACTAGAATATGGGAGTGCAGACATAAAAGAACAAAACCCAAAAATTAATTTTCCAAAGCCCTAGCCAGGACCCATTCGCCATAGGGTGAATGAGTCCTCAGTGAGGTTTGAAAAAGCATCTTTGGTGAAAGGTACATAGCATTTGACCCTTTCTAGATCTTCCTTTTGATTGGTAGTTGAGTTATATTTAATTTTTGTTCCTCATTTGCATATTATAGCTTGCATATTGAATAAAATTAGGAGAAATAGGTGCATCATACTCAATCCATTTTGATCCATCCCACACACTCTATTTCTCCTCATTTCATGATTGTGTTTTCTTCTATGAGCATCATACTCATCAATGTGATTAGGCAAAAATATTCAATATCATGTACATGGCATATTTGACTCTTACCTCCCAAACATTATTCCTTTTGAAACAACACATTTCTTTTATGATGAAACTTGAGGTTGGGATTAGGAAGTTTAGTACCCATAATTTTAGCATCAATAGCATCAAGACACATGAACAACCTAATTTGTATAGGGAAGCTAGATCCCAACTTATGTCTTTTCCTATAAAATCCATGAGCAATTGATAGTTGCACACAACATTCGATCAAAATGATTTGATAAATTAGATGTTGGGGTAGATTGTATGAAGAAGAGTCAAAACCACATGCCTTGATATAATTAAAGGCAAAGAATTAAATAAGCTAATCAAAACCCTCTCAAATAACCATTCTACCATACTCTAAAATTCAAACATGATGTTCATTTTCCAAATCTTTAATTGTTAGTATCAAGAAAATATCATTTATACTTATGTAGTGTTTCATCCCCTCTCTGTATTCTAACCAATATTTCCTAAAAAAGTGGCCTTGCTAGCTTGATGAATGTTTGAGCTTGTACTAATGAATATGCACCTTATCTTAGTGTGCTAGTTTTGCTTTATGTTTGATTGTATTGATTTCTTACTTGATTGTTCGATTTTGATTTGTTTGCCTTAACTTGATACCAAGTGCTTGATTGATTGATTTAATTTGTTTTTCTTGCCTTGTTAGCAAGGGCTTTAGTTTACTTGATTTCCTTGTTTTCCTTGTCTTGTTAACAAGGTCTTTGATTCACTTGATGACTAAACCAAGAAATGGATGATTAGATTATATGTAAGAAATGAACAACTAATCCATGTTTTTGTATTTTCCCTAACAACAATATTATAAAATTAACCAACTGAAACAACAGTAATGATTATAAATACAATGTGAGCAAACTAGTATTTTGTTTGTGGTTTGTAAATGATTATTTTGTGTTGATTGAAATTGGTTGTGTGACCCAAATAGTTTGCATGGTTGGTTAAGGGCTTTGGGTTCGTCCCATATAGATCCTGAGGTCGACTCACGCTCTTGGATGATAAATGGTATGGGTCGTGTCGGGTGCGGTCCGTGCCTCTAGAGGACTAGTCTCACCTCCGCTCGCCTCCTCCGTCCCCCAAAACCTAGCATAAAAGTAAGCCCAGGGCAAGGGGTGGTGGAGTACGTTGGGCTGTGTCACAAAAGATCTGAGCGCTTGCCACGAGGACTGGGGAAGCCTCTGGGTTAACAAAAAAAGATTGGTTGTGTTGTCTATAGAATTGACAATGTTGGATTCTAAAATAAATCATTATTGAAATGAAACTACAAATCTAGAATTTAATCTACACCAATCTAATAGAATAAAATAAATAAACCCTATAACCGATGAGGTGTAGACAAGATGGTTAAGTTATTGAAAGATAGATAATAGCCGCAAGTTTAAATCCTCAAATTTAATCACTAAATTAGTAAGGGCAACTCATGTAATTGGAAGTTGCAGGGGCCACATAATTAGAACCTCACAAAAGGGGTCTCAACTAGTGCCCATTCCTTTGTAGCAAAAAAATCATATCTAAACCCGCAATAAAGTGACAAAATGTCATAGATCTAGGCAAGATGGAAGATACTTTATCTATTCTACTTGTATTTTAATATACTATTTTAGAAATAAATAACTTGAAAGAAAACACTCAAAACTTCACTCTTAGGAGATTGATAAGCTTATATGTTGATGAGATGATCATGACATGCATGTCCCTAGAGAGTGAGCTTTTGCAATCTTTTATCCTCTTTAGCTTCGAGTAATTTGCTTGATAAAAGAAGCAAGGGAAGATAGGAAAATTAAACTAAGATGAAATGATAGAATGTTATGCTATTGCCATGGAAGCTTTGAAGTTGCAAAAATATTATGGGAAGAGCCTATAGGTTGTATGGAGCATGGGTGCTATAATAAAATATTAGAATTTGGATTGGATACCTCTAGAACCAACCTTATAAATTCCTCAAATAATTATGACAAGAGAGGCAATAAAATTGAATTTTATACAAGAAGCAACCAATGAACAACCAATGGGTCTAATTAGTTGTGTATAAATAAACTTTAAATCTCAATTAGATTTACAATCATGGGGAACTCAATAGTTGATAAAAGTAGGTACAATTAGAATTGAGTTAGGTTTGAGATCAAGGCCAAAAATGATGGTAAATGACTAGACTAGAAAGTTTCACGTGTTAATTAAAAATGCTAAGGTCAACCCTTTTACTAGTAGGTGTTTCCTCTTTTATCCAAGGTAGGTCACTTGGGCAACCTTGAGAATTCTTGGGCAATCCCCACATTTGAAAGGTAAACTTATAATTTTTAGAGATGGAAAGATATGCAAGCATGTCAAAAGGCTAGGGAGGACAACACAAGAGCAAGGAAGGGTCCTAGATACTATGCAAACTTTTCCATTAAGGTTAAAAAGGATAAGAATGATTCTTATTCATTCCATGTGGGTTGTGAGCTAAATTGTCATATCACCATTAGATTGCTATGTGTTCCCACACAATTTTGGGCACTTTTAATTTCATCGATAGAGCAACATCTTTGCTTCTTTTTCATAGGCAATATATTTTTTATTTGAGCTAACATGGATTTTCTTTTTACATTTTGTACTTGGCAAAGTCACTTGATATATGCACCAAAACTCTTTGACTTTTAAATACCTTGTCATTGGACACAATTTACTTGATAAATCAACACTCATGAACACTCTTTCCTCTTGAAACTTCATAACTTAGGTGGAGTTTATTTGATGAAATTATGCCTTTATAATATGCTCTCTAAGTGGTTACATCTTGACAAAAGTATAGCCGAAGATTTTCTTCTACTTGTTTGCTAACCCATCCCTTTTGTGAGGAACCTATTAGAATAATGCAATCATGTGCAATCTGCAAGATCTTTAGTTTCGTAATGCTAAACCATTACACAACACCTTTACAACTTATCCAAAAAATATTACTGCTAATATAAACTTTACATACAAATAACATTAAATCGACAACAAAAGAACATCAAATAGTATACATATTGAGTTTTAAATAGGTACAATAGCCTATAAGGTTCCCTTATAATTCCACTAACTTCATACATGGTTTTCATAGTAACAATCTATATTGTGACATGTTTATAAAGATCTTTGCACATCCAGTAAAACTCCATTCAATAGATGATGCATATCATAACTTTTCTTTCTATCACTTAACAAATATCTATTGTCCATGTTATAATGTGAGAACATCTTTGAGATTTAAAATTTTTAATTGTCTAATATTAGGCTATATGTTTAGTGAATTTTTCATCATAATTGCCCAAACTCCAAATTCCAATACCCTCCTCACGATCCATGACATCTTCTAATCTTTTTGAACCCATAGATCGCGTTGATCTCGTAAATATTATTAAAATCTTTCTTTTAATCATTCATTTGTTTTTTCTCTAAAATAGAAAGATTAAAAAAAATAATTTTATTAATGAGTTGGTTTTACGAGATTCTGCTGCCGTATATGTATTTGGTGTTCGACGTTTTATTTCAATTTTGAACTACAAAATCGCGAAGGGATGAACGGATAACCGTCATTAAAATTTAATTTGTCTGACGGGACTGTCAAATTTAGCTCTAATTTTTTCTTAGAGGGGGCTAGCGTCATCATTATATATATTTTCCTCCACGAAACCTGCCGTGTTCGATGAAGTTGAAAACACAAGCTATTAAAGTACTTGTTCAGAATAGACGAAATGAAGGGAGAAGTAGCAATGGACGGGATGGGGAGAAAGAATGTCAGTTACGATTATAATCCTTGAATTGTCCTTTTGCACATTCATCTTTTTCTTTTCTGTACTTTCTATTCGTTCATTCTTTCAACGAAATTTCTGAAGATTCTTCGAGGATAAATAAACAAGGGTTTGGATCAATGCGGAAGAATTGGGGTTTCCCTTCATCAGCAGCTGATCCAGGTTAGTAATTACTTGCAATTTGATATTTTAGCGTTTTAAAATTCCATAGGTGAAAATTCAATAAATGAATTGTGAGGAAGTAATGTTAAATTTTGGACATTTAAAATGATAATCTCTCGCAGAAAAATGAATTGAGTGTTAAGATGTACAGATGGAGGGTAGAAATGTGGGTTTTGGGGTTCCAAGTGCTGAAAGTGCAATTTCTCTCGATGTGCCTAATTGCCTTTTTTTAAAGAAACCAACATCGAAGACGACAGATCGATAAACTTATTACTGTTTTAAGTTTAGCCAAAAAATATAGTCAAAATTTTGGTAGCGTGCTCTCAGTTTAGTCCCACAAGCGAGTCACAATGATGCCATAACAGGCAGGGCATGGAATTTTGCACTATTAAGTTTATGGTAACATTAAGTAAAGGCTCACCTATTGATGTGTATGATATCTTTCCTGCTAAAATTTGCCTGAGCAACTTTTAGCCTGCAGTGGTGCTAGTGAGACTAGAACCTAGGTCATCGACATGGAATCGTTCTGCCTTGCCTGTGCATGGCCTGTTGGATTATAAGCTTCTGATACTACACGATCTGAAGAATTAAAGCGTTGCAATGGATGTGCAATTCCGTTGTCAATTTATGGACTGTCAGATGCAATCATTGGCACTGTTTCTCTCCTGATTGTTTGATTGCAAGCCTCATTTAAGGAAATACATTGCAGTGTTAATAAAGTTGTATATATTCTGGAAAAGAAAACTAACGGCATTCTTTCTGTTTGGTAAAACTTTCATACTTTTCAAGCGACTTTAGTATGTTTTAAAAGGAAATTCATATAAATATTTTTCCTCTTGCTTTTATTATATTACCGTAGCATCCCTTGTTCAAAATGTTATCTATAGGATTAATTTACATAGTTTGGAGTTTCATCCAAAGCTAACCGTTTTCAAATTCAGCTGTCTTCTTTGGGAAGTGGAACAGACAGGGAATGGGAGATTAATTCTCCTAATTTTAAAATCAAAATTTACATCTAATTAAACTATGCCTACTCGGGATTGATATTGAGTATTGATTTCTTTTATTTGAGCTCAAGCTTTTTGTTAATTATATGATGTAGAAGTTTTGCAAAATGGTTTGCCAGGAAAGCTATGGAAACCTTTCTAGACACATTCCGAGAATCTTGATTGAAGCAGTTGCTGTTGAAAGCTTGGTGTTCTCCCGACTAAATTGTTTATCACATCCATATAAGATACAATCTGAAATTCCAACCTGCAGATAATACTTCAAAGGGAGAAATGCAGATATGTGTATTAAGAATGACAATATGGATAGATCAAGGATTTATACATAGAAACATCTGCAAGTGATGCTTACCAACCTAGGACACACACTGTAGAATCAAATGTAGAAGAAAAAAATGTTTATTATTTAAAAGAATTTGACAAAGATATTAGCTTATCTTTTACTTGATCACCTTATCTCTGTCTTCAGCTGCAACAAGTTATTTCTAAATCATTTTCGATTTGATTGACCCACATATATCGTTTTGGTGCAAATATAAAAAATTCTATTATGATATACAATTGCTGCAAAATGGTGGTTCTTATAGTTGTAGCCATCTAAAGATTTCTATCTACAGAGTCCACATAGAAATCATACCTTCATAGAACTTGGTTTTCTTTGAGTATTAAGCCTATGAAAGAGATAGATGCAAGCAGCCAGTTTCACAGAATACTTATGGTAGGCTGAACAGATGGATTGTTATACGTATAGAAAAGGAATTGACCAAAGCTAGCCTTCATGTTTATAGAATCTCTAAGCTGTGTCGCTCAACTCAAGTTTTGTGTTTGTAGAGCAAGATATAAAAGAATGCATGTTCAGCCTGTCTACTAGTTTATTACCTTTGCATTGGTTTAGCTTCAATGGTTCATTTAGTAATCTATTTTTTCATTATTTCCTTTATTTCCATCAAATAATTGTTCTTTGCCAAGAAACCTTAGGTTAAATATTTTCATGGCCCCCTGTATTAATTTGGAAAGAATTGTTATGATTCTTGGTTGTTACTAAATCCTCTAGTTCATGCACTTTCGATTCAATTGGTTTGAGTTAATGGAGGATGTTAGCAATTGCATTTTTTATTTGTTCTATCACATTGTTATGCTCTAAATCTCCTAAAGTAGTTCTTTAGCTAAAATTGGAAGGTTTTTCTTGCCCTACGTTTTTGAAGTTGAACATGATAAGCTATAAGTATGACAATATGTAGGTTAACTCCAAGGATAGTAAATATTTATATCTCAAAGATGTATATCCAAATGGCAGATCAAAGAGCATGATCCGACACATTGATACGACATATTGTACAAGTTCTTTCCAAAAGCTTTTTACTCATTTCATGGACTATGAAACCTTATGCGCTTAATAGATACCCTTAATGGGAGGGAATTATGTTTTAAAGTAAAGCTTTTTGAGAAACTAAGGATCAAATTGTGAATAAGATTATGGATTTAGCATTTTTGAAATGATGCAAGATAATAAAGTTAGCCCTTCTTTTGTCTGCATATTTTTGTATCGAAGAGCTATAGCAACAAACTCATTTGTGATTGGGGTAGCCTTTCCCCACAGAGATTTATTATTTTTTTGATGAATAAGTGTCTTTATTACCAATCATAAAATAATATTACACATATTCACAGAAAAAGGTGGGTGGAAAAAGTCACACCCCTAAAGTCCAAAAGGGGCTTAAGCTTGGAGCAAGATAACATAAAACATAAAAAAGGCCATTAGGTGGCTAGAGCAAGAGTAGGAGGAGGAGGGGGATTCCCGTCATTTAGTTTACCCCATACATTAGTGGGGTCCAGGGTAACCATATGAGGGTCCCATCCATCATTATTATTAGTATTTTCTTGTTTTTCTTAATTGGCCACCCAAGCAAGAGAGATGGCAAGAGGTAGTCGAGAAAATTTGCTAGAGTTCGACTAGCCCGAATAAACCTCCACCAGTAGGCGGCAAAGAGGTACAACACTTGTTTCCAAGTTGTGACCAGCCTTGTTGAGCACACTCCCTTCTTGCAAGAGAGGAGAGGCTTGTGAATGAGTCTCTTGATGTCCATGAACAAGTTGGCTACGACCACACTAATGCCCATGAGGAGGAGACCAACCTTGAGAGGAGGAAGGAGTCGGGGAACTTTGGCCATAGTACATGGGGCATTACCTGAGTGATTCAATAAAACCTGTAAGTGGGCCACCTCAAGTGCAACTTTGGTAGCTTGCACTTGAATTTGCAATAACACATTAGAACAAATCATAGCTTTAGCATAGATTGAAACTTGTCGATCAACAATACATCTTGAAAAAATAGTAGAATTTCTATCTTGCCATATGCTTAAGAGAATCTCCACCTTAAAAGCATGCCAGATTTTTGAATGAATTTATGAGGGATGTGAGGTCAATCCCCTAATAAATCCATATGCCAAGAAAACAACTCTAGTCTAAATGGCTTGAAGAAGTCATGAATCTAGGACCAAACATCTTGAGCTCAAGGACAAAACCAGAAGAGATGTTTGAGAGATTCTTGATGCCCACAAAAAGGGCATCAAGTATCAGGAACGCCTAAATGGGCCAATCCGGAACCAATAGGGAGACATTGAAAAAGCAAGCTGTTGATGTTATTGCAGCTTCGGGCTTCATACTTCCTTAATTATTTGTGATTATTTAATGACAACATATCTCTAAGATGGCCGACCTCCTTTGTAATTATTATTTATTATTTGTAATTATTTTTATGGTGGCCGACCTTGTCCTTGAAAAGGTGCGACCCTTCTAAGCAACATGTATATATAGAAGGTCACTTTCTCTCATTTGAGCATCAAGAAAAGTTCGATATCCTTCTCCATTAAGTGTGAGTTCTTCAAGAAGAGTAGTGCGAATTCATATAGGAGCAGATTGTGAGTCTATTCAAGTGCAGATTGAAGGGCAAATTATTAGTGTGTGTTACAGCCATTGCTGGTGCTGTTTATTGGCCTTGTGTGTGGCCTCATTGTTGTCATTACTTATATATATAAGAGATATATTTGTTGCTGGGTTTTTCTCCCTCAAGAGGAGGGTTTTCCTAGGGTATCTGCTGTGTTATTGTGTCTGATTTTGAATTATTTTTTTGTGCATTAAATCTGATCATAAAACTAACATGGTATCAGAGCGGGTTTGAAGAAGATCGTGATCAGATCTGTTATTGCAGCGATACTCTCTATTCTCTTTTTCATATCTTCGTCTATCTTTATTTTAGTCAAGATGGTGAACGGTCTTAAGGTTGAAGATAGACTTGAGGGAGCATCCAACTACACATCATGGAGGTTCAAAATTATGCTCACCTTGGAAGAGAATGACTTGGCCGAGTTTGTGGAAACCAAAGTTCCCGAACCAACGGAGGAAGAAGAGAAGTCGCAGTGGAGAAAGAAAGACATCAAGGCGAAGAAGATGTTGGTTGATTCCGTTAAGGATCATATTGTTCCATTTGTCTCCAAGTTGAAGACGGCAAGAGAGATGTTCAAAACCTTGGAGGAGATGTACGAAATCAACAACACTAGCCGGGCTCTTGCACTGAAGCAACAACTACACCATGTGAAGATGGCGGAAGGAGAATCTGTCATCGCTTACTTCATGAAGATTTCTGAATTGAGAGATCAACTCTCTTCTATTGGTCATTTTGTTGATGTCAAGGATTTGACCATGCTTGCCCTTAATGGTCTTCCTTCATCTTGGGAGTCCTATATTCAAGGAATCAGTGCAAGATTGAAACTTCCCAAGTTTGATTGTTTGGGGGCAGATTGTATTCAAGAAGAGTCTAGGTTGGCTACAAGAGGTATTCGTCGAAGCTCTAATGAAGACATTCATGTTCTTTCCGCTCAATCCTCAAAGGAGAAATGGAAAGGTGGAAAGAAAGGATATTTCAAAAGGAATAGAGATAAAGGAACTGATGGTGCTCCCGCATTCAAGAAGAAGTGGGACCTCTCCAAAGTCCAATGTTTTCGTTGTGACAAGTTTGGTCACTATGCAAAGGATTGCCCCACCAGGCCTAATCAGCATGCTTCATTTGCGGATGTGGATGAGATCTTTCCTCAGAAGGATTCTAGGGAATTTCTATTCTAAGCCATGGGCTTGTGTTCAAGCCGTGAAGGTTGTGTGCTGATCTGTGTGCAAGAGCAGCGTATCTAACTGTGTCCAGTATTTGCATCCATCAAAATATTTAAATTGATAAGTATTCTTTGTTTGCCGAGTTATATCATTTAGTTGGATCTTGTAATTAGTAAAGAGAGATAGTGGTTTCTCTCAAATTGTGTTCTCTAACTTAGGATCCTTTGAAGATTTCATTTATTGCAAGTTATTTCATGCTGGTTGTGAAGATTTCTGAGTGACTTTGAAATAAAAAGGAGAATTACAATTTCGATGGTGATTAGCTGGTCACATCGATATCATTTTCTAATGCATGAACTGTGATAAAGTTTGAACTCTTGGAGAGAGTTGGTTCTAATTGCTAACTACATAATGCATTCAAGAAATCTGTAGTTGTGCAGATTATCTTTTGTTGTGCTGAGTTTAGCACTCTCGAGAGGAGTAAAAGATGGAAAAAGATTTATTTCGAAATTCAATAAAGATAAGTTCTTTATCCCTTCATTTTGATATTTTGATATTTGCTTCATGTTTCACTTGTAGGTTGATTTCTTTATTCATGTTTTGATATTGTTCATAACACTCTTATGTGTTCATGCTATAACTTGTCATAGTAAACCTTGTATGATTCTAGCCTTGATATTTCTTTGGATAGTTATAAATTGTTTGTAATCTCTCTCTATATCGCTTCCAGGATGGATCGAGAAGTAAGAAGGTGATGAGAGATTGCTTAGTGGTGAAAAGCTTGAGGCATCTTGTGAAGAAATGATCAAGCGTGAAGTCACAACTTGTAGCCATGGGATTGAGTTGGTGGCTAGAGGGAGCTCACTTCCAGAAGTCTTCTTTGCAATCTCTGAAGCAGGGATCAAGAGGGAGTTTTGTAATTCACTGAGAAGAAGTGAAGATTACTGTATTGCAAGGCTAGGTGCTAAACCCTTAGAGGATCCCTTTAGCTGCTGAGATCAGAATTGCTCAAGACTGTCATCTGGATTTGACATTGGTAGCTCCGCAAACCTATTCAGAATAGTGTGATCTAGGATGAGGTCGAGGACTATCCTGAACTCTCTACAATACCAGAGGTGTGCACTGGAAAACATTTATCTAAGGCAAGTGTTGCAAGCAATCTTGGACGAAGAGGTCAGAAGGTTGATGCAAGTGCTTGAAGATTCAGAGGGAGCCTACTGAACTTGAAGAAAATGGTAATCTAGTTGATCTTGGTTCTTTATGTTGGTTTATGGAAACCAATTTTTAGAAGCTTAAGGAGGCTGCAGCTAGTTCAGATCTGGTAGATCCTACTATGTATAGTCAGTTGATTGGATCGTTAATGTATCTATACTAGACTAGATTGCAGTAAGTGCATTTTGTCAAGTTCATGTGTGAACCAAGGCAGGTGCATCTTGTTGCAGCGAAACATATCCTGAGATACTTGTGTGGCACAGTTGGATATGGGTTGAGATATTCTTTAGGTATGGACTTGGAGCTGCATGGTTATACTAATTCTGATTGGGCAGGGAGTGTCACTGATCGAAAGAGCACCTCTAGATGTTGCTTCAGTTTGGGATCTGCTATGATTTCCTAATGCAGCAGGAAATAGTCATCTGTAGCATTGAGTACAACAGAGGCAGAGTATATTGCAGCTTGTGTGGCAGTTTGGGAAGCAATGTGGCTTTGTAAGCTCCTTGCAGGATTGTTTGGACAATCAATGGAGCCTACTATCATTCATTGTGATAACTAGAGTTGTGTGAAGCCTTCTGTCAATCCTGTGTTTCATGACAAAACCAAGCATGTTGAGATAAAATACCACTATATCAGAGATATGATATTGAGGAAAGCTATACAGTTGAGGTATTTCAGCATTGATGAGCAGACGACAGACATTCTCACCAAGCCTCTCTCCAGGATAAAGTTTGTGTACTTTCGAGATAAGCTTGGTATGGAGGAGAATACAGCCTTAACTGAGAAGGAGTCTCAGTATCAGTAATCCCTTGATTAATGAGTTCTTCTCTGTGAGAGAAGTTCGAGGTGAAATCCCTTGATTAATGAGTTCTTCTTTGTGAGAGAAGTTCGAGGTGAAATCTTGATTAATGAGTTCTTCTCTGTGAGAGAAGTTCGAGGTGAAATCCGTTGATTCCACCCTCTGGGAGAGCCATGGTGGATGTCATGTGTGTGACTCCATGACAACATCACGTGAGAGAGTCCGTGATGATTCCTCTTGTACTTGTTTTTTCACCCTCTGGGAGAGCCATGGTGAAAGTCATGTTGAGGTGACAACATCACGCAAGTGATGAACACTTGTACATACCATACATGGTTGTAGCCATTATGGTTCATATCACGATGAGGTGATATTGTTTCTTTCCACATATGGTTGTAGCCATTGTGGTTGACATCACGATGAGGTGATGTGTCTTGTGCAGCAGGAAGTATTCCTCCCCAGCTGAGAGGGAGTGTTGATGTTATTGCAGCTTCGGGCTTCATACTTCTTTAATTATTTGTGATTATTTAATGACAACATATCTCTAAGATGGCCGACCTCCTTTGTAATTATTATTTATTATTTGTAATTATTTTTATGGTGGCCGACCTTGTACTTGATAAGGTGCGACCCTTCTAAGCAACATGTATATATAGAAGGTCACTTTCTCTCATTTGTGCATCAAGAAAAGTTCGATCTCTTTCTACATTAAGTGCGAGTTCTTCAAGAAGAGTAGTGGGAATTCATATAGGAGCAGATTGTAAGTCTATTCGAGTGCAGATTGAAGGGCAGATTATTAGTGTGTGTTACAGCCATTGCTGGTGCTGTTTATTGGCCTTGTGTGTGGCCTCATTGTAAAGAGACTTGTTGTCATTACTTATATATATAAGAGATATATTTGTTGCTGGGTTTTTCTCCCTCAGGAGGAGGGTTTTCCCAGGGTATCTGCTGTGTTATTGTGTCTGATTTTGAATTATTTTTTTGTGCATTAAATCTGATCATAAAACTAACACAAGCACAAGGCAAAGTGAGCCAATTAGGCTCCAACTCTGTTGACCAACTGGTGTGTAATGTATGCCCCTGGTTTTTTTTTGTAAAAATTTGCCAATAAGAAGTTTCAACATAACCAAACCAAATAATAATAGATGGCTGCTATTAGGTTCTCACACATTAGTTTAATCAAACTGATTACAAAATCTGAGCAATACAATTGGCACATGCCAAACTTAATCAAAGCCACTAACACACACAGCTACCAAACTGAGAATATTTGCAAATACCTCAAAGGAGTGATGAAATATGAGTTGCAGGTCTGGAAGAGGGCAGAGAACACTCTTTTCCAGGTAGGACAGCAAATAAATTTCGCCCAGCAGGTCTTCAAATGCTAGGAATCTCACCTCCAATGACCTGTGACTGAAGAACACCTAAAATCACACCTCCAAACACCTTATAACTGACTGCTCTGACAATTGGATTGGTCTGTTAGGCTTTTCTGAGCAAATACCGGGTCTGATATAGTAAGTACAGTGTGTACTGTGAACAGTACCTCCTTCCCCAAGGTGTCCACACTCCAAAGTACACCCCAAAATATGAATAACCTTAAGAGATTTGCATATTGCATCTGTTATAGATCTGCTGTTATAATCTTCTGAGTAATAACAGTCAGCCCAGAACTAATATCCTTCATCAACGCTGACCAAAACGGGAACTCAGCTGCAACAATAAACCATAGACTCTTCCTAACTTTTTTAACCACTCCCACTCTGTTCTAACTTGCAGTTCTGCTCAGAAACCATGATCCACAACCATTTCTAGGTACTACCAAACATATCAGATCTGCTGTAGCTGATCATAGGCAATGGAAAGGGACATGGACGATTTAGAGATAAAGATAATTCATATTAATTTTCTGAACAATCATATATGTATTCTATCACCTGAAATCTCTTTTATCTTCCTAGGCGCTTCCTATGGAATGGTTTGCAACCCCAATCATGCCCAGAAATCTGACTACACCCACAAAATTCCTCCCTGCAGCTGTATGGCCTGCCTAGGGATGATTTGGTTCTAGAAAATCAAATGCATCATTTCAAATCCTGCAACCTCCTCCAATAAGGTCTCTCAGCATAGGAAAATCAATGATAAAACCCAAAGCACAGCTCCAAACCTTTAATCATCACATGCCAAATAGAGTTACGGCCTGTCCTTGCAGCGGTACGGCCCAGGTCTGAAAAAAACCAACATAAAACCTCCAAAGAAGCACTCCAAAAAGGCATCAAAAATCATTACCAATCACTCCAGAAATTAACACTTCAAAAACTTCATATAACTTCATATTTGAAACCCTAGAAAGATCAAACTCTTGAAAAACAATGGTGATTCCTGAGGTAGAATCACTCCAACCAGCTAAGGTGGATCTCTCACCACCGAAACCAGCAACTAGAGATGAGGGTTTTCATCCTCAACCAGCAGTATACGAAATCTGGAAACAATCCAGCAGAGTCTCCTTAAGTTGCCAAAACTCACATATCCAAATGAGAGCTCAAAAAGTGATTAAATAGAAGAAGAGGGAAGGATTAGGGCAACCTCATTTTGAAAACACTTTCCCTCCAAAACCCCACGCCCAGCCTTGCTCTCCAACATTTCACTTTAACATTTTAAAATAACATGAAATATTTCCCAAAGTGGCGTCCACTTTTGGGGGCAAATAATAAGCCTTAAAATTATGAAATTAACCTTCTTTCTAGGCATCCATCAAGAAATACATTGTCCCCTCTTTTAAAACAACGTTGCTCTACTAGGCCAAGGGGGTCTTTTATAACTTAATAACATAAGTCATAGAATCACCTTTTGAAGACTTAAGTGAATAATATGCCAAAACATTAGAACTCACCCAACTGCAACTGCCAAGGACTGCCCAAACTGGAAACCCTGCACTGCACTGCTGCCAAGACTAGTTACTAAATATAGCACTTACTAAAAATGTTAAGTGAGCCAAATCACCAAACTGGCCCAAATAAGGAAACCCGAAAAAGGGGACATTACATGGTGTGAAACCTATGTTGCTAGATTGACACAGGTGACTGCAAATGCTACCATTTATTTAAGGTGGGCACCATGAGTAAATGAGGGGAAAGCCAATGATACCCTTGCTGAGACTTATAATTCCGAAAAACAGTGTCTGGAGATCTATTATTAATAAACTAAGGGCTGAGATATACAATCTTTCCACTAAGTCATTCTTTATGCATCTTTAGTTGTCCATTTCTCTGTTTATAAATTAAAGTTAAGCTTTGAGAAGAAACATAAAAAGAAGTTCCCAAACTTTTTCAAGAAGAAACAGTCTAATAACAAGTCTGTTGATGATCTTTCCTCATGGAGATCAATTTTGTTTGGGCACCCTTAAAAATAGCGGCCCCCAGCTGAATGTGCAATCCGTCCATCCTTCTTTGGCAGTGGGATCTGATTTTAACTTGAGGATCACAGGCTATTTCTTTTCAGCATATTCTACTCCTATGAATTTCAATATTTTAAAGAAGGATATGGAAGGCCTTTCAATCTCTTTGTTAGACAGAAAGCCATCTGCTTTGTCTTCCTATCAATCTCCTGCTGGTTCAGTTTCAGATGGTGGTGATCGTACAAACTGGCCCTCTTTAGGTGGCAACCATATTTAGCTGAGTAAGAAATACTCCCACAAGATTCTGTTGAAGATTGGTGCAGGTGTAAGCAGCTGCAGAACTGTTGTGGGGCTGCTTGCCCATATATAATAATTGCCTAGCATAAGTTATAATTGCTTTGCTGGGATTTTGGGCCCAAAAAAGGCAGGTATGCTTGCAGATTCTGCGCTTTGCAAGTCTTCAGTTTTGCTTTCCAATTCTAAATTTTTGTCTTCAGTGCACGAGAAAATTAATAGGTTGCAGTAGTGTAGTTGTGGTGCTTGTTATCTTGTCATTTCTTTGGATTGTGATAGTAATACACTAGATGTGAGTTCATGTAAATAGCATTGATTTTAGTGATGGGGTTGTACTTAGATCCTTCAGCGTATGTTTTCAATATCGAAGAATTTGGTAGCACAACTTTAATAAATGTAATGGTTATTTTTGGTTTAACATTGACTTTGATTTGGTTTGAGTGAGTTGTTTTGGACAATAGTAATCCATTGCCATCATTTGATCCTTTAGGCTTTCAAGTTGGATTTAAAGGTGCAGACTTAATGTCCTATGAGTGTCCTGTTTTGAACAATCTTTCCATTGCTGATAATATTAATTTAAATTTAGGAGCACCACCTTCTAATTCAATTTTCTCGGTCTCCAGAGTTACTAAAGAAGAGGAAAGTTTGGTTAACTCTGGGTGTTCTAATAATAGTACCAGCTCTCTTTCTTCCACAGTCCTAGAATCCTCATTCTTGGATGCAAAGTTTAACGGTCATTTGTGCCCTTCTTCTATAGATGTTTAGAGTGTTTAGAACATGGAAAGGGTAGAAGAGGTGGTGTCACATGATAAAATAGATTATTGGAAAAAAATTGGGGTCAACTGTTTGGACCATGTGCTAGATGAGCTCTCTTTTAAGGAAACACGGGGACGCGTCCCCTGGGTTTTTGCCCCCCGTACCCGTCCCGGAGACGTTTCGGGGACAGGGGACGCCTAGGGGACGGCTGACAGCCGTCCCCAAAAGGTCCCCGATTGGACGAAACATCCCGGAACGGAAAGGGGACGGCCAGCCGTCCAGGGGACGGATAGGGGACTCCTAGGCGTCCCCTATCCGTCCCCTGTCGCCCAACAGCATTATAAACACAAAAATAAAAAGGTTTTTTTAATTTTTTTTTTTTTAATTATTTCCTTTATGGGCCCCATGCCCTCCCAACCCTAATATGGCCACTTAAAACATCTTCTTACCTTCATTTGACCTCATTTTGTCTTGCCAAAATAAAATTGCAGCCAAGACTATGAGCCAGCCCCTCACAGTGACAGTGACTTAGACTATGAGTCTGATTTTGATGCAATGTTGGCAGATGCCGAGTAGTGGCAATCATCATACTTTCTATTTCTATGTTTTGCCTTTGGACACTTGTGACTTTGTCATTTTGACATTTGTAGTACAAACTTGTAGCCTTTTGGGCATTTTATAATTTTATATCATATGCACATTGACTATTTGACATGAATTATGGTCCATGGATGCAATTGGGTAGCTATAGTATTAATTTCTTCGATAATTCGATTCTATGATGCATATGTCAATATGATTGGCGATTACATTTGCAACTTTATGAATGTTCATTGTTATGATTATCATTACTCATATGAATATCTGGAATTTCCCTATATTTTTAAAATCTCTCTCTCTCTCTCTCTCTCTATATATATATATATACTATACAGCCGTCCCCCCGTCCCCTAAAATCCCCTCAAAAAATTGCCATCCCGCCGTCCCCCCGTCCCAGAAACTTGGTGGAACATAGCTTTTAACATTTAAAGAAAGATTTAAGCTTTTCCATTACACTGAGATTTATACCTAAAGAAGATTTCATGGTTGAAATTAAGAATGTGATTATTTGTAAGAGACTTGCTGTCTCTAACCTTCGATTTTTATGCTGAATGATGAGGGTTTGAATTTTTTTTGTGTTTTTGCTGTAATTTACCTCTTTGTATTTTCTCAAATAAGATGCTAGGCATGAAATAAAAATACTGGAAATGAAATAAGAAACCCTACTGCAGCAAATAGATAATTTTATTGATTTACTTTCAAAGCTTTTACAATAGAGCATACCCGGGATACAATCCTTGATTCTTGAAAAGAAGAAACCCTTATTCTGAACTTTCCTGTAAATCCGACGAAGCACAAACTTGACCTCTGGATGAAGCCAACAGTTAAGCACCTTCAACTGATATTTCACAACCTCAGCATGCTGTTGCAATGAAGCAGCTACGCTCTCCAATGCCGATACGCTGGCAAAAAACCCTAGGGCTCCCTTCTCCAAACACCAAAGAGAAATCTTCAAACAAATATCAAATCCTGGATGATGAGAATGAGCTCTTAAGTCCCTTTTTATTTTTTTCTTGTGTGAGCTCAAACACTTTCCTGGCCCATGTGGGATAAAACTTTATAATATTAAAGTGACTTTATTATTATAAAGTTACTTTATAACTTTATAATAACATTAAAATATTTAAATAAATCACTTAAGTCACTTAAACTTTAATATCTCTTGAAATACTTGTCCAATTGCAATGCCGTCTGAACCAGGAGTCGAATCTCCCTGTTCTCCATGTGATCGGATGCCTATTTAAAAATAGAAACCTTGAACAGTGACTTACTATAAATAGTAAGTTTGTGAAACTGAGTCAACCGAAGGCTAAGCTTGAACCCACACGAGGTGCTGAAGGAGAAAACCACTGATCACTGCCAAAAGGGACCCTCTAACCAGACATATTACCTTGCGAGGGCCAGGAATAGGCTAAATCCACCAAACTCTGATGTTCGCGAAATTGGGGACATTACATTATTCTTACAAAGTGAAGTAGTGGAATAAATTAGATAGGATTGTACTGTTGCTCTTAGACGTGCTAAATAAACTAAGTGCAACAGGTAATCCCCAGGGGATCAGGAAAATCATAATTTATAAGAGGAATCTTTTTTAAAGTAAGAGCTCTGAGAAATGACCCAGTCAATGTGGTAGTGAATTGATGTTTCCCAACCTCAGCAATGTTGTAACCGCTTGCTGTCTGAAAGCAGTAGTTTTGCCTCAAGGCCAGCAAATGGAATTTTAAGCAAACTGTCTGACATTTCTCCTTCCAGTTCCACTTTTGGGACCTCCTAGTGCATGAGGACATTTGAATGCTTATTTATGGACAAGAGGGAGTTGGATTGTATCATGGGAGGTAGGTTTGGGTGTTGCAGAACAGTGAGAAGTAGAATTCCAATTATAACTCACACCATAGATTTAACATTGCATATGTAACCAAGTGGAACACGGGGCAGATTGTATTCCACACTATTTTATAGTTCATTGTGTTTTTCTAACTTAACATAATATTTTGGTAGTAGTGCAATTGCCTCTTAACAGGCTGGTTTTTTTCTCCTTCGGAGGTTTTCTTGGATAAAAACTATGTATTCACCTCTCTTTCATAGAATTCTTTCCTTCCTGACTGTCATTTATTTTGAATATAACTAACACAGTCTATAAGAGTGTTGATGCTTGATTTCTACAAGCACATTTTGATGCGATTACCAGAGCAAGTGGACTGTTATGAAAAAACTATATGAGAACAACGATTTTGCAATGTTAGAGCAGACAAAGGGAATACTTCAGTGGTTATGAATAGGGTTGACTATGAAGTGAAGATGGTTCAACATTTAATAAATAGTAAAAATTATAGGCAATTTGATTGCAATCATGTCCTTGATTTGGAGGTTGGGAAAACAAAATTTCCAGTTCTTGTTAGAGGACAAGAAGAAACAGCTTGTTCCTAATAAGTAGATAACCTCAAGGATTATGGTGCTTCTAAGATTCATAAAGGGTTCCTATGAGACTATTGTTGACACTATTGACTCTTTGATTTATGAATTGGTGGCTTACCTTTGATAACCTCAACCTTTTATTTGGAAATATGTGTTCTTTCATCAAAGACTTAGTGCATTTTGTGAATTTCGTTAAATAAAAGAAGGTGAGGGAGGTTGTAATTCATGTGAGTTTTGATGGGATGTCATTGTTCATAAAAGTCTTGGTTGGTGAGGCTATTGCGGTGGTAGGAAGCCGTACTGATATTGAAACTGCTTCTTTTGTTGAATTGTGCTTTGCAACTAGATAGTATTTTGGAAATACAAACCAAGATCTAAACCTCCTTACACATTAAGGACTACCTAATTAGATGGAAAAAAATATCAAAGGAAGAAGCTTCATTAGAAAACCAGTTCATTGTGAGTTCCCATCCTTTGCTTCCTATGCTTTGATGATTAAGCACATTTGGAAGGGAGGAATTGTTATAATCCAAAATTCTAATTAGTTGGTACATGCTTTCTTTGAAGGAATGCACCCCTATACTCACATCCCATACCTTGGATTATTGGATATATACACTCACTCTCTTCATCTCGCATCTTATCTAATATTTGTATATTTATATCAGTCTATATATTATATATTCTCCATTGTTATATGATCTTTATTTCATTAAAGTTTAACATTTTGCTTTCTCTATACAACTACTTTATCATTATAAACCACAGACGAATGGGAGGAGTTTTGAATTTTATAAATTATGTGCTCCATTTCATGAATCACAGGTGTGTCTCTGCACTGCTCGAATTAATTTCAGATGTTAGTATGTTTAGTGATGCATATTTATGCACAAATTATCTTGACTTTGCTTATGTTCTAACATTTTTTTTTTAATATATTTTAAAAATGGTTGCCCCTTTAAATCTGCCATAATGTCCCCAACTGTCATAACATCTGTTTAATGATGGATATTTATGCACAAATTACCTAGACTTTTGCATATGTTATGATATCCTTTATTTTTATTTTTTATATTTTTAAAATGGTTGCCCCTTTAAATTTGCTGTATTGTCCCCTACTGTCCTGGAAACTTTGTCTCCTTGAAATTATAGTGATATCCATTGATGACCCTAATAGGTTAATTGCATTGGTGAAAAATAACCACAAAGAAGTATACCCAGAAAGGTGCAAGTTGTCCAGCAAAAGTTCAAAGAAAAGCCCTACTGTCCTGGAAACCTCGTCTCCTTGAAATTATAGTGATATCCATTGATGACCATAATAGGTTAATTGCATTGGTGAAAAATAACCACAAAGAAGAATACCCAGAAAGGTGCAAGTTGTCCGGGAAAAATTCACAGAAAGAAAGAAATATAGTAAGTGAAAATAAGGGGGAGTACAAGATATGGTTCAGTCAGTGGAGGTGTAATTGAATAAAGACATTGTTTCATACAAAGTTGAGATAATAAATAACTATTCCTATTTGTTTCATGACTAAGTGGTGTTGTGTTTCTGTATACTTCGCTGTTTCTCAAATATGCTTTTAGCTGTGCTTGATACATTCCCTAGATACATCCTTGATACATATTTGTACTTGGAAATGGCCTTAGAAAAATGGGAAGATGAATAAGATATGACTGATACAAAAATTGTGCCGTATCCCAGAAAAGTTAAAAAAGCTAAAAGATGAAACAATACTCACCTATTTTAACCAGAGACAAAATGCCCCTCTTCTCACACACCAGTCATTTTTTAGCTTCAGATGTTTTTTGGTCGCTGGAGCCCTTTTAGAATGATTCAAAGGCTTCTTGTACGTGATACTATGCCATGGAAATTCTCTTTTGAAAATTCTAACATATGTGGTCTGTTATTCCCTCCTCAGCATTAATAGGAATTCTTTCGTTCAAGATATATTTCCAGGTTGATGAATGATATTTTTAGTTTTCTATGTTTTGTATTATTTTTTCTGCATATATGTTATTTATTTATTTTTTCTGTATTATATTAAGCCTTATTCTATTTTAAGTTTTCTAATAATTTGCTTTATGTATATCAGATCATGCAACTTAGAAGAATTGTAAAGTTGACATCAAGTGCTTACTGAAAAAGGTCTCCTTGAAAATTGCCTTGATTGATGGGGGCCCTAGAGATTAGTTCATAGCAACAACAAAGCATTCTCACTGTGTGAGCCTATGAGGAAGATGCAGAGAAGCAGCACTCCTCTTATCTAAGGCTGAAGGTGTGATAGAATTGAAGAAATTAAAGGGTATAACGAGCACACAGCTTATGTATCATCCTTAACCATCTACTTGTTCATCTATATATACATTCATGATAAAAATCTTCTATTCATTGATATAGCAAAGTACTACCTATATAGTAAAAAATACTAGTCTGGACTATACCAGAGTGTCTTAGTCTGTGACATAGCAAGAGGTCTAAGTCTAAGCTGAGAAAGATAAGAATCCCTTAAAATTAAAGAAATTATCATTTATTTTATGTAAAGTTATCCAATAAACCTGGCTTAATTGTATATCTAAGGAATGCCAGATTCAAAAGTAAGTATTTCCAACAATACCGTTTCAAGTTGTATTTCTGTAGTACAATCATATGGGATAAAATATTTAATTATTGAATCAATCGTGGCCTAAATGTGGATTCTCATACATGAGCGTCGATTTCCAAGGGGGATAGATGTAACCAAAACTTTTGTTGAGCTATATATTTTACTTTAATATTTGCAAGATCTGATAATATTCACAAGGGAATGTTCTTGGCTAAGGGACCCTGGTTGGACAATTCAAGGGAAGCATGGCACATCTCATGGAGCCTCTCTTAACATCAAGGATTAACAAGTCTTCCAAGGTGGAGAGAAAACTGGTAATATATGTTTGCTTCCCTACCCTAGGCCATGTAAGAGGAAAAGCAGAAAACAAATGAAGCCAAGTAGACATGTATCCATGACACCTGCAATAGAAAACTGTGGTATCCTAGCAGTGATACATGGAGGAGATGTCATGCCACTATTTTGTCATCATCTGTTTGTGGGACCACAAGTTTTTACCTGTGCAGTACAAACATAATTCAATAAATACCCTAAAGTTGCAATTTATGACTAATGCGATGTCACTAGAGAAAATTTTGAAGAAAAATAACAAATGTTAATCATGTGAAAGGAACTGTTCACCATTCTTTCAGAGCAACTCATATGTGCACTTTGTGCAAGTCCATATAGAAACATGTTTTAGAAGAAGGTTAGATAGTTTATATTTTTGAAAAAAAGCGATTTCGTTTTTGGTTGGAGTGATTTCGTGCACACGAAGCTGCAAAAAACAAGTCAGCACGGACATCTGAATCATAAATTCTATATAGAGTTGCTGTCTACTCCATCAATTGTGAGGTGATTTTGACCATAGGGGCCAACTTGTAATTATTCGTACTAGTGCAGAGTTTGCATTTCATGTTAAGTGTTAATTGTTTATGGAGGATGCATGTAATAGAAAAAAATTATTCATTTATTTACAGTGAACCATTAGAACATGTTCTCATGGTCTAATCCCATGTCTCAGATGTCTAGGGGGTGTAGGGATGAGGGAGGGGGAGTGTTCTGTCCACATTTCTTGTTTTTGATAAATCTATGGGGATGCCCCCAAAAAGCAGGATGTTTAAGGGAGATCCTTTTTTTTTAATTAATATTGGGGATGCCTTGGCATCCTTAGGATGGTTAGAGAGTGCCATGATGTTTCTGATCATTTTGGGGATGCTGGGCATTCTTTGTGTTAAAACAAAAATCATTAAAAAACATTGAATTGTGAAAAAACATTCTACCTTAAACTCACCTAAAAGGGCCTCCAAGGCCCCCTAACCTAAAAAAACTTAAAAAAACTCTAGCTGAGGCTCTTTTTCAATCACCAAAAGAGAAGAGGAAGAGAGGAAAATTCGAGAGAAAAGAAGATGAAGAGGAAAGGAGAGGAAGAGGGAGAGGGAGAGGAATAGGAACAATACCAACACCAACTTCTTGAGGTATGTTCTCAAATCACATTGTTATCTTCCCATCTTCAAGCTTTTACTCAAAACTAAATCTTTTATTAATCTATTTTTAAAAAGTTATTTAAATATTAAATAATGCTAAATGAGATCACAACTTCCGTGTATCCTTTGCATCTGCACTTGGTGTGACCTAAAGTAAGAAAAACAAAAAGAAAGTCCTCGTGTTTGTGGCAACTAGTAATTGTCTTTATTTTTTAGATGCAACAAATCACATGATGTCTTAGTAGCATGTAGGTCATCCTCTTCTTTTGCGCTTTGTACAACATGAAGAAAAATGGAAGGAGAATACTTATATTCATATCAACTGGTAATTGTTTTTATTTTTTATTTGTAATTGGCTAATCCAATATTCTCTTAGGAGTCTTATATAAATTAAAGAAGGAACAACTTATACCTATTCTTTGTTTCTGCGCCTTCTGCGACCTGAAGAAAGAAAAGTAGAAGGGAAATCATCGTGTAGAAGTTGAGTCTCAAATCCTTTAAAAATATTTTATAAATTGAATAATAATTTTCATTTCGTTTGTACAACACCAAAGTGAGTTCCTTTACTTGAAGTGACAATGAAGAACAAGTTTAACATGTTGAGAGATCCAAAAATTTGCATTGGAAGGGTGGGATAGGAAAGGGAAGCTGAAGAGGACAAAGTGGTAGTTTGATTGGAATTTGGGCCTGACACAAATTTTAATAGCCCTTCCAAGTTGTTGGCAAAGTATGCCAAGTGTCAATTCAATAAGAAGGCCCTTTTATGGCAATTTGCAAAAAATACAATTAATTAATGGAGTAGTTGCATATAGAAATGTTATTTTTGTCCACTTCAATGCTAGTGTAGTAGTATTAAAGTCAATTCATACCTCCTCCACATCCTTGGTAGAGGGGTTGCGGGCAGCCTACTTTCACATGAGTAGAGGGCTGAGATAATTAAATTGTATGATGGTGACATATTCACACCCCAACACTGGCAGCTGCTTCTAGAACTATTGGTGCTAGATATTCATTAGTTCTTGTATTTGAGTTGAGTGCAATAGAGCCTAAGAGGAAACATATGACCTTAGTTTCAACTCCAAACTTGATGGTAGATATGTTTAATGTCTAGAGCATAGATGAGGCAAATGGTTTTTTTGACAAACAACTTGCTAATTGAATTCCATTCCATGATGCCCTCTCTCCTTATTTTAAGGAGGCTATGTCCAAGGTTGCATGAGTAGAGCCTTAATATGTGGGACAAGGGGAGGCAAAATTGAGGATTATTATCCTAGATAAGAAATATTCTACGATAGATGTATTAATGGAGGAAATGAAGGTCACATGGGTCTCACATAGGTGTAGCCTTACCAAGGATGGAGGATGGATGTGAGACATTGTCCACTCATTAATATCATGGTCACTTGTAAGGAGGTGGCTTATTCAAGGAAATTGATTGTTTGAGGAACCACAAGGATGTCAAGTTCCAATTTTAGATTCTTAGAGATGCCATTGAGGATATTGATTTTAACTATAGTAGCAAAAATCTTTCTTGGGAATAACTCGAAAAACTAAAAAAGAATTGTTTTTTCAAAAGAATTGGATTGAATCGGGAATCCAAAAATGAAGAAAAAAGAAGAAAAACTGATTTTTTTAATATTTAAAGGCAATTCAATTTCATAGAGATAGAGAGTAAGGGGTAACGAGAACTTACACCATGAATTTTTGAATATAGTTTAGTTTCATTAATTGCACAATGCATAGTACATCACTATGTTGGCTTGAGATTGGTACATTATTGAAGGGCTTCAATAGTTGTTTGATTGCCACATCAATGAAGAAGTGCTTACAACTCCTCCTTGGGTGTCTGTTTTCTCTCAATTGCTATTTTTTGTTAATGATGCCTCAACAACTAAAATCATCACTTCACAAGAAATTGAGTTCCTTTTGTAGGTTGTAAGGGTTTGTGTCTTCCACCTCATTCCTAAGTTGCATAAGGAACCTTTCATTGGGAGGTCCATTTGCTCCTATTGTGGTTTTATTCTGTAGCTTACCTCCAAATGGTTGCATTACATTGCTTCCTATTTTGCTTCTATGAAGAAATCACCTCGTGGATTCTCTAACTTTGCTGAAGGACATTATTTATCTTTGATTTCCTTTGGATGCTCTTCTTCACTTTAGCTTTGAAGTGATTAATCTATACTTCAACATTCCTACTAGTGTTGGATTGGCTGCACTTAGGTTTTTTTGTTAGGATGTATTCCCTTTTGTAAAATGTGGCCTCATTTTTGTCTCACATAATTGGTTCTTGTGCAACACCACCATTTGAAATATAACCACATATTCTTCCATCGATGCTACAATAGAACCATAGGTAGCAATTTTGTTGTTGTTTATGCTTGTTTATTTTTGTGCTTTTTGGAAGGGTCAAATTGCCTAGTCTCTTTGTTTATCCCATCTCGTGTATTTCAAATAGTCGATGTTGTAGGAATATGGAATGGCTCTCTATTTGATTTGCAAATATTTTTTAATGCTTACGCCTTGTGCTTAGAAAGCATAAAAAATACTTTTAATGTCGTGGAGACAAATGTTAACATTTTGAATGTCATGCCCTCTTCAAGGGAATATGGAATGGCTCTCTATTTGATTTGCAAATATTTTTTAATGCTTACGCCTTGTGCTTAGAAAGCATAAAAAATACTTTTAATGTCGTGGAGACAAATGTTAACATTTTGAATGTCATGCCCTCTTCAAGGGAATTGGCTTTGCTTAAAAGGGTTTTTTAATCATTAAGTGCATTTTAGAAACCCATGGATGCTTATTAGTATATCCCTTTTTCCTCACATTCTCCCAAGCATCAACAAAAGTATTTTATTGTGATTGAGTTGAAAAGATATCTTGTTCTAGAAAGTGACAAACAAGGTTTCTCGTAGTTGAAGTACACTTTCTTCCATTGATTCCTTGCCAAAGGTTACCCCATAAATTTTGATTCTCTTATTTTCTCAAGTTGGTTTTCACCAATGCCTTGCTTTACTTGCAAAGGTAATCTAGATAGTTCAAAACAAGATTGGTGTTAGGAAGTCTACTCCCTTGGTTTTTAAGCTAGACGACTTTTATTTTTCTTGTAGTCTTCTCATAAGACAAGATGTCATTACTAGTAAAATAATATTGTTATATTTAGTTTAATGGTCAAATAAGATATTAGAATAGACTTTAGGTATATTCTTTTATTCTTTTAGTTACGCTTTAAGTTAGCTTTCAGTTAAGACCAGTTAAGGCTTTCAGTTAGCTTGTTAGCTTTTAGTTATTTTCAGTTAAGCCTTCCGTTAGCTTTTATTAGTCTATTGATATCTTTGCTATTATTATTTCATTGTAGAGTTCTATTTAAGAATGCATTTGCTTCTTATCTAAATCAATGAATTATCTTGGCAATAGTTCTGTGTGTGCTAATAATTATTTTATGGTATCAAAGTTGGGGTTTCGGGATCGGTTAGCGCTGAATTCTACGGACAGTGAAGTGATGAATTCAATGTAAGACAAAGGAATTGTGCCAAGGGTGACTGTATGTATTTGATACAAAAATTTTTGACGATTTTTTTTGTCTTACAAAAATTTCGTGGGTATTACTTATGCAGAATTTTTTGACGATTTTTTTACAAAATTCGTAGGGTTTTATTTTGCATAAAATCGTGGTTAAAATTGCGCTAGGGTTTTAGGTTAAAATTGCAGAATTCACTGCAAATTCGTGGATTTTTTTGCTGGGAATCTCAAATTTTTTCCTTAGAAATCGCATGACAGCATAGTAAAAAACGCAATGGTTTTTTTTTTGAAAAATCACGACATTTTAGCTGCCCTTTTTTTTGCAAAATTGCGCAACTAGGGTTTTTGGCGGTTTTCAATACAAACATGACGAATTTTTTGTGGTTTTTTTGACGATTTTCTAGGCAACTTTTTGTGCGGCTAGGGTATGCGATAAGGTCTCTGCTACTTGCGTCCAACATCCCTTATTATTTTGGGAAAAATCGCGATGGCCAGGTTGTTTTTTTGAGCGCTTAGGGTTTTACTATACAAAAAACTAAGGTTTCAGAGTTTTTTTTGAAACGGCTAGGGGTTTTGCACTTTTTTTGGTGATTTTTAGACTTGTGGCTAGGGTTTTCAGACATTTCCTACTACGACTAGGGTTTGTTGTGTCAACTAGGGTTTTCTACATTCAAAAATTCAGCACCTAGGGTTTTAGAAATTTTTTTGTAGGTTTTTTGATCAAAATTTTGACCCAGGATTTTGCAGTAGTGTGACAATAGTTATTTTTGCATCTTTTTTTCGATATTTTGGGCAAAAATCATGGTTTTCTGCCTTTTTGTGCAAACTAGGATTTTGATTTACTTTTTCAAACCTAGGGTTTCATCGTTTTCCATGACTTCATATTATGGGAGGGATGGCTTCATTACCCAACATCATGTTGGAAGGAAGTCAGAGGTTCAACGACAAAAATTACAGCACCTAGAAACAACGGATGCTCACCATCTTCAAATACAGGTGCCTTGATCAGATTGTCCTTGGTATAGACACACGTTCTGTAGTTGCGGGAAAGGACCAAGACAAATTTGATGGAAGCAATTGAGAGGCGGTTATGCATCTCAAGTTATCTGCCACAGATGAGATGCTTCTAGAGGTTCCTTCAGGCAAGACCTTTGTTAAGATTTGAAAGCACCTGCGAGATCTACATGAGACATCAGACAAGGGTAGGGCCTTCTTCTTGAAGAATATGTTATTCTCGATCATGGTGGACGGGAAGATGTCTTTGCAGAATCACTTGATGAAGATCAAAGACATTCACAATTAGCTAGAAGCAATAGGTTGCAAGATGGAAGAAGACATTGTGGTTATCACACTGAAGAGTTTACCACGCTCATATGAGCACTTTATTGAGACTCTAATATCACTTCTACAACAATTGACTTGAAGTTCGATGACTTGTGCAACAAACTCTTGCAGTAGGACAGATGGAAGAAATAGATTGGTAGCAGTAGTGATACATCCATTGTTGGATAGACCTTCGCAGCCAAGGACAAGGGCAAAGGCAAGTGGCCTCAGAAGAAAGGTCAAGGGAGTTCTGATGATTCTTCAAAGAATCTGAAGATTATGGCATGTCACTATTGTGACAAACTTGGTCACATGAAGAAACACTGCAGAAAGAGATTGGCTTATCAAAAATCCAACTAGGGAGGGTCTCAACCAAAGGCCCATGTCGCAGAACATTTTGAGTAGGAGTCTGCCTTCTTTGCATTTATGGCCAAACGACCAACAGATCACGCCAATTCCTCGGCTTGGTACATTGATTCTGGAGCATCCAGGAACATCCAGACATTTCACTCACATGAAGGATTGGTTCACTGACTATACAGCTTGTTTAGATTCAGTGATCTTTGGTGGTGGTGAGGAGTATACAGTGGTTGATAAAGGTAATGTCCAATTCACATCTAGAGGAAAAAATCTTCTTTTCCTCAATGTATAGGAAAGGAGCATCAGTTTTGTAGACTCACAAAAGCCCTTTATGCCTTGAAGTAGGCACCCAGGGCATGGTACATCAAGATTGACAGGTATTTGGGGCAACAGGGATTCCATCCCAGTCCTTCAGATCTGAATCTATATGTCAGGAGAATAGGCAATAACATCATCCTTCTTGTCATATATGTGGATGATATCATCACTACAGGTTGTGAGGAGCATTGAGCAAATCAAATGTAATTTGTGTCACACTTTTGACATAACAGACTTAGGCCTCCTACATTATTGCCTAGGTGTAGAGGTTTGGCAAATAGGTGGTGGTATTTTTATTTCACAGTCTAAATATGCCCGGAGTTTGCTAGACAAGTTCAAAATGACAGATTGCAAAATCGCGTCTACACGTATGGAGAAAGGGTTGAGGCTTTTAGCCAACACAGACTCAAAGGTGATCGATGAGTCAACTTTCAGACAACTAGTGGGAAGCCTTATCTATCTTACAACCACTAGACCTAATTTGAGTTATGTTGTGAGTTACATTTCCTGTTTTATGACAGCCCCAAAGGCAGAACATTGGGTTGCAGCGAAGCGGGTACTGAGATATGTGAAAGGGATACTTGACTTTGGCATTTTGTATAGCAGAATCAAAGATCCTAGGCTGGTTGGGTTCACAGATTCAGATTGGGCAGGTTTAGTTGATGATAGGAAGTCCACTTTTGGGTATGTTTTCAATCTTGGCACAGGTGTAGTCACATGGACCAGTAAGAAGTAGTAGGTAGTAGCTCTTTCCTCGATTGAAGCAGAATATTGAGGAACCGTCAAAGCAGCATGTGAGGGAGTATGGCTTCAAAGGATGCTTTCAGACATGTAGATGCCTCAAGCAAGGCCTTCACCCTTGTTTTGTGACAATCAAGGGGTGCTAAAGCTTGCCAAGAATCCAGTCTTCCACGAGCGTACTAAGCATGTAGAGCTTCATTGTCATTTCATACGACTACTTGTAGAAGATGGATCAGTAATATTGCAATATTGTCCCACTGATGACCAGACTGTAGACATTCTAACCAAGTCTTTGAACCCTGACAACTTTGTAAAATTTCAGGATAAGCTTGGTGTAGTTAATAGATTGACCATTAAGGGAGGGTATTAAAATAATATTGTTATATTTAGTTTAATGGTCAAATAAGATATTAGAATAGACTTTAGGTATATTCTTTTATTCTTTAAGTTACGCTTTAAGTTAGTTTTTAGTTAGGATCAATTAAAGCTTTTAGCTAGCTTTTTAGCTTTCAGTTACTTTCAGTTAAGCCTTCAGTTAGCTTTTATTAGTCTATTGATATCTTCACTATTATTAGCTCATTGTAGTTATATATAAGAATGCGTTTGCTTCTTATTTAAATCAATCAATTATATTGGCAATAATTGTGTGTGTTCATAATTATTTTAATTACCCTTATTAATGACCTTTGAAAAAATGACATTCAACTTTGTCACATTCGTATGGCTTTGTTTTGTTGGAGAAACCCTAAAGGGCATCAAAGTTGCTTATGTAGAAATATGGTTTAACCTCACTTAATGGGGGGTTGCAGAGGGGATCTTTTGCTCCTAAGTTTTCATTGCATAGGTTTTTATTATAGTGTTCCACAGGGACATGCCCCCCCTCCCCCCCCAGAAATCTTGCCGTTCCCGAGATGAGGACGTTTCCAAGACTCAGAGACGTCAGGGAAACGTCCCCCCGCCGTCCCCTTGTTTCTTTGCCGTCTTCGAGATGTCTATCTTTTGAGGGGACTTCTGGACGTCCCCGAGACTTCCAAATGTCCCCCAAAGTGTAGGAAACTTCCAGCCGTTCCCCTTAAAAATAAAAAATGCAATAAAAAATGTTTTTTTTAAAAACAAAAGTAAAATTTATAAATTTTAAAGTATTCTTGAAAGCCTAAAAGGCTAAATTGACCATGTCTTTGACTTTATCCTCTATTTTCATTTTGTTGCTTAAGTGTTTACACGACTGAGCGTAGGCGTTTGAGTTCGGGGGATTGAAAGTTATAGGTACGAGTGTTTTTTTTTTTGTTTCATTTCTGTTTATGTTTTGCTGGATGTCCACACCCGTTCAAAGCTCCTATTCACGTTGCAAGGTTAGACTGAATGACTCAAAGAGATGTCATCACAAGTCAGATAAGAAAATCCCAAAGGGCCAAAACAGCAAAATTATAACAGTGGTTAGAAAAACAAATCCTATGATTTTGACATCACTCAAAGCAAAAAGCAGTGAAACATGCACAAAACAAAGTATATATTTACAAAATAGGCATGTTTGCAACCATAAGCAAATCGGATCAGAAAATCACAGAAAAATCAAGTTATCGTTCCAATGTCTATTAGTGAAATTCAAATTATGAAACATCTAGTTCTCGTTCTAATGTCTATTAAGTATATTTTCATTTTAATTTTCAATGTTCACTAGTTCAATGAAATCATTGCAATGTGTTTAAACTTTAAACTTTACTTATTCCTTAGGCTTCTATAGTTATACGTCTTTTTATAACTAATTTTTCAAGTACTATATGTATTTCAACGCACCGCTCCCCCGCCGCACCCCCCGCTGCTGTCCCCCCACCACCTCCAAACTTAAACCCCCTGCCCCCGCGTACCCGGAACGCGTTGTTAATGATAACATGCAGCATCGATATAATACTCCAGCATATAAATTGTTCTTGGTTGACAAATTAAATGATAGCCAAGAGGCTATTTAATTTATATATGGCACGAATTTGTTAAAGAAATTATTTAATGAAGAGACACGTCATTATTCAAGGCCGACCTCCTTTCATCTTGGCGCGATCACTTATGAGGACAACTTACCCTTGATTGGTCGCATCTCTTTGTAAAAGATATATAGTTATCTTTGGCCGACTTGTATTAAATGTAAGGTGGCGACTCTTCAAGTTGTATAAATGAGAGTTCGCTTTCTCATTGTAGATCATCAAGTTCACAAGCAAGTTCGATTCATTACTTCATTCAAGTGCAAATTTGCTCAAGAGCAGGTTGCGAATTTCTTCAAGGGCAGATTTAGATATTAAGGAGGTGCAGATTATTATTTGTCATTGCATCTTGTATAGGTGCTGAATATTGGCCTTGGGATTGGCCTCATTGTAAAGAGAATTGTTGCCTCTATTTATATATATAAGAGAGATCTTTGTTGCTGGGTTTTTCTCCTTCAAGAGGAGGGTTTTCCCAGGGTATCTGCTGTGTTATTGTGTCTGATTTGAATTAATTTTCTGTGCATTAAATCTGATCATTAAAATTTACACGCGTCCCCTGCTGTCCCCCCGTCCCCGTCCCCGTCCCCGTCCCCGTCCCCAAAACCCCATGGAACACTGGTTTTTAATTATTTTTTTGCCTAGATTTTTCAATGTCGCCCTAAACTTTGGAGAGACTAAGACTTCACATTCGTTTTGCCTTATTGGTTGATTTCTATGTACTAATCTGGCTATTGAGAGACTTAGACCTCTTAAATTAGATTATTCTCTACCAATGAGATTTTATTGATTGGATCTTCTCCTTATGTTTTGTGACTTGATCCTTCCTCATCTTGAGAAATGTTCTTATTTAAATCCTTTGTGGAGATCAACATTCTTTATTGTGCTAATGAGCTCTTAAGAGTGAAACAGGTTTGCGGTTCAATGTATTCTGTACTTTTGATTTAATAATATGTTTTTCTTTCATCTCTAAGTGTCTCCTCTCTTTGCTTGTCTCTATGTTTAAAGTATTATTATGCTTTGTTGTTTTCACCTAACTGTAAAATCTAAACCCTACTGCGTGTTCAAATGCTCTAAATATCTTGAAAATTCAGCTGAAAAAATCTTTGAAATCTCAAAATAAAGAAACCAGAAATGACAAAAAAAACCAAAAATTGCACCATATTCGAACATTATGAGAAACCGCTAGAAAATCAGAATATGTGATATTTTCTAGATTTTATTGTAAAAAATCACCAAAAATTTGTTTGATTTCATGAAAAAAATGTTATTTTTTTGAGAAAAAATGTCAATAGCTCCAGTTTCTGACTAATTGCTTTTTTTTTTCTGCTGATATTTGCTACTGTGGTTATAACGATTAGCTGTAAGTTGTGACAGATATGTGACATGTGTGTGTGGTAGTGGAGCAGTTGATTGAAGTTGTGATGAGGATATTTATTGTACCCCTTGTGTGCATGCCATGAACAGTGCAGTAAAGGACATTGGCAAAATTCAGTAAATCAAATAGGTTGTAGTTGATGTGAAAGATGTGCAAATATTTATTTGCAATCACCACGTCACATGTACTATTTGAATTCTTCTCTAAGAAGGATTTCATCAAACCCATTGAAAGAAAATATGTGTCCCACATTTTATTGTAGAAGATGATTGAGTTGCAGGAGCCCTTGCAACTAATGTTTATGACAGAGTGGAATTAGTGGGCCAAGTAGAAGATAGAGCAGAGTTCCGGGTTAAGGATGTGGTGAAGAGTGACACTTTTTGGTCAAATGCCAAATACATAATTTTCACCATATCCCCAAATTTCACAGTGATTAAATATGGGAACTCTTACAATCATAGCTATGGGGAAATATATGACTACATTGGTAGCATGTTTGGCAAAATGGAGGCAGTTATTTGACAAAGAGACTTAGTATTTCAGTTCTATGATGAGCACATTCATCCTATCACTAAATAGAGGTGGAAGAAGCTGAAAATTCTTTTGCAAATGACCACCTATGCACTGAATCCAAAGTGTTATGTATGCTTGGAAGACTTTCTCATAGATGATGTAAAGGTGAAAAGGGGCTTAACAAAGGCCTTTAAGAAATACAGTATAGAGGTAGCTGCATTACAAGTGGAACAAATTTGTTGAACTTAAGGGTTACACCAATTTAACAAAGATAGATATGGAAACTTTGGCTTAGGAGAATCTAGTGAGTTGGTGGTGGTTGTATGGGTCTTAATCATTGCTATGCACAATGGCCATTTGACTCTTATTATAGTTGTGTAGTTCTTTTGTTGTTGAGTGGAATTGGTCTACATATAGCTTCATACTCTCTGTAAAGAGGAACAAGGTTACCTCTAGGAGAGTGGAGAAACTTGTGGCTATTCACAGTGCTTTGTTTCTCATGGATCACAATATGATTGAGTACTATGAGAGTCCATTAGCACAGTGGAATGTAGAGCCTGGGAAGTTGATGTGGGTTTATGAGGATCAAGCTGCATATATAGGGTCAGTCAGGGTCTAATTACAAGAGCTAGACAAGTCTAGTAGTTCCAACGTTGATTATGCCAAGACATCTGCATTTGAGAGAGAGTTAGATTAACCATTGTATTTTGTATCTTGAATTTGATGGATAATGTAAATATTATACCATAGATGCTTGAGTTGATCATTGGATCAATTGATTAGTATAAACTTCAGCTTCTTTTGCACATAAATAATAAATTATAGCTTTATTTACTTTTTTTGTAATTATTTTATTCAATATTATTTTTTTTTATATAATTTTTTAATAGCTGTCCCCTCGCCATGGCCAAAATTCAGAATTTTTTTGATGTCCCCAAAATTGCATTCCCATGCTGCTCCATACTTGAAACTCAGAAAAACAATGTTTTTTTGATATATTGTACCTGTATATTTGCAATATCTAGTAATACCCATTGGGGAATGTACAGGTTAAGGGGGCCTAGCAGGACAATATATTTAGGAAGCAACACACTTCCTTTGGGACCCGTTCTAACTTAAAGGGTTGAGAAATTTCCAAATGTGGAGAGGAAATTGGTTACATGTACTTATTTCAGTACCCAAAAGCCACAGCGAGGAAACTAGAAGAAAAATGATGTTGAGTAGAAATGGATCCACCACACCTGTGTAGAGTTTTGGGATCCTCTAGTAGCAGCACATGAAGGCAGTCATCGTGTCACTGATTTGTCCCCATGTGTGTGTGGACCTGCAAACTCCTACCATTTCAAATATGTATTTAAAACATTAAATAACCCAAAATCATCATTTATGACTAATGAGTTGACACATGCAGAAGTTTGAAGAAAGAGGACAAAAATATTATTCATGTGTAGGACACCGTATGCCATTATTTCACAGAATCTTATCTGTAGACTTTGTGCTAGTCTGCCAGAAACAGAGTTTTGGAAACAAAAGCTTGATTAATTTGCTTTTCGGGAAAATGATTTTTTTTTTGTATGGAGGAGTTTCCTGCTGGAGAAGTTGTAAACAACAATGAAGCTCTGACATCAGAATCATTAAATCTAGTCAGAGTTCCTGCTTATTTTATCTACTAGTAATTTGATTGACTATGAGAATGACTTGTAAATTTGTAATAATACCATTAGTTGTTGCTGGATATGCCAAACTTAATTGAAAAATCTGAATTTTGGTGATATTGTAGCATGCCACTTTAAATTTGCCTAGATATGTGAATAAAGTTGCCACAACTCTTATGGTGTTTCCTCTTGTGGGATGAGTTATCAAATATGCTATAAATTGTCTAGCCATGTGAACAATTAATTTTTTTTTATTTTCTTCTATTCACTTTGAAATCTGTGGCTTGTTGGCATTATAGGAGGAAATCGCCCATGGCCAACAATAAGTTTCATTATGTATGCATTTAGTTAGCATAATGACGTCTAAAATTTGTTCTAGATTTCTTCTTGCGGATGGCCTTTGCATTGGAAAAATCATGGAGGATCTGCTCCAAATTGCTTGTTTTTATGATCCATGCTGCATTCATATGTATTATTTTTGTACAAATTTTGTATTTTGTGTCATCATGCAGTACATGCAGATGTTTGGTTTGGATGTTTTAGGACCTGTAGCCACTGTTACAACCTGCCATTTTTTTAATCTTTTCTTTTTCTTATCTCAATCATCTACAGTCATAACTGTCATTTTTTCTTTATCTCTTTTCATGACTTTGTTTTTTAGTCATATATTATTTTATTTTATTATCTTATAAAAATAGATACTATGGCCTCAAAGTATTAGACAATTTCAAAGCCAATGGGTGTCCGTATTTCTTATAAGCATATAGTTTATAGTATTAAAGGTAAAAATATACAAATTTTCTATGTTTAAATATATTTTAGTATAATTACATATATATTTTCTGCTTGCAAAAAGAACTAGAAGTTAAAACATCAGCTCCGACTGATACTGTAATCATCTTGGCAGTATGCCAAGAATGACAAGTGAAATATCTGAATAGTCACACAAAGCAATTTTAGCGGCCTAGAAGCCTGTTCAAATCAAACAAGCAGTAGAGCTTTGGAAAAAGACCAAAAGATGGGACAATCAGTAAAGTGTTTATACATTTCCACATGTCCTCTCCTTTCTTTAGATTCTCTACTCTTGCATAGAATTCTCATCATTCAAGAGGGGGTATTAGGTGATTGTCTGTATTGTTTTAAAAAACTAACCACAATCCCTTTAGTTCAAAAAACTAATACCTTTCATCATCATTCAAGAGGGGGTATTAGGTGATTGTCTGTATTGTGTTAAGAAACTAGCCACAGTCCCTTTAGTTCAAAAAACTAATACCTTCCACCATCTTCATATACGAATCAAAGGCAGTAATAGCAGAGGAGAAGCAAGAGGGTACTGGTCCAACATTTAACACTATCTATATTACCAGGTTCTCTCCCTATCCCCCTGTACTTGTACCTGGTTCAAATTGTGTTCTGATCCTGGGTCAAGTATTGCTTAGAAATATTTATGAGTGCTTGGTCCCTTACTGATGAACTTGGGGTGTACTTGCGTAGGGCCCTACATACCTAAGTTGAACACAATAAATGCTGTTGTGGAATAGTTAGAAAATAAAAAGTAAAAATTCATTATAAAAAATTAAGCAATATCCATCACTTGTTGGCTAAAAGTAGAAAAAATTCAATTACCAATATTGTTTTGTGGTTAAATTTTTTAATTGGCTACAATTATAATATGTTTAATATTTTTTGAGCTGTAGCAAAGCCATGGCTGCTGCCCTCCTGACCCTCTGCCTCCCTGCCCCCCTGCTTCACTAAAAGGAAAGAGAACGTAAAGAAAAAAAAGGTGTGTGGAGTGAGGGAGAGGGGACGGGAGGGAATCTTCATATCTGATCCACAAAATCCAAACTGAAAACTTAGAATATACAAGTAGAAGATGGAGGAACCATAGATAGTGAAATCTTACATAGAGTTGGTCCAACCAGTCTGACAAGTTCTGTATATTAACCCATCAATTTATTCTATTCAATCTAATGAGAAGAGACAAAGGCTGTTGAATCACATCAATTTCTTTTGAATATTCTAAGAAGCTCATTTATTAGAATGGCAGTATCCTAACTGGAAATTATTAAAATAATATTCTTTATTTATTTATTAATGCTCAACTATTGTAATATATTGTAAAATATCTTGATAAGATCGTTTGTGATCTTATCTGAAGTTTCTTTTAGAAACTTCCTGCTTTTCCTGAAGATAAGATCGTCTCCAATCTTATCCTTTTTGATTTTGTACATCATGTAAATTATTTATTGAGCACCTTGCTAATTGTTTATGCATCAAATATTTTACCAATTACTTGCGTAATATGGTATCAGAGCCAGATTGCTCAAAATCGAATTTTTAATTCATAAAAAATCTTCTAAGATTTTTTTCGTTCGTTTTGAATTAAAAATTTGATAAATCTTCTTTGAATTTTTTTTGAAGATGTTAGTGAGTGCTAAATTTCGAAAAAATTTTGAATTTTTTTTTCGTGGCTCCTCTGGAAAAATTCGAGGGTTTTTGGTTTGAAATTTTCGTGGGTCTGAAGGTGAGAATTTTTGCATAATTGTTATGGGCATTGTTTTTCTTTTGGCCCGAGTCGCGTGTTTGCAATCTATAGCTCGCGTTTTGATATTCTTCTCAGATATTCAAGGTCGTTTCTTGGTCTGCAATCTGCATTTGTATTTCGCGTGAGATTTTCGCGACCTTCTTCAGCTTGCGACCCATCTGGGACTTCCGTGCGACCTTTGTTTGTTTTTCCTGCATCCCTGTCGACACATTTCTCCTCCTGGGCGTGCGATCTGTGAACCTTCTTTCCTGGCGCCTCTATCCCTGTTTCAAATGCCGCGGTTCTTCACTTTTGAGCACGATTTTGTTTGAGTTTTTGGAGTTTTGTGGGCTTGGTTTTTATATTGAACGTGGTCACCTCTTGGTCACCTAGGGTTTGGCATTCTTTTTGTCAAATTTTTGTGCAGATTCGAGCTCATTTTTGCAAATTTTTGAGCTTTCATGGTCGCCTAGGGCATCTTGCAACTTCGGCCAAGGTTTTGACCCTTTGTTTCAAGTCAGAATTTTTTTTGATTACATATTCTTGGTGGGTTTTTCGAGATCTCAATTGGGTTGGTCTCCGATTTTTCTGGGTGCATCGTTTTCTGTGCCTCAATTTTTGAGCCAGCAGATTTGTAGTGATTTTTGTGCTTTATTTTGCCTCCTTGTTCTGAAACTCGTGTCTTGAGTTTTGTGCATCAGCCTCTTCTCAGTACCTCATTTTTCGTGCCTCAAAAAACGTGAAGATGGCTAGTTTAAATAACATTATGCTAGAGGGCAGTCAGAGATTTAATGGCAAGAATTATAACACCTGGAAGTAGCGGATGATGACCATCTTTTAATACCGCTGCCTTGATCAGATGATTTTGGGCAATGTCACCCGACCCACCACTGCCGATAAAGCTAAGGAGAAGTTTGATGAGCAGAATCGTGAGGCGGTGATGCTTATCAAACTTTCAGTAACTGATGATCAGCTCCTTCAAATTCCGCTTGGAAAATCAGCTAAGGAGATTTGGGATCACTTGAAGGGTTCACATGAAACCTCTGACAAAAGCCGTGCGTTTTTCTTGAAGAATATGCTGTTTTCTATCATGATGGATGAGCAGACAACTCTGCAAGCGCACTTGAACAAAATCTAGGAAATCAGAGATCAATTGGAGGCGATTGGACGAAAAATGGAGGAAGACATGGTCACGATCACTTTGAAGAGCCTACCTAAGTCCTATGAACACTTCATAGAGACTCTCAACATTACGTCTGCTAATGTTGACCTCAAGTTTCCAGAACTTTGCACTATCCTCTTGCAGCAGGATCGCTGGAAACAATAGTTTGGTAGTAGTGGATCATCATCCTCCACGGAGCAAGCTTTTGCAGCTAAAACCCAACCCAAGTACAAAGGGAAAGGTCAACCTTCACAGCAGAAAGGCTCTAGTCAAACCCCAACCAGCCCTAAGAAGAAGAATATTCAGTGCAACTACTGTCATAAATTTGGCCACATAAAGAAGGATTGTTGTGCACGTTTGGCTTCTGAACAGAAGTAGGGAGGGTCTCAGTAGAAAGCGAATGTCGCCGAGCACTTCGAGCAGAAGGAATCTGCCTTTTATGCACTCATGGCAAAAAGGCCTGCAGACCATGTCAAATCCTCTGCTTGGAACATTGATTCTGGTGCCTCGCGTCATTTCACTCATCGGCGTGACTGGTTCACAAACTTTTCCCCTTGCACTGACTCGGTGAATTTTGGAGGAGGCGAAGAATACACAGTTGTCGGTTCAAGCACTGTTCAGGTTCAGTCTGGTTGGCGGAATTTCATATTTCTCAACGTATATTATGTACTTGATATGGAACTCAACCTTCTCTCAGTCAATCAGATAATGCGGCATTCTCCTTTGATAGATGTGGTGTTCAGCTTGCACAAATGTTCTATTGTACATCGGGAGACTTGCACAACGGTGGCCGTTGGTATAGAGGATCATGGTCTTTATAGGCTTGTGGACATAGGTGATTCTCCAGAGTTAGCCATGGCAGCCAGGAATTCAACTGTCACCAATCTTTGGCACCGGCGGTATGGGCACTTGAACGTGCACTATCTCTCTCAGCTTGCTCGGGAGGGACTTGTAGCTGGACTACCTAACATTCAGACTCAGCATTAGGGCGTTTGTCGTGCTTGTCATACCGAGAAGCAGCATTGCACACCGTTCACAGATGGCGACTCTTGGCGAGCTTCTAAGGTACTTCAATTAGTTCATGCTGATATTTGTGGCCTATGTCTACTACTTCTGTAACTGGTTGCAAGTACTTTCTACTTTTTGTTGATGATTTTAGTAGGAAGATGTGGGTGTACTTTCTTATGCAGAAATCATAAGTTTTTAATGTATTTCAGAAGTTTAAGGCCTTGGTAGAAAAAGAGTCCAGTTCTTGCATCATAACTCTTAGGTTAGATAATGGGGGGGAATTCTGTTCTAGTGCATTCTCCAACTTCTGTGATACACATGGGATAAAACGTCAGTTGACCACACCCTACACTCCTCAGCAAAACGGTGTTGTAGAGCGACGCAATCGTACGATTGTTGAGATGGCTCGCTCCATATTACAACACAAGAGTGTTCCTACCAAGTTTTGGGCAGAAGCAGTCAATATTGCGATCTATCTCCTTAATAGGTCAGCCACTCATGCCGTTAAGGGGAAGACTCTTGAGGAAGCCTGGATTGGTCGCAAACCTAGGATTAGTCATTTGAAAGTCTTCGGCTCTCTTGCATATGTTTGGATTCCAGATGCCAAGCACTCTAAGTTGGATTCCAAGAGCCAGAAATTGATGTTCATAGGGTATAGTGACAACCACAAGGCTTACCGGTTGATTGATATAGACACTGATCGTCTAATCTTCAGTCGGGATGTTGTCTTTGATGAAGAACGAGGACCATTTCATCTTTCCTCGCTTGTTCACCATTCAAAGGATCAACCCTTGAAGGCTTCTGATTTGGGTGTTCGATTTCCGTTGGGTTCACTTGATGGGAGGGATGACGAAGAGTCAGTCTTTGGTGATGCTCAACCTGATTTTCCTCCAGATGATAATGACAATCCCCTTGTTGAACTTGTTCCAGGTCCAGTTCCAGTTCCTGTTATATCTGATGTTGGCAGTTCTACTCTCCGACCGAAATGGTGGCTTAAGACTATCAGTGATCTTCGCAATGATGAGCTCATTGAGGGTAGATCATCTAGGAATAAGAGCAAACAACAGCCTACAGTCAATTTTGCTCTTATGGCCAACATTCACAGTGTTTATGAGCCTCAGACATATTCAGAGGCTAAAGGAATCCCTGAGTGGGAAAAGGCGATGGAATTTGAATACCAGAGTCTTCAGAAGAATCACACTTGGGTACTTTCTGATCTTCCTCCAGGGAAGAAGCCCATTAGCTGCAAATGGGTGTACAAGGTGAAATACAAAGCTAACGAAACCCTTGACAAGTACAAAGCTTTTCTGGTTGCACGGGGGTTTTCACAGAAAGAAGGCATTGACTATGAGGAGACCTGTGCTCCTACAGCCAAAATGAGTACCATACGGCTCGTCCTTGCCTTAGCAGCCCAGTTTGGTTGGAAAGTCCATTAGATGGACGTCAAGAGTGCTTTCCTCAACGGTGAGTTGAAGGAAGAAGTATACATGACGCAGCCTTCAGGTTTCAAAGTTGCTGGTCAAGAACAAAAGGTGTGCAAATTGGTCAAAGCACTCTATGGCCTCAAGCAGGCTCCTCGGGCTTGGTACATCAAGATTGATAAGTACCTTACAACACATGGCTTTCAGTGGAGTCCATCTGACTCTAACCTGTATGTCAAACAGACCGGTAATGATATACTTTTTGTTGTTGTCTATGTGGATGACTTGATCATTACTGGCAGTTCGACACATTTGATCGCTGAGATCAAACAGGGTTTGTGCAACACTTTTGACATGATAGATTTGGGACTTTTGCATTACTATTTAGGTGTTGAGGTTTGGCAGACAGAGAGTAGTATCTTCATCTCCCAGTCCAAGTATGCTCGAAGTCTTTTGGATAAGTTCCGAATGCAGGATTGCAAGCCTGCCTCCACACCCATGGAAAAAGGGCTTAAGTTGTCAGCTAAGTCCAACTCACCTGTTGTAGATGAATCATTGTTCAGGCAACTAGTGGGCAGCCCCATCTATCTCACTGCCACTAGACCTGACCTCAGTTTTGTAGTGAGCTACATATCACGCTTCATGACAGTCCCCAAGGCTGATCATTGGGTAGCAGCGAAGCGTGTGCTGCGTTATGTGAAGGGAACTTCTGATTTTGGACTCTTGTACACTCGGAGTCATGATCCTAAGCTCAGTGGTTTTACATATTCAGATTGGGCAGGTTTAGTTGATGACAGAAAATCAACATCTGGGTATGTGTTCAGTTTGGGATCCGGTGCAGTCACATGGAATAGTAAGAAGCAGCAAGCAGTGGCTCTCTCCTCGACAGAAGCAGAGTATCGGGGAGCAGTAAAAGCAGCATGTGAGGCAATTTGGCTTCGCCGGATGCTTGCGGATATGCAAATATCTCAAGCAGGTTCGACTCCCTTGTTCTGTGATAATCGGGGGGTTCTCAAACTTGCCAAGAATCCAGTCTTCCATGAAAGAACCAAGCATGTGGAAACTCATTGTCATTTCATTCGGAATTTGGTTGAAGACGGATCAGTTCAGTTGCTGTATGTTCCAACAGAGGAGCAAACAATAGATATTCTCACCAAGTCGCTCAGTCTAGATAAGTTTGTAAAATTCAAAGGTCATCTTGGTGTAGTTGATAGATTGAGATTTAAGGGAGGGTATTAAAATAATATTCTTTATTTATCTATTAATGCTCAACTATTGTAATATATTGTAAAATATCTTGATAAGATCGTTTGTGATCTTATCTGAAGTTTCTTTTAGAAACTTCCTGCTTTTCCTAAAGATAAGATCGTCTCCGAGCTTATCGTTTTTGATTTTGTACATCTTGTAAATTATTTATTGAGCACCTTGCTCGTTGTTTATACATCAAATATTTTACCAATTACTTGCGTAATAGAAATCTCAGATTTAGAAAGCATAATTCTCATACTGTCACACATGTAAAAGAATCCATCTAGAATCTAGATACTATTCTCTCTCTCTATTTCTCTCTGGATTTCTCTCTCACTCATTCTCTCATTCACTCTCACTTATGCTCTATTAAGATTATCAATCACCATGCCATAAATTAAAGAAAGGAAAAGTAAAATCACACCCATGTCTCCCCTCACCCATTTAAATCTTTGCCATCCCCTCATACAAGTATACATAAATTATTATTCAAGGTAAAGAAAAGGACCAGAGATTATTTTAACAACAGAAAGCAGAGATGTCATCCATAACCTCTGTAGGCTCTTCTCACTTCAGTATGGAAGTTTACTCTCTCTATAGATAGGTCTTCATCACAAAAAACATACAAGAAGTCAAGAAGTTTTAGCATGCATCCATGCCCGTTCCTCATATCTGTGAGCACAAAGTTTATATAACGGTCCATAGTTACGAGACTCAGACTCGGCTCGGACTTGGCGAGGGTGACTCGACTCAGCGACTCGGACTCGGCGCAGACTCGGCAAAATGAAAAACAGTTGAAAAAACCCTAGAAATTTAGAGATTTTTAAGGATTTAAAACTTGTTTCAAGCACCCTTTATTGAATACAACACAAATAAAAGCAAATTTGATCACATGCACAAGTATACAACGATCACATAAGTATAAAATACACAAATTGTAGTTGCGCTGCTGAAGGAAATAGCATACTTAGATATATAAAATTAGTCAAATGTATACAAAACTCATGGAATATGAAATCCATGACATTAAATGTTCCAAACAAATATGAAATATCAAAACAATAACTACAAGTCTATGGCTCAAAGGAGTTTGCATCCTTCCTACGAAGGCATCTAAGGTGGGTCCTAGATGATGTAGCAACTACAACCATAGTCTCTGCTTGTGACTCCATGCCACCCTCACCAACATTAGTTGTGGATGTGTTTGCTCATGCTTTAGCCTCCTCCTCTGCCATCGCTATAGCCTCAGCCTCTCTATTTGCCCGGTCAACCCAATCAAGGTCCTCATCACTAACACAACTATACATCGATCATATAAGTATAAATACAAATTGTAGTTGAGTTGCCCAAGGAAATAGCACACTTAGATATATAGTCAAAGACTCAAATGTATACAAAAATCATCGAATATGAAATCCATGACATCAAATGTTCCAAACAAATATGAAATATCAAAAGATTCAAAACAGTAACTAGAGGTCTATGGCTCAAAGGAGCCTGCATCCTTCCTATGAATGTGTCTAAGATAGGTCATGGATGATGTAGTAGCCATAATATCAAGTATTAGGGAAATTGCCCTAATGGGGTTGAGGGGCAGTGCCCTTTGTGGGGGTGTAGGCGTAGTGCCTCTAGTGGGGTCGAGGGGCAATGCCCATTGCGGGGGTCTGGGGGCAGCGCCCCTTGCGAGGGTCAGGGGGGTAGCGCCCCCAGCGGGGTCAAGGGGCAGTGCCCCTTGCGGGGGTCAAGGGGCAGCGCCCCTCGCAGGGTCCTGGGGCAGCCCAAATTAAGACCTCCAAAACCATAAAAACCTTCATGGCGTACATCATTTTGCATTCACAATAAGTAAGAAAAAAACAAGTTTTAACTTTAAATGTCAAGTAATTTTTTGTACTTTTCAAACCTTGCCTGTTGTCGAGTCCTGCTGACAAGACTCTCCTGGACTCGGCAAGTTTGGCGAGTCCACCAAACTCGGCGAGTCCAGCCGGGACTCGGCAGGACTAGGCCGAGTCCGAGTCCGAGCCCCCAGGACTCGGCCGGGGTGACTCAACTTGGGACTCGCCGATTCTTGGCGAGTCTTGGCGAGTCTCGTAACACTTATAACCCATTAAACAAACATATAAACAGAGTCTAGTTTTTATATTTGATCAAAATCATTAGTTTGTAGACAACAGTTTGATGCTAGAGGGTCTTATTGTTACTTTCACAGTTTGTGCAGACTACAATGATCAAAAATTAAAATGAATTTATAAAATTAGTCTACAAATTTCAGTTACTTAAGCTACATCAGTCCTAGGAGTGAGGAATTAGTGGATGCATCCTTTGTTAGGATGCATGGAACACGTTGGGTATAACGAAAGAGTATTGAGGGTGCTGGTTGAAGCTAATAGTCCCATTCTTTTATTTTCCATGAGACTGCAACCTTATTGCCTCTTCTTTTGATCTGTACAGAGCTCATTGAATCAAGTTTAGTGGCAAGCCATAAAATTTCATCAATCACTGCCTTTAGCCTCTAAACCTTAACCCTTCCCTTTTTTGTTTCATTGGTAAGGATTTGAAATGCCCTTCGATCGGTAGTCTTTCCCACCTTTTAAGAACTCTTTTCTGGAGTCTTTGGAGGAACAGTATTGTCTCGATATTATTATTGGAATCATTCCATTATCCATGACAAATATTAGTAATGGTTGACAAAAGAGATTTTGGAATACCTCTCCCTGCACCAGCTTGTCCTGGATTACATTTTTCAGCTCATTCAAAATTAAGTTTGAGATGATCCATGAGAGGAAACCACGAGAACACATTTATTCTTTGCATTACAGGCTAATAGATGTTTTTCCAATAGAAGTTGAAGCATCTATCTTCAGCTTCAATCCTGTGATTCTATTTTATCCAAGCTCTAACCAACTTTTAAGATGAGGGATTCAGTATTGGTCCAAACTGATTCTGTTGTAGAATTAGAGTCGTTGAATAGCTTTTTATTTCTCTCCAACCAAAGGCTTCTCTTGATAAGGAGGGTGCTAGTTTCTATAGAATTTATAGAAGTTTGCGTTTGAATGGGGATTTCCATGTTTGAATTTTTTCAGATAATGATTTTTGCAGTGTTTGCTTAATTGCATTTGCCGATTACCTAGCTTTGTCATAGCTGGCTATAAAGAACAAATATAAGTGGTGAGAATCTTTTGTCTTATCTCATAATAGGTAAATGTTTTACAAGTGGCTACCACACAATTAAGCACAGTAAGGATTCCTACAACCTCAGAATGAATAATGAACTAGATACACTCAACCAAGAATCACAGATTTTAATCAAGGGTCAGGACAGTTCACTGTGCGATACAAGGAGCATATAATGCCTAATAGAGATCTCATGCTGAATTACAGTCATCCCCGAATTGGCATTAATCTCCATATATATCATGTCACAGCCGTCCTTGCCGAGTTTAGGGTACAGGAGTTGGCATTAATCTCCACATATATGATGTCACAGCCATCCTTTCCGAGTTTAGGATACAGTGGAGCAGTCTTGTATACAATATGAACTGAATTATAATAGTACTAGAAATAAAGTTTTTCTGTACAAAATCTAATTGATGAAGATGCTGCTGTAAACTTTAGATGCTCATTTGCAGTGGGAGAAAGGCTATAACTAAAATTGAGATGCTTTTCCTCCAACTATATAGCTCATGGTCTTCCCTACTCACTCTCCTTGAGGGGAGGTAACTCTTTCCGTCAAGAAGGGATTCAGGGATAGAAACTAACATGCTAGAGAGAGCATGTCTGCCATATCCATACAATCAATGCAACCATGATAGACAACATGCAGTACATAACACCGAGACAAAAATTAATAAAATAACATATTATTCTGTGATCAAAGGCTTAGTAAAGAGTTTTGTCATGTTGCCTATTATGGGATCTCTTGTTCTGAACTTTAACCATTCCCAATTGTTCTTTACTTAGAATCCTTGGATCCCTGGTTAGGTTAATAAGATCCATATTTATCAAGGATGAATGTATTAAAATGATGTAAAGATGACCTTCTATTCAAAGGTTTTTCATAGCACCAAGCCCAAGTTGGCTTACTGAAATAAGATATTTCAAAATTTGAAAATATAGTTGGTAACCAGTCCATGAATACTTTCTGACAATAGTACAGTCTACTAAGAGGACTAAAAGAGTCAAGCAACACAATATAAGGTATACTAAGGAAGGCAGTATAACAGTATGATGCTACAAAAGAGGTACAGCAGCTAAAAGCCTAAAACTTTACAGTCCAGCAAACTAACAATGGACAGCATGATGCAAACCATTTGAAAACATGATAATATAACCATCTTCAATGACATCCATCAGATAATAGAATGCATGATATTGCTTACATCACACGTTAGTCATACAGTGCATGATAGGGCAGCCATCTTAGATCACACACATTAATTGTATAATGCATGATAATGCAGCCATCATACATAACAAATGTCAGGGAGGACACAGATAAATGGAGGACATATGACTTTATGAATAGCATAATTCAAGTTGTTATCAATGTAAGTGGTATCGAGTTTGAAAGGAGCAGTGTATTAAAAACTGCAACATAATGACCAATGGCTAGTACTTGGCAGTTTTTTAACCAATATAAGGTGTGAACTAGTTGGGGCTGTGCCCTTAGCAAATGTTCAACAATATGCAAGTCACCCTCAGTGTAGTATTCATGCTTATGAGTGAACTAATATATCTCATTTAATATTGCTTTTGGATTCAAGATAAATAGGTACCAAAAACATATCTGAGTTATGATCTCATGTTTTTATCCCAGAGGGAGTAGGTTACAAGTTTTTGTTCTCGCAAAGCAAGCCAGATTTGCAAAATAATGAGCTGAAATTACAAATAATCCAGTATGGGTAGAGTTGCCCTCACTGGCAATGACAAATTATTAAATATATTCTTAGAAAGAAAAAGCTCTTGCACAAGGTTCTTGAATGGCTAAAAATGAAAACCTAAAAGGTTTGTTCCTACTCACATATATTTCTACATTGTTCTATCGTAGACCACAATCAAATTTGAAACATCTGATTGCTCTAACTCCATGAATGCTTGTAAGGATACAAAGCATCTTTATATCAAACTTAATGACATTAGTAGAGGCATAAACTGATTCACAAGATCTACAGAAATATGTATGAACAGGTGCTCAATCATATGCTATCATGCAGAAGACTGACAAGCAAATACCAGTGGTCCATAAATCAAACCCAAGTTACAGTGACCAAAACATAATGTTTCTTCCTGTTCTGCTGAATATGCTGTTAGAACTTAGAACAGCTCTTGACTTGTCTATAGTCTCTATACCGTGCCAAGTTCAACATAAACAACTAAATTTACAGTACTAAATCATGCAAGAAGCAAACTGTAATGAAAAGATATAAGTCACAGATTACTGTTATTTGTCAGTGAAAAGGAAGAAACAAAGAATTTTGATGACAGCGACTTTGGTTCTGTAGTATTCATGTTGTCATTGATTATGTAACCACTGTCAGAAACCACTGATCCAAATCCACAATGTGCATTCCTCTAGAGGGTAGGTAGGACAAAATAAGGCATGCGACCATACTATATAAGGTTCTGTAGTGTTCATGTTGTCATACAACTTAAAGTTTTCTTTAAACATGACCAACATGTTGAGCTATTGTAGCCAAGCAAGAATGAGACTATCTGATATAATCAAGCAAATACAGGCAAACTACTGAGACCATCATAACCAATCAAGTTCAAGGCAACACGTAGCATGAAGAGACTTCTACAGTCAATCGAGGGCATGACAGATTCAGTATGAAGCCTAAATTGCTTAACCTTTACAATACGTGGTCTTTTTACATACATCCTGGTCAAGACAATAATAGCATGAGGAACCACTACAGTCCACAAGACTCACTCTTTCAAACGTGAATGATACTATACACTAAATATGGGCTTACAAATGAAGCCTCTATAGGCTGTCAAGATCAGGGTAACATAACATTATATATCTTGTCTAACACTTACTGTGAATAGCAATATATAGGAAGATTTAGCTCAAACAACACCTCACAGTTGTTGAGATATAACTGTATGCTTATAGCCAACAAACGTGACTTCATGGAAGTAATCTACAGTCATATACAGAATGGCATGGTAATATCCAACAATCAATTACTATGACTGCATGTTAATACCCTACAATCATCTGGCATGACTGCATTGTATTTATCTATAACTCACACATGTCAAGATACAGGTTCTATGACTTCCTCAAGTTTAAGTATTAGTACAGAAGAACATGCAGTAGAGAGTTACTCTATTGATTGACAAGTTCATGGCAGTAATGCATCTCAAGGATAGTCTACATCCCTTCTCAATAGAAGATTAACAATTACAATTGTCTAGTGACACAATGATAACTCCTATTGAATATGCAACTAAGTCCCATGCACATTCCATACCATACTATACAACTATAAGGATGGCTGAGTTCCATTCTAGTTTCCTTCCAACTGAAATGATTATTGATATTCATGATTGTGCATTTACAAATGGAGAGAAGATCTCCTTATAAAGAAAAATACAAGACGATGTTTCTAAAAGAAACAATTGTTAACTGAAGCAAACTAAAGCTAAAAAGCGGAAAGATGCTAAAAGCAGACTAAGTTAACTACAAGTAAACTTACGACTAACTAAAGACTAAATAAAGCTAAGATGACCATTAGTATTACATTTAATATTTTAATACCCTCCCTTAATGGTCATCATACAAACAAAAAACTAAGTCTACCCATATTCAAATGGTGTGCTGGTCATCAAGATGCATAGTATGCAGACTCCTCCTGCTCAATATGCTCCGCCACATGAGCACTTTGTTGAGACGCTTCCTGGTTGGACTTTTCATCAGTCAACCGCTTTTTGCAATACCTTTGTATATGACCAATCTACCCACAGTAATGTCAAGTAATAGACTTCTTGGAGCCCTCCTCCGAATCGCTTCGTCCTTTCTGATGAGTGGACTTGCCTTTGCCAACGTCCTTGGCAGTAAATGCTTGTTCAACACTAGGAGACTCATTGCTGCTCCCAAATTGTTTCCTCCACCTATCCTGTTGCAAAAGCTTGTTGCACAGTTAATCAAACTTCAAGTCAACATTGGTGGATGTAATGTTGAGCATTTCAATGAAGTGCTCATAGGAACGTGACAAACTTTTCAAAGTGATCACCACCATATCCTCCTCTTCCATCTTACGACCAATGGCCTCCAGTTGATCGTGAATATTTTTTATTTTCATCAATTGCTTTTGCAAAGACACTTGGTCATCCATCATGATAGAGAAAAGCATATTCTTCAGAAAGAAAGCCCTTCCCTTGTCTGAAGTCTCATGAAGATATTTCAAATGCTTCCAGATCTCCGCGACAGATTTACCAGATGGTATTTCTGGTAACATCTCATTGGCGATAGATAATTTAAGAAGCATGTCTGCCTCCCTATTACCTCCATCATACTTGTCCTGATCCTTCCCAGCAACAGTGGGACGAACTTCCGTACCGAAAACAAGCGCATCCAAACACCGGTACTCAAAGATGGTAAGCATCCTTTGCTTCCACGTGTTGTAATTCTTTCCATTGAACCTTTGCGTACTTTCCAACATAACATTGGACAAAGATGCCATCCCTCCCGTTTTCCAAAGCACGAAAAATGAGGTAGCATTGTGATTAGTTGGCAAAACACTGGACAATTAGCTGGCACAACTCCCGAATTTTCAAAAATCGTCTAAAAGAGGCTTAGAAACTGCAAGATTTTTCTGAAAACCTTCAAAAATTCTGAAAAGTAAGATATTTTCAGAAAAAATCCTCGAAAAACTGTAAAATTTTTATAGAAAATTTTTCAAGAACTGTTGTAAAATTTTTTAAGAAAAAATTTCGAAAACTCTTTGCAAATTTTTTATTTTTCCTAGAAAAAATCTGTCAAAACTGGCTCAAATTTTTCAGAAAATTGTAAAAAATCTCGGCAGACCCATGAGTAGCAGAACCACCATTATTAATATTTTTTCCAGACAAAAACTCTGTCAAAACTGGCTCAAATTTTTCAGAAAATTGTAAAAAATCTCGGCAGACCCATGAGTAGTAGAACCACCATTATTATTATTTTTTCCAGACAAAAAATCTTCAGAATTCAGCAAATCCCTCAAAAATTCCACACTAAAAACTTCAGCAAGATATCTGCTCAGTCACGCACCCAGCAAGAAGAAAAGCCGATAGACCTGTCACCAGAAAAAAAAAAACTCAGAAACTTGGTCAACAAAATAGACCCGCGATCTTGAAAAATCACGTAAAAAAATCTTGTAGAGATTGCGAGCACGAAGCCAGAGGCGTGCGGAAGAAATGAGAAACCCTTCAATCGTGGAAAAAAGAGCAGAAAAAACATCGTGAACTTCTAGAAACTTCGCGCGCAACCTTTAGAAAACTCTTGTGCACGGATTTTAACAGATAAAGATGTCAAAAATAAACCCACAAATCTGCCCAGAAACTCAAAAGAAATCGCGCACGATTTTGCCCAGAAAACGGAAGAAAAACACTCGCGATTTGTCTGCAAATTGCACCAAAAAGAAGCAAACAAGAGGGCATGAAAAGACAAAGAAGAACCGGTGCGAAAATATCCAGGTCGCGCCTAGAAATTGCTGCCGAAACCTTCACAAAAATCCTCTTTAAAAATTTTCGAAAATTTTCCCTTTTCACAAACCTTGCGATCTTTGTTCTAAAAAAACGTGATTTTTTTTTTTTTTTAGATACAATTTATGCAATTCACCTCTCAAAAAACCCTCGAAATATTTTTCAAAATATTCTTCCTAAAAAAACTTCACTAAAAAAACTTTTGATTTTTTAATTACAAAAAGATTGACTAACCAGGTTCGAGCCTGAGCTTTGATACGATGAAATGATTATTGATATTCATGATTGTGCATTTACAAATGGAGAGAAGATCTCCTTATAATGAAAAATACAAGACGATGTTTCTAAAAGAAACAATCGTGAAGCAAACTAAAGCTAAAAATCGAAAGATGCTAAAAGCAGACTAGGTTAACTTCAAGTAAACTTACGACTAACTAAAGACTAAATAAAGCTAAGTTGACCATAAATATTACATTTAATATTTTAATACCAACACACAAAGATCTTTACAATAAACTATAAATTAGTTATACTAAAACTCAAAAGCTACACATTAGGGTTTAAATTCATGATCCAAGATGAAATCCATATAATGTTAAACCGTAAATTAGGATTTCAATGAAAAGGAAACACAGTTATATGATAACCAATTCAAAAACCCCAGAACCCAAACAATGTAGTTATAATATAATTGGGTATTGTTATCCCCTGGAATATGCACCCTGCTGAATCTTGAATCGAGCTATCCTGTGAAACATGGGATGACCTCTCGAGTTGTGGGACTCGTGAAACTCAAGGTCAACCTCCGATTAAAGGGTGGCTTCCCCTTGGTAAATCACCTAAAAAACTAATTCTAACTAAAGAACCCTGATGGGAAAAGAGAGGAGAAAGATCTGATAATCTGAAACTAAAACTTAAAATGGAGGTGATACACCAAATATAGTAGATTTCTACTTCGTTTCAGCAACACAACCTATGAATCTCGCGAAACTAATTCTATCGAAAGAACCTTGCTGGGAAAAGAGAGGAGAAAGATCTGATAATCTGAAACTAAAACGGAAAATGGATGAAGGTGATACACCAAATATAGCAGATTTCTACTTCGTTTCAGCAACACAACCTATGAATCTCAATCTAAAGCTTCACACAGTAATTTGTAATAGTAATTCAGAGGTAAACTTAGAACAACAACAATCAAGGAGTCATAGGACTCACAATAATACTTGCTTTTCTTTCATACACAGAGAAAATTGAAACAAATAGAGGCAAAATGCTGATCTTTGAATCACTGAAGGCTGCTACAATGACTGTTTTCTAGAAAAACAGCAAAATATTACATCACAAGCATACAATCAACCATTATTTCAGAGTGAATTAAGGTTGAAGATGCAATCAATGAAGAAGATTATAGAAGCAGAGACCTGATTTTGACTGAAAAAATCAAAGAACTGAATGTCACTCTGTCACAATAAACTTTTCCAATGCTTTTCAACAAACATAGGCCTTTTATTTATAGATTTTGAGAGCCTAAAATCAAAAAGTCATGTTGACTTTAGATATTTTTCCTCTGAGTTGTCAATCTTATCCTCTGAGTTGTCATCCTTATCCTTTGAGTTGTCAATCTTATCCTTTGAAGATAAGATATCTTATCCTTATCCTTTGTGGATAAGATATTTTTGCAATCCTTACCCTCTGTGGATAAGATATTTTGCAATCCTTATCCTTATCCCTTGACTTTAACCTCCTTTGACTTTGACTTTCTTCTTTGGCTTTGGCTTTGACTTTTCTCCCTTGACTTTGACTTTCCTTTGCAGAAAATATTTCCCTATTATTTTTTTGTTTTGATTTTCTATAAAAATCAGGTAACAGGAATTATAAACAAGCCTGTGCATGATCTTATACAGTGAGCATGAAATAACGAGAGAGAGCGAGAGAGAGAGAGAGAGGGCGAGGGGAGGGGGGAGGGGGGGGGGAAGGAAGTAGTGAGAGAGAAGAGAGAGAGAGAGAGAGAATGAGACCTGAGAGTGGGAGGGTGTAATATAAGACCCTTGATTTTTTTCAATTTTCTAATGTTCCGAATTGTGTTTGCTATCACTGATATGCTGAATCCTGATTGTTTTCACTGTTATGCTGATTTGGTTTGTTTGAGAAAGTTTGGTTGTTTGTTTCAATGCCATTCAATGCTTTGCATACATAAAATGATAATAACAAGAACATAAAATAATATGAAATAGCATTGCTTGCCAATGTTTGTTGGAATATTTTGTCATTGATGTCAAGGTATTGGTTGCTTGCTTGAGTTATCTGCCTGAGTGCTTGAGCTATTTGGCTGCTTACTTGAGCTGGTTGGGTGCCTGCTTCAGTTTATTGTTTGTCTGGTTGAGCAGCTTGAGCTCCTTGGTTGCTCACTGGAGCTGCCTGGGTGTCTGTTTGAGCGGAGTGTGTGTCTACTTAAGCTTGTTGCTTGTCTGTTTCTGCTTGTTGCCTGTCTGTTTCTGCTTGTTGCTTGCCTACTTGTCATCATACGTGCCAAGTAAGGACACAATTCTTTGTCAGGTTGAAAAGTCTTGCCAAATCATCTTGTTTAGGTGCCTCGAATTCTTTTGAGTAATATCTTTACTTTGATGAGGCGACTTCTTTGTGGTGATGACTATTCAAATCAGGGTTTATTGAGTATTTGTCTGCAGCAGTTCATTTGTGTCAGCCAAGTGACTTGTAGCTGGTCTCTTGTCTGCTTTAATTTTTCAATTGTCATATTGTGAGCTTTATTGAAGACCATATTTATTTAAATTTTTTAGCTGATTTTTTTTGTAGCGACAGGTTAAGTCCAAACTGTGAATGTTTGATATGATTATATTTTTCTTTGGGATTTTTAATGGATGTCGAGTTGCACAAACTTGATGTAGTGGTCTGAGGCATGATAAAAATGAATTTAATCACAACGAATTTAGTGTGGGCAGCGTGAGTCTGCAGGTGTTTATTCTTGGTCCTGATGCATTGAGAAATGAATCGATTTTAATGTGTGTCGACGGTTTAATATTCTGGAGTTGTCACTTTTACTTGTATCACCTATTTTTTATTGGCCAAAATTATTATATGAGGACACATTTTTTTATAGAGGCGGTTCTTTCTATAGAGACGCTTTGGTTTTTGAAGTCTATGAGAGCTGAGTGAGACTGGGTGCGATTTTGAATTTAATGACACTGGAAATGAATCGTTTTCAAAGAAGGTATCAATTTTTCAGAATCGTGGGTATGAGCATTTGTGGTAACGGCTTTTTCAGTGAAATTGCTTCAATAATGACTTGTCGTGGATATTGAAGTTTAACACAGGTTGAAACGGAAATCTGGACAGATTCATTTTGTTAGGATGCCATAGGAGTAATTCACGAGCAGCTAATGTTTAATGCGAATTGCTCTTAATATGAAGTCGTGGGCATTTAAATTACTCCTCATCGCCTTCTATCTTCAGCGTCGGTTTTATGTGCAATGTATGTATTGAATAAGACATGTTTTCTTAATGCCGTGACTTCTTTTTCTGGGTAGCGTCGGCTTTATCTACTTTGGGTGGTTTTTGATATTAAAATGGCTAAAAAATTCATGTGGCGGGATATTATGAAGTGGCGTTGAATTTCCTGACAAAGATTCCTTATTTTGAATCAAATTAATTCCTGATGGCTCAAAATTCTTCATTTGTCTTGACTGGCACAAATTTATGTGAAACTGAGGTTAGCTGGAGACGTAGGTTGTGGAATGGTAACGTCTTGTTTCTAACCTTGGTGGCTTCAGCTATTATTATGGAGTCTTTTTGGTTAGAAATTTAAGCATTTATGGGCGGCTAATGTCTTTGTCTCTGAATGTTAACACTGCTTTCCGATGGATTTTGGTGAGAAGGCAACAAAAGGATGAAATGGTCGATCTTTTGGGTGATATGATTTATTTAAGATGGCTTCATTGATATTTTCTTTTGAAGACTGTTTATGATATATTTGTTTAGAAATATTGTGTGAAGGCTGCCGTCAATGAAATCTTTTATTGGGCGATTCTTGGAAGTGCTCTTTTTATTGATGCTGTATTCTTGAGTCAGCTGTGTAGAGTTAGTGTGTGACATTTTGGAGAAGTAACTATATTGCTAGAGGTCTCACGGTCTGTGTAATTTAATCTGAAAATCTCAGAGGTTGGAAAGTCGAGAGTTTTATTTGTTAAGATAGTCTTTTGTGGAGTGGAGTAGTTATCAGAAATTTTTGAGTATGATATGCTTTCAAGGGTGTTGTGAATCATAAATTGTTTTTGGACAGCGTGTATGTGTTTGAAGGCCTCACAGTTCATGAGAAGGCATTGCTTGAAACAGTGTTTTGCAGTTTTGTATTTGAAGATTGGAGTTGGTGCTCTTGGTGGGTTGGTGCTCACTAAATGTAATCTGGGTTGGTGCCCTTTGGAGATAAATAAAAGCAATATTTTGCTGTGGTTTTTTACCCAAAAGGGTTTTCCACGTAGTCCTGGTGTTCATCTTTTTATGGTGTTTATGTTGCTCTTTATGTATTGATTCTGATTTCTGACTTACATGATTAATCTGGTTTAAAGTTTTTAAAAGTCTCAAATATTGATTCACCCCCCCTCTCAGTATCTTTTGTGCGATCTTCAATGTTTATTTTCAGATTTCTTACTCAGAAATACAACAGAAGATTTCAGTCTTTTGCCATGATTAATACAAACTCAGAAATTCAAATAACAGTTCAGACATGGGTTTTGTAGTACATATAACAACAGTAAAGGTCTTCACTTCTGCAATACTCTTCACCATGAATTCGACCAGCAACCCCTAGGCAAACCCCATGCTTAAGACTTCATTTTCAGACCACCATGAAGGCATGGAAATGGCAATTACACGTCTGATCAGAATTCTGGAAATCACCTCCACTAGGGCGCCAACCTGAGGAAATCGACTTGCTCTATAAATTCAGGTTTTCATCAATAAATTTGAGTAAATATATCATCTTGGGCGCTTTAATGTGGTGCTTCCTTTGAACCAACACCCACAATGAGAAACCTAGTCAAATTGGAGTTATGCTCAAACAACCAGGTTCAGACCCAGTTACCAAAAAGCCCAGAAATCTCTGAAACAACCTCAAATCACTTCGAAATTCACACCAAAATGAAGCTACACTAACACAAGCCAAAACCCAATTGTCAAACCTCAAAAGTACTAAAAAATCTTCATCTTTTCTTGACTGAATCTGCAACAATAAAGCTCCAAAGTGATCCCTAGATGGAACCACACCTCAACCAGCTAGGGTAGGTCTTGCACTACCAAAACCAACTCCTTAATGCCAAGGGTTTTTGTCCTCAACATCTGATTATAGACCTTTGGAATGATTCTAGCAACATCTCCTTATGGCTTTGTGATTCATGGGAAGGAGTCTCATGTATGCAGAGTGAAGAAGGCATTGTATGGCTTTAAGCAGGCACCTCGTGCTTGGTATGAGAGGATTGATCGATACTTGATGAGCTTGGGATTCTCCAAGAATGATGCAGATTCCAATCGTTACTTCAAGGTAGTTGATGGTGAGGCTTTAATATTGGTACTTTATGTTGATGATTTATTTTTTATTGGAGCAGAATATCTCATTGTCAAATGCAAGAAAGAGTTAGCCTCCGAGTTTGAGATGAAGGATCTCGGTCTTATGCATTACTTTCTAGGACTGGAAGTGTGGCAAAGACCCAATGAGCTTATTCTAAGTCAAGGGAAATACACCATAGATATCTTGAAGAGATTTGGGATGATGGACTGCAAGTCCATGTCTACACCGATGGAAACAAATTTGAAGATGTTGAGTGAGTTTGCAGCTAGTTCAGATTTGGTAGATCCTACCATGTACAGACAGTTGATTGGATCGTTGATGTATCTAGTCAATACTAGATCAGACATTTGCTATGCGGTGAGCGCTCTCAGTTAGTTCATGTGTGAACCAAGGCAAATTCATCTAGTTGCAGCAAAGCATATCTTGAGATAATTGCGTGGCATAGTAGGATATGGGTTGAGATATGCTTCCTGTGAAGATCTAAAGTTACAAGGCTATTCGGATTCTGATTGGGTCGGGAGTGTAGCTGACAGGAAGAGCACCTCTGGATGTTGCTTCAGTTTGGGGTCTGCCATGATTTCTTGGTGTAGTAGGAAGCAGACTTCTGTAGCACTAAGCACTGCAGAGGCTGAATATATTGCAGCATGTGTAGCAGCTCGAGAAGCAGTGTGGCTTCGAAAGCTCCTTGCAGGTTTGTTTGGGCAAACATTGGAGCCTACTGTGATTCATTGTGACAATCAAAGCTGTGTGAAGCTATCTGTCAATCCGGTGTTTCATGACAAGACAAAACATGTGGAGATCAAATATCATTACATCAGAGATATGGTGCTGAGGAAAGCAATTCAACTTAGGTATATTTGCACTGATGATCATACAACTGATATTCTCACCAAGCCTCTCTCCAGAGTGAAGTTTGCACATTTTTGAGACAAGCTTGGAGTTGTGGAGAATGTTGCCCTTGTTGAGAGGGAGACTTAGCATTAGTGATCTTTGCTATTTGCTATAATGCATATTTCTCTGAGACGGAGAAATATGAGGTGAATGCCCTTGTCCATCTCTGAGACGGAGATGTGGTTCTTTCCCACACATGGGAGTAGCCATGGTGGATGTCATGTTGAGAGACTCCATGACAACTTCACGTTGAGAGACTCCGTGATGAATCCTTTGTACTTGTGTTTTTCGACACATGGGAGTAGCCATGGTGGACATCATGTTGAGAGACTCCATGACGACATCACGTTGAGTGACTCCGTGATGGGAACTTGTGCACATGTTCCTTTCCACACATGGGAGTAGCCATGGTGGACGCCATGTTGAGTGACTCCATGACAATATCACGTTGAGTGACTCCGTGATGAACTCCTTTCCACAAATGGGTGTAGCCATTGTGGGTTTCATGTTGAGAGACTCCATGACATGGATATCTGGAAAGATATCTCCCTAGCTAAGAGGGAGTGTTGATGTAAGTAGTGGCGGGAGATTTCTTTCTCCTATAAAATTCGAAATAATTAAATAAACAATTGAATGAGGCTGACTCATGAGATGTGATGTCTCGTTTCAAAATAATAATTTATATTTTTATTTCATTGAAGCCGACTTAATAAAAGTCGCCACCTTCTTGTAAAGTCGTCTCACTTTGAGAAGAGGCCGACCCTTCATGAAAAGTCGCCTCATCTTGTATATATTCAAGGCGATTCACTTCATTTGGTATTCATATTCAATTCAAGTCAAGTTCGCATACTTCAGGGAGGAGTTCGTTTTCTTACAGCAGATCGCTATCTTGCTTCAAGGAGATCGATATTGTGATTGCTTGTAAATTTGCATCTAGAGAGGTGCTATTATAATTGCTTCAGATCAGCCTAGTGTTTGGCCAAGTTGTAAGGCAGATTTCTGCTCTTTGCATTCTAATGTAAGAGATATATCTTTGGCTGGGTTTTTCTCCCTCAAGGAGGGTTTTCACAGGGTATTTGCTGTGTCTATTGTTCATTATTGTTGTATTTCTGCTTAATTAATTTCTGGTCCTAAAATTAACAATATCTTCTAATCCCAATCATTAATTCTAACGAAACAATAAATAAATCGAGGTGCCCTCAATATCAGCAGAGCACAAGTTGCAAAGTTTACGAAGAGCACGAAACAATCATATAAAGGCATACAATATAGTTCTTGATGTTTGTTACAATGGGTCATAAGGAAATGTTTTTGAGTGTTTTCTTCAGAATCTTACCAATGGATCATCACTTGTACTTTATTTGAATATCAGAATCAAGCCAATGATGTAATTCTTTCATTGTATTTCCTGTTTTCCCTGTTGCTTGCTTTATCTGGTAGATGTAGGATAAAAATATAAGTTGTTAGAACTAGGGTTTTACCCCTCTAGGTTTATCCCGCATTTTGGTTCATCAGAATGCCTTTAAGCTATCTGCTTTTGTTTTGGTTTTAGTTATCTTTTGGTTTGTAGCTTCTTTGGAGCCTCTTGTTGGCTCCCTCTTGCTCTTGTCTCCAGCTGTATTTCCAAGTCCCATTGACCTATTTTGGTCACTTTTGGGCATTAATATAATTTCTTTCTTTGTTTCATTGGACAAACATCGTGCAATAACAAAACTTCCTTGCACTGCAATATGCGATTTATTGTTAAAACTATTCTTCATGCTGCAAAATTCTATTCAGAGCTTGGGATATGTAGGTGTTATTATCATGATTGTATGTTGCTTGCTTTGTCTGGTAGATGCAGGATAAAGGATATAAGTTGTTAAGATCTGATAAGATTGCTTCTGGATTTGACTGTGTATCTTTCTGATTGCAAAAAGATACACAGTTGAATCCAGAAGCAATCTTATCATTAGTACATGGACTGTGGAAAACTCATGCCAGCCATTGTTAAGATCTTTCACTGGACGAACAAGGTGTGATAAGAATTAAAAAAAAAAAGCTTCTGTATATGACGACCAATATATGGTTTGTTGTCAAACTTTTCTGCACAATGCAAAATTCTTTTCAGGTTTTTGGATGTGTAGGTGTTATTATCATAATTATATTAGCGTCACGAGGAGTGTACATGCTGGTTGCCAATAAATTAGTAATTACATGCTGCAAATCAATGTTTAATCTTGTGATTGATGAGCTCAAAATCTATCAAGAACATCATTTACTCCATGTTTATATAATAATTTCATAATGCTTGAATACTGTAAATGCATTTTTAGGAACCATTTGTACTTTAAACCTCCTTTTTGGATCACATTATAATTGGTCGGAGAGGTGTATATGGCATCAAGGAGTGTACATGCTAACTGCCAACAAATTAGTAATTACATGCTACAAATCAATGTTTAATCTGTGATTGACGAGCTCAAAATCTATTAAGAACATAGTTTACTCCATGTTTTTTGATTTTAAGTATAATAAATCCATAATGCTGGAATATTGTACATGCAAATCAATGTTTAATCTGTGATTGGTGGGCTCAAAATCTATCAAGAACATTGTTTACTCCATGCTTTTTGAGCTTAAGTATAATAATTCCTTAATGCTTGAATATTGTACATGCATTTTCAGGAATCATTCTTACTTTCAATCTCTTTTTTGGATCACACTATAAGTGATCTGAAAGGTGTACATGGCATCAAGGAGTTACGATAGAGTTGTAAGTACGACATCTCTAGTAACTGGAGTATTATTGGCGGTGATGTTTTTTGATTCTTGAGAATGGATTGTTGAATATTTTCAGGATTTCTACCGAAGGAATAGGGATTACTCGAGACTCTTAGGAGGTTGCAATTTAGAAGAAAAGGAGGAAAAGGAAGAGGCGGAAGAGGCTGATTTTGATTCAAGACCATCTAGGGGGTCAGCAGCAGATGAAGATGCAAAAACAACCAGAGAACGGCAGGAATATAGTCAGAGAAGGCAGAAATTGAAAGAGCTTGAACGTCTAAAGCTTAAAGAGAAATTCACTGGAGTTTATGGAAGGAAAACTGTATCTCTTAATAATGAAAATGGGAATCAGAATAGTCGACATGGAGAAAATATTAATGACAACAATAAGAGGAAACGTCTTTCAAATGATAAGTATGATTACTAATTGCTTTAGGCTTATTGTTGCTGAAGTAAGATTTGAAAGAATATTTGAATGTTTATTGTTCACGTGTTCAATTTCTTTAGAATATCTATTGTGTAATTCTGACTCAAAGACAGCCTGAAAATGTGCTTAAGCATCACCTTTAGGAATGTTTATAAAGAGTGAAGATAGATTTTTCTGTGATGTGTTCTCTGGTAAAGTCTTGAATTAAATCTTGATTGACAGTGAAGTTTATGTTCATCTTTAAACAAAGATATTATTAAATTTCGCAGAAATGTATTTCATGCCTATTCCAATTGACAGTATTTACAAAACAAGTACTTAGGACTATTCTATCACAATATTCAATACTAGCTTTATGTCTGATATGAACTACCCTTTTTTATGTAACTGATGCTGTAGATTATGAAGCTCTAGAGTTTAAGTTACCTAATTGTCAGATGCCGAATATCATTTCTGTAGCTATGGATCTTTCTTTGGACCTACACAACCAGTTATTGCTAGGAGAGTTATTGAAGAAACACGTGCAAAGCTTGAGACAGCACATTTTTCAGCAAAAGTCTCAAAGGAGGCTCCAGAAGTATGTGATGTGCTATTTTTGAACAATTGTTATTTTCATGTTATTTGGAATATGTTGTCCTGACAACTTCTCAGATTCTTAGTAAGTTTTAACTCCTTTGTTCATAACTGATGAAATTTGTTTCAGCATAAGAAGTCATCTACAGCTGCAGTTAAGTCATCTTCAGCTGCAGCGAAGTCATCTACAACCGCAGCAAATACAAAACCTGTATTAAAAAAGAAACCTGTAGTTAACAATGAGGTACAAAGACACTTTTCTTGAATTGTTTTATGTTATCATAAATCTATTCTAGTTCTGCATCTATTTATGGAGGAAAATTGATGGTTTTATGGCTATAGGTTTATAGCTAAAGGATTAAAGGTAATTTTTCTGATTTTAAATATATTATCATTTAAAATTTTCAGCTTGAAAAGTTGAATCTGTGTTTTAAACTGTATCCAAATTAGTCAAGATTCGCTACTGGCTATTGTTTACATGGTGAATGACAGTGCATTTGATTCACAGCCTTTGGTTCTTCTGTTGCAGGCTATGAAGAAAGCACAGCAACTCAAAGCAGCAAGAGACTATTCATTTCTCTTTTCAGATGATGCAGAAATTCCAGCTCCAGAGAGACAACAGGCATCAGAATCTAGAAATGTTGCGTCATCAAGGCCAAGTGAGTCTAACTCAATTTCTTCAGTGGAGTCTTTTCTGTTTTTTATAATCTAAGTGCTTTTAAAAATATTTTCCAATGCAGAGAATGGTCAACCAAAGCAAGTGGTTGTGAAGAATTCAATGGAAATGAAGAAGCCACCATTATCAAAGTCAATCTCTCATGTAACAGAATTTAAAAGCATGGGATCATCTTCTAGACAGATGCCTACCAAGGTGGATCCACAAAAAAGCTTAGTTGATTCAAAGAAGCAATTAAGGAAGGTTGTATCTGGAGGTCATTTGGCTAATGAAAATGGATCGAAATATCATAGTGTGAGCAATGCAAAAATGGATGTTAGAGGGTGCAATGATAAGAAAAGGCCACCTTTAAACCCTGGTCCCAAAGACGTTAAGGCTGAGCATCAACAGTCTTTAGTAAAGGCTAAGCATCAGCAGTCATCAGCACGCCCCCCTACAAGTGTGCAGAAAATACTTCCTTCAAAAACTCCAATTCAAAGGCCTCAAGCTGAACAAAGAAAGCCTGTAGCATCACACAAATCAATACCACCAAATCCAGTACCCAAATTGGTACCAAAATCAGTACCCAAATCGGTACCAAAATCAGTACCCAAATTGGCACCAAAACCAGTACCCAAATTGGCACCAAAACCAGTACCAAAACCAGCACCCAAACCAGCACCAAAACCAGCACCAAAACTAGCTCCTAAGCCATCTCCAAAACATGTTCCAAAATTGGCACCAAAACCTCAGGTTCATACATCTATTTTTCTATTTGATTTTTCTGCTTTTATCCTTTATATTATATTCTACAGAAAACTGTTCAGTTCTTAATGGATTTTATTTTTACATTTTACAGGCAAGGCCTCTATCTCGTGATTTGCATCATGATCGTCCTAAAAAGCGGTCTAGAGATTATGTTTCCGATGAAGACATGGACGAGGGTACAAATTATAGGAGTCTTATCAGACAGATGTTTCGGTAAAGTTTTATCCTCTTTCAAATATTGAATGATATGTCTTGTTCAGAAGCAGCAATTTGTATGTTGCACATAAATTGCTGCTAATTTTTATGAACATTTTTTGTCTTCATGTTTGCTATCAATTCCAGGTATGATCCAAATAAGTACAGGGATAATGATGAAGATGATAGTGACATGGAGGTTGGATTTAGCAGGATACAGGCAGAAGAGAGAAGAAGGTGATGTTTGGTCTGGTGCTTAGTTAATAATTATCAACAACTATTGAGCTGTAATTGTCTCTTTTAGCAAAATTCTGATCTTTATATGAATGGTTGGGTTATGATGTTATTTCTTAAGCATGTGTGATTGTACCAGCAAAATTCTTATATGTGGATCTCCCTAGGTTTCTCAAATGTTTTCCATGGACTGATGAAACATGTACCATCTAGAGCTGTATAGTAATCATAGGATAATATGCTAATATAAAATATAACAAAACTATCAAGAATGGTGCTCAATCAAGCAAAGATACAACCCTTCAACTTAACCGATTGTATCAACAAAATTCTGATATTTAAATGACCCTAGGTGGCTTTGAAACTATCTCAACGCAACCTAACCTGTACTGCTATAACTTATATGGTAATTCATGGAATAGTATTAAATACATCAAGCTTTGCAGCCACTTGTGGTTTTGTACACTTCAAGATTCAAATGCAATTCAAGATCGTAATTGTTAATAATGAATGCATATGGCTACTTAAATAGCAATAAGCTAAAAGGGAAGAGTGAGAAATGCTGATAGCTGGGTTAGCCAGTGTTATCTTAAGATGAGACAACTATTCATGTTAAACTCTACATCTGTGCTCTACTGCAATACTCTAATCTGGAAAAGAAAGGTTTTGTTTGTGATTGGATCAATAGCCCTCTTGTAGATACGTTTATAGGAGCCTAACAAGCTGGGTGCTTTCTCTTCCGAAAGCATACCTCTAGGATCTACAGGAGTATACCTAACAAGGCCAAGATAGGTTATTGTATGAATAATGATTACATTATGCCACATAATGTTTAAGCTCAAAATTTATAGTACCATTGCTTTCAAGCATACACATTTTTTATTAGGCTAGATGTATAACTGAGTTGAATGAAAATGTATTTTGTTTGATTTGCAGAATTTGAAATATCCTTATCATATGTTTTAGCTATTGATGCATTTTAATGTTGCACATTTTCTTTCCAGTGCAAGAATTGCCAGGGAGGAGGATGAGAGAGAATTGGCACTCATTGAAGCAGAGGAAAGGGAAGAGAGGGCTAGAGCTAAGAAGCGCAAATTAAAGCAGGGCCAGCGGTGACTGTTCAATGATGTATTGTATTAAATCTTGTACTCACATCTTTTTCTTTTTAACTTTGTACTACACCTCAAATTTTAATTTGTAACAGTCGGTGATTATTTGGGTAAATATCAGTTTTCCTAGAAAATTTTAATTCTTGTTGTAGCTCTGCTCAAAATAATAAAAGCGGCATTCAGCAAAAGCTCATTTTTTAATTACTTGTTGAAACTTACATAATTTCATGATTTTGGGGTCTACTGCCGATTAAAGGCATTAGCATTTATTTCCAAGCAAGCAATCTACATGTAGTCCAATGATTTACACACAATTTGCGTTTGTACTATTCAGTTTATAGTGGCAATTATATTGCATTAATGGCTGAAAACGTTTTGTCTGTTTATTCATAAGATTTTCATTGGTTAGCTGTTACTTCATGTGTATATGTACACCGATCATCATTTAAAAGGATGTCATATCATAATGTAGACAATACTGACGAGGATGTAAGAACTGTGGCAATGTTTGATGGTAACTACAAGGAGTAGAAAGAATAAAAGCAATAAAAGAGTTCGTATGATATTTACTTATTTCCTTAACCTTTCTTTCACTGCATTCTGTGATCTGTTTCTTATCTATAAGTTATAAGATGTCTTACATAATAGGGTCACGATCATATTGCTATAATGAGTTAGTGCATCTGTTAGTATTGTCTAGTCACAATTACGTGAAAGGAAGGTTTCTTAAATAATGTATTTAATTGATTTTAATCGCACAAGAAAATAATAATCTTATTTTGATTTTACTTGTATTCTTTTTAGAAATATAGCATTTGCCATGCATATGGTGGGGCTTTTATAATAATATTATGGTTTTCACAAGTCTTGTATGTAATCAGTACATTCATTGGGAGAATAAATGGAAAAATTTGAAAGCATTACGTGGGCTATTCAATATTATTTGGTAATCATATCACTCATCTTTTATGTGCTGGATTTAGGGGCATTCTTTGTAAAAGAGCTTATTCTTTGTTATCTATTGAAAGCAAATAAGTTGAACTTGAATGTCTATTTAAATTTGCTCAAACAATCTGTAAAATGGTGTCAAACATAAAAATTGAATGTATAACACCCACAAAAAGTACATGCTTTATCTTTTGCTTCTCACACAAAATGCATGTAGAGAATAAATTAGAAAGTTAGGAATATATTTATATATTGAACTTGAAAATAAAAAACATAGTTCTCATTATAGAAGGGTCTTTATGAGTGGTGCTATGTAATAAGGGTGCATTTTGTAACTATATAATTTCTACATCTTCAACATATTGATATTCTTTTAAGCACAAAATTCGTGCTTTGGGATGTATCATGGTGGGTAGCACTTGATAGATATAGTTTAATAGCGGGGATTAATAGAATCTGTGATGGGGTAAAGATGTGCCAAATATGGGAGAAATCGCAAAAGCAATATGTAGAACATTGTATTAGTTTGAAAATTCAGTAATGAGAAATATTATAAGATGCGGATATGCAATATCCGAATTAAAATGAAATATGTTGTTGATATGTGGTTTTTACGCTTAATGAGGCACCAACTATAACATCATTGCATGTACGATGATATTGGGGAATAATTGTCATTATAAGGTACGGACTATTTTTGAGCTGGCTCATTTTACATAATTCTTGAATTTAGATTGAATATGCATATGAGAACACATTAGAAGGATTGTATTGACAAAGAATGAACATTTGTGGTTAGCTTGTGCACGAAGTGGTAGCAACACTTATTAGAGTTTGGCCTAATTGTGAGCTCTAATAGTCTCTCTTTCATGACTTCATTTCCATGTCCCTCTTCATTGATAGAGCACTATGGTTGATTTATGATAGTGGTTGTGAGAAAGAGGCTCACAAAAAGCCCTTTATGCATCTAGAATTTTCCATACTAGAATCTTCTTGCTCTTTGCACCTTGCCAAACTTTGTGACTCTAATTTTCACCCCATAGTAGGCATCATTCACATGATTGCTTCATAGGTATGCTTGACACCTTTAGGAGTACCAAGTCACATGGCTACCAAACATGGACGTGATGAATGACTTTCAAAACATGCGAGGCCTCTTCTTGCCTACACTTGCTCATCTAGACATGGAATCCTAGGGCCTTAGTCTTTTCCATCGTTGAAGCACTCGACTTTGCCTACCGCTAATCTTCCAAAAGACGTTTGTCTTCATTTGCTCGACTTTGCCATACTTGCTTTGTTAACCCACTAGTAGAGGAGTTTGTGTTGTAGAATGATGATGGGACTAAGAATATTCAAGTAAGAGTCCTATTTTAATGCACGACCACTTGTCAATCAAAAACCTCACTAGGGAGGCAATTGTAGAGATATAGTCTTAGAACGCTTTCTTCTAGATGATATTTTAGATGCCATTGAATATAAACAAAAAACAATAATCTTGCTTTCTAAGAGTATCAATTGAACAAGATTTATATTGTTGGGCCAAAATTAATGGGGAAAGTAGGGTTGGGCCTTTAAAGCTATTAAAGGTCTTGGAAAAGGGTATATTTCATGCATGTTTTACATTGTAAGGAATGCACAAATTGTTCTTTAATATAGAGCTTGGACTACCTTGTGGGCATTTTAGCTACTTCGAAATGTGGGATTTTGACTTCCACCTCAAGGACTCCTCAAAGTCAAAATATTGGATGTGTATAAAATTTCCATTCCTAAACCTAGCCTTTTAACCTTTCCTCAAAGACAACTAGTTTGAGTTGTGTCATATAGTTTAAAAAAAATGTAGATAAGTTTGCAAGCTTGTGCCTCCACCCCTAATGCTATGTTGAGTTAGATCTCACTCATTTACTCCCTAAGACAATCAAGTTACTCTGTCATGGATTTGAAATCAAATAACAGATCTTTGTTGAACAAGCTGAATTCTTCTATCTATTGTAGGAAATAAGGGTACCTTATTAGAGAGGGCCCTATTTGTAAACCTCAAATCTCAACAAAAAAATTTCTTCCAAACCTAAGACCTCCTAGTCTTTGATAACACACCCCCATCCCCTAATTATGAATTTTCTCTCTTCTTCCTCTCGTCCTAATAAAGTCTACCATACGATGCTTTCTTGCACCCTTGCAAATTCCCATCCCACAAACCCTTATTATCCTCCCAATTCCATCCCTCTCACCTCTCCTATTAGGGGATCCTTAAAAAGACACCATCCTAGAGGAAGGGTGGAGAATGGTCAAATGTGGGAAAGAGATGTACACATTTTTAGTTGGATGGTCTTGGGCAAAGATGTAGAACCCCTTCTCCAAACCCAAAAGGTAGATCTTTTTGATGAGGTCAATTGAGATTGAGATTGAGATCTAGATCCCCAATTGTCCATGGTTCCCCTTAACCATCCTTATGTATATTTGGGGAATCAATTCCAAGCATGAGTTGCAGATGATAGTTGTCATCATGAACTCAAAATGATTTGCAAATTATTTTCTTAGAATATGCGGTGGTTGTCCATCCCCTCTAGAAAGTATCATGTTAAGCAAGCCCTTTAGATTCATAAACTAGAGTTGGTGTTTCTCTAGGAAGTAAATGAAATCGATCTCCAACTAATCGTCTAATCTATTTAGAAAGAGGCTTGGATTCTTCATTCCCATCACTTTGAAAGTAGTGGTGAGGTTGTGTTAGGACTTAATCGTTTGTTATTGCCTTTAGAAATAACCCTTTCAACTAATGTGTGTGGAGATTGTGCCTCATTCATGGTCGCTCAATGGGGTTTTGTTCCATCAATACTCCTAATGAATGGATGTAAAGCAACATTTGTACACCTAAATGTCATTAGAGAAGGTTTCAATATGGTTGAACTCTGTGTGCATGAAATTTTGAGCATTCTAGAATCAACTAAAAATGATATCAAGCTATTCTACCCAAAACACAAGCAACATTCATATTAAGCATAAGAGTCAACAAAACATGAAAACATAAAAGATCTCACCAAATTAACCCTTGTTGCACCATGGTGTGGTGGTTGTGCTCATGAATGGTTGGACATGAATACTCTTGCTAGCAACAAAAGGTTGCATGAGATATGTGTATTGGTAATGGCTTGGATGACCTCTAATTTATAGAATTTTGGAAGGTTGGATGGTAGGATATAATTCAAGGATTAAGGGCTCACAATTGATAAGCGCTCTCAAGCAAGGGGGATTTGACAAGTGACAAGAGGGGATTAATTGGAAAGGGTGGCTCTAAGATTAATGGTGGGGATTGGACATATGAAGTAGTGGATGGATAAGATGAGGTGGGATATTTAAAAAAGAAACCTTGGGAGGATTTCTAAAAATGACAAGATTTGTCTTTCACAAATTCCAAGGTACACGAAGAATTTAAATTAAGATTTGTTGAAAAGAGGAAGATAGGCCTATGCTTGGTCATTCCTTAGAGTAGCACTTGTCATGTGTAAGTACCCATTATGGTAAGTTGATTCTTATGGGGAGTTGGGCTGGTCAAATCCAAGATTGATTAATGATTATCCCATGATAATTAGAAGATAATGAAGGATTAATGATGGGCTATGGAAAGTGGGTAAAATGGATAAATAAATTAAAAAATATTTATTTAATTGTCCGGAAAGAAAGGGGATAAAGGGTCTAGATAAATAATTATTTATCAAAGGCTAGACCTTAGGGATGAATGGAAAAATGATTTTAGTTGAGGAATGGGATAATAGAATTAGCAAAAATATTAATTAAATATTAAAGTATTATTTAATACATAAATAAGAAATGAGAATAATTGATCAATTATAAATGATTAATTTGGAAGAAATAAGGGAATTGGCAAGGTGTTAATTTTAGGTGTACAACATCATTTGGACATAAGTTGGATAGGCTCTTCTAAACCCTCTCAATTAAAGTTTGATGAGTGGTCCTCACTCACAACACTAGTATTTTTTATCCCCTCTATGCACAAAACCCTCCCATCAGCCACATTAATTCATATGGTCTAACTTCGAAGCTAACCCTCACTTTGTAAATTAGTTGTCTTAAATGGTTTTAATCAAATGAGACAATTTTTTTCTCTCCCTTGAAGGCTATGTAGTTCAAATTGACTCTTTTCCCACCCTTTTTGATCATCTTACGATCATTACCTCCCAATTGTCTCAACAATCCACCTCTTATTTTCTCCCTTATGAACTTAATACCTCCCACCCTTTGCAACTTGATTATGTGGCTTCCTTAACTACTATTTGGAATGAGGTTCCTAGAACGTCCACATAAGGCAACTAGATTCTTTGGCTTGGACATGTTATCACTAGGGGTACCACCTTTCTTTATGCCTATGGCTAAAGAATGACTTGAAAATGAAGAGAATGGAGTGGAACTTAAGATGACAATTAGAGAAAAGTAGAACACTTCTAGAAAATTACCCCACTAAAAATTATCTTAAGCAGTCTATTGCAATAGTAGAGGCCAACCTTATAGAATTTGAGATGTATCAAGGATGAGGCGCTCAAATTAGAGCTCTACAGAAGGATGGAAAAACGACGATAACAATAGTTCTTTCAATATTTAAAGAACAAACACAAACAAGAGTATGTTGCCTCCCGGTTAATGTAGGATTTGAAAATTAGCTCTATCCCAGGACCACATGTAAAAACAATTAAAACCTTCCACAAGAGAGTATGCAAGAAATGAGCTTTCTTGATATTAATATCTATCAAATATAATGATGAGGTATATTACAAGAGTGTACAATGACCTTGCTTAAATAGACAAATTGTGATAAGGTACCAACATTAAATGATCATGCCATTATTACATGAAATGAGCCAGCATTAAATGGCCTAGGACACTAATATTTAATAAAATATAAAAAGATAAAATCTTATCTAAACAACTTAAATATGCCTAGGACCTAATTGTACTTATTATGTAAATAGGACCCCACTAAGTAACTAGATAGGAAATGTATCTATTTACACCAACACCCCCCTTAAGTGCAACTTAGGGAGAATCAATTATTATGCAATGATGCAAAGATGCAACAATGGACTATGAGGCCATTTTAGGTACCCATGTTGAAATGCAAATGCATTCTCTCAAAATGGAGAAAAGGAGAAAAACCACATGGAAAAAAACCCCTCTCCAAAAGAGAGAAAAGATACAATCAAGTGATGAAGATGGAGGAATCCATTGTACCCCCCAAGTACAACATCCATCACATATATACATTACAAATACCCCCCATAAGAGGGAAAGAAAGAGACCACATAGCCCCCCATAATGAAGTATCTCCACAACCACTGAAGAAAGTTTGAAGACAAAAGAGAGTCCAATGCCGACAAACAACATGTCTCCCCTTGGGAAGAAAGAAATTCAATGGTTGATGCTGAAGAAACCTCATCTCCATGATGAAGCAAGATGGAAGAAGCTGCACAAATGTTATCTCCAAAGATGAGTGTCTCTGAAGATGTCTCAACAAAATTAGGTGTGACCCCAATCAAAGAAGACGACAAAGGATGTGGAAACTCAAGAGTAACCTCTAAAGAAGGTGTGTGATCAAAGAGGAGAGTGACCCCCTCAAACATGTCCTCCAAATCTGCAGAAGAGGAATGACGAACCAAATCTGATATACTTGTCATGAAACCATCCTACATAGACAAATCCGGAAAACAAAATGTATCCTCATTTGAAGTCCTGGAAACCAAGTCAACACTCAAATCTAAAGAAACATGACATGATAGAACCTCATCAAAGGACTGATGGACATCGAGGTTAATAAAACCACCAAAACCACCATCTGAACAACTAACCACACTTGTTCTAGGAGAGTGTTCCTTAGAACATTCACCATCAGGAATAAAATGAGAGGTGTAGATGTTTGCATCATGGTCAACCCTACCCACTACAAAAAGTTGTCTAGTATGCAAATCACGAATGAAAATAGAATCTAGAGTGAACTCAATTGATTTACCAGTTTGTGCTATTTGATATACAAAAAGAAGATTATGCTGAATATCAGGAATGCAAAGAACATCATGAAAACTACCATTGGGAACATCAACAACTCCTTTACCAAATACACCCAAATAAACACCATTATCCATCAAGATCTTCAAGATTGAAGTGTGCTTCAAGGATGAAAACCTATTAGGTTGTCCTAATATATGATATGAGACTCTGGAGTCAAGAATCCAATTTTTAGACTTCAACATGTGTTACAACAAGAGCATGACCCTTCATCTTATGATCTTTTACCTTATCACTCCCATGAGCATTCCCTGCGGTACTTGTGTGTGTATAAGATGAAGGTTGTGAAGAAGAAAAGGGTGAACTTGTAGATTTAGAAGGAAAAGAAATGTTATGTTCCTTTAGAAGTTGCCTCATTTCATCTAACTCTTTCTTATAGAAACTATGTTCACCGTGAGTAGGTCTGTTACAATAACCACACTTAGGTTTCTCCTTAGTTTTATCCTCTTTAGGAGAGGTGGGTGTATCACAAGATTTTGTCTTAGGTTTTAACTTCTTCTTTCCTTTACCTTTAGGTGATGATGCAATCAAAGCATGATTCTTAGAGTGTGTATTATAAGAAATTTAGGGAGCATAGTTATAAAAATAAATAATCAAAATCATACAACACACAAAAGTTATTATATTTTCTTCACCCCAAGTCATTCGGGACAAATACATTTATATAGGAAGGAGCCTTCCCAAAATTTCTCCCGTGTAGTTCTACCCAATTCTTGAATTAGTGAGTTGTTAAAACACCTCTTAACAAATAACACAATGAGCACTAACAAATTTCTCAACATTTCCCCCTTACTGTGAACATGGTGAACACTTTCACACTTTCAACTACACTATGCCCAACTCTTGTGGCTCATGATCTTGATTCAAACGAAAGGCACCTTTCATCAACCTTTCATGGTTTTCAAATAGGTTTACTACAAAACTGGACACAAATAGAACCACTCATTTATTCACCTCATATGGTTTTCTAGATTATCACTAACCATTTCAAGATCCATGAATTGCACTACACTAGTGCTTTTATTTACACCAGGAGGTTACATAAGGAAATAACACATGCATAGAAATAACTACTGTTGTTGATCATTGCCACTTGATCTCCAACAACATAGGAAATTTTCATTGTCACTGGAGATGGAATATTGGTGTTATATTCCCCCTCATGATGTGAAATATCTAGTTATTAAAAACATATAAAATATGAGCACACACCACAACATCAAATAGAACACCACCAAAGTTGATAAGCGACCCCATCGTTGGTGATTGATGAGAGGATGCTGAGTGTCCTCCTTCCTCCGTTGCCTCCTACCTCCAAGCTTGAATTATTTAAAACACATATTCTTCATCACTAGGACAAGATAGCTCTTCATCATTGACATATTCTTTCCAATCTGTTTCTTCAGCCAAGGAAGCAAATTGATCGAGTTTATCATCTAGTAGATCTTGTGCCCTCTTCTTACAATTCAAAATTACATGTCCTATTTCATTACAATAGAAGCATTTTATTTTTCTTTTTGAAGGAATATACTTGGATTTGTATTTTCCTTTTCTTGCTTTGTTATGTACAAATAAGACTTCTTCAGATTCTGAGTGCTCATTATGGTTAAGTAGAGTAGAGATTACTCCTTCAAGGCTAATGTTTACCTTTCTTAATGTAAACACAATACCAGACATATTCTCATCCTGGCACTTTCTGCTTCAAATCCAAAGAGTTTGTTTAATGACTCCCAAATCTCTTTTGCAAACATTATGAATTCCACAAGATGTAAGTATTCTTTTGACAAGCCGGGGCCAATAGTCCCCAAAGCTTTTCAATTTTTGATAGTCCACTTTGCAAATTCATTTGCATTGGTTGGTGAGACTAAGTTTGGTTTGACAACATCCCAAAGATTTTTTTCTATTAGATGTAATTGCATATGTATTTTCCATGTATAAAAATATCTACCTTCAAATTTCTTGATGAAACTTAATTTGTCCATGACTACTCATTTAAGCAAAAGAAAATCAAACTACCAATAATTCACCTTGATTATAATATTTTAGCACATTGACATTTTTAGATTTAAAAAAAAAACACAAAATAATGACATAAATTGAAAAAGGAAAAATTAACCCTATTCAAAACAAAATACAATTTAATAGGCTTTGAAAAAAAAGTAAAATCTCTCTATTTTTCAATGCTCATCCTCCATATGTATCAATAATAATCTTTCTACCAATAATGCCCACATCTCCATAAAAACTATGGACTTGACATTGTAATGTAAAATCCTCCTTGAACTGCTAAGTATTTATGATGAATTCTTTATTCATGGCAAAATAATAATCTTTTACTGTCAAAGAAAACACATAAAACTTACAAAGTATTCAAATAAATTAGCCATTGAGAATTAAACGCATGAAACATTGGCTAATCAATCTTGAACCAGCAGATCACTGTATCAAAAAATGCTTTCCTCAAACAAACAAAAAATCACATCCACCATTTTGTTATTGTTTCTTCTACAACAAATTACTTGTTGAATACTAAATATATCATCAAAACGTTTTTGGGTTTTATTCTACTATTCATCATCTTTCCAAAACATTGAAGTTTTAATTTTTGTTGAGAATTGAGAGATAAATTGCGATTTTACTGAATTGATAGTAGAAAAGATATATGGACGTCCAAACCTGCTCTGATACCATATAAGAAATTTAGGGAGCACAATTATAAAATTAAATAATGAAAATCATACAACACACAAAGCATTCTATTTTCTTCACCCCAAATCATTTGGGACAAATACATTTATATAGGAAGGATTCTTCCTAAAATTTCTCCCCTGTAGTTTTACTCAATTCTTGAATTGGTGAGTTATTAAGCAACTCTTAACAAATAACACAATGAGCACTAATAAATTTCCCAACATGTATCATGTTGACTAGTTTAGCTTGTTCCATAGTTAACCTATCACAAAATGTCTCAAAAGAAGGTATGACAAATGAATCACCTAATCCATCCATTGTAGCATAAAAGGAAGGAAAGAAGTATTCAAATGGACCTTTTAACTTAGACAAAATCAAGAATATGCATTATTTATCAGTTTCATCCTTACCACAACCAAACAATTGAGACCTTAATGATTTAAATTTTACTAAATAGTCTTCAATGGTGTTAAAATAATTCATGGAAAGTGATGCCAATTCTGCCTCCAATTTCATAGCACAAATCTCACTAACTAAACCAAATAATTCCTTGTACTTATCCCAAACCTATTTAGGAGTAGTACATTCCTCAATATGGAAGAACAAACTATTAGAAACATTCATATCAATCAAGCCCATAGCCTCATAACATTTGTTCCTATGAGAAAATCTTTTATATTCTCTGGAAAAATTAGGTTGTTCATCATCCAAGGTGGACCACAAACCCCTAGACCAATGCAATTTCCTCATTCTTTCCTTCCATGTATGATAATTATGAGGAGTTAGGACCTCAAACCCCGATTCAACCATTAGAACAAGTGCCAAGAGTACAAAATAAACAAATATCTTAAAAAAACTGATGTGATACCTCCCAAATCTAAAATACAATTGAAAGTGAAGCCCACCACAAACAAAAGTCCAAGTAATTAGTGAATATACCAAATATGCAAAAAATGAATAAATTATACTTGAGATTGAATTTGGGAAAAGTGCATAAACCAAATAATAGAGCTCTTGAATACCTTTCAATTGCTGTTGGAATCACAAAAATTGGATAAACTAGCAACAAGTTATGAGCTCAGAGATCCACAAGGGAAAAAGGAACTTCAATTGGCAATAAAATGTACCTGCAACAAAATCTAGAAAAACGACTTGCACCATTGTGAAGCATGTCAAACCAAATTTTCATCACTATCTCATTTGGGAAAACCTAATACCTAGGTGAATAGTTATAGTTTGGCAAAAAAAGGCCCAATTTGGGCATCTAGGGGACCAAACAAATCCCTTCGAAGGCTAGCTCTTGGTCACAATGTGACTGCTAGTGAAGGTAAAAGATGCTAGAAGTTTTAAAAATTCTCCAAGTCACTCACGAAGTGATAGGCGAGCAACAAAGGGAGGTGGTGCCATCCAACACTCTGGGTGGCGGGTATCCTGCACTGCTAGTGGGCTTAGCCTTGGGTACTGAGCAAAGAACTGTGGGTTGGAACTTCCAGATTCAAATTTCAAACATTTTTTTGTTTTATAATGAAAAATCCAAAAATTAAAAAAACCATCTACTGTACCTTCAAAAAGACCTCTGATGTGACTCGTAAGTAGATAGTACGTAGATTGACGTACTGCAAATGTAAGCCTGGAGCAAGCACAAAATTTTCCACAGAAGATGCTTTGTACCAACATTGACTCTACACAAACTATATAGATGTCATACAAATCGTATGGACTATGCGAATTCGTGTAGTACAAAAATGGTGACAGGGTAATAAAAAACCTCTGAGGTCTTGAGGTACAGTCTCTGATTTTAGCATTTGATAGGTATTCTTGGGGATTTTGGGTGTTTTGGACGTAATGGAAAGGTCAATTTTTTCCCAAAGTGCTTTGAATATTCAACTACCTCTTGGATTTGGTAACCACCTCCCAACTTGAAACCCTCATAAATTTTACAAAAAATGTCATATTTTGACGAAACAAAAGTCAATATTGACTTTCTTAGATGCCATGGACTCAATGGTGAGCTCAAATTACCTCCAAAATGCTCCAAAAATAACTTGTAGTAAAAACCACAAGGAGGAACCCTCTAAAACTGGTGTTTTTTCCAAGTTTTTCTGATTCCCCAAATCACTATAGGGTGCAAGGGAAGAGCATACTCAACCTTAATAAAATTTGCTAAGATATCTCATTGGAAATAGCTCCACCCTCAAATCCGAGAAGGAATTTGCAAGGCTTAGCTTTGATACTATGTAGGAGCTGAAAATTAGCTCTATCCCAAGAGCACCTGCAAAAACAATTAAAATCTTCAACAAGAGAGTATGCAATAAATGATATTTCTTGATATTAATATCTATCAAATATGATGATGAGGTATATTACAAGAGTACACAATGAACTTGCTTATATAAATAAGGTGTAATGAAGTACCAACATTAAATGAATGTGTCATTATTAGATGACTTGAGCCGACATTAAATGACCTGTCACCAATATTTAATAAAAGATAAAAAGATAAAATCTTATCTAAACAACTTAAATATGCCTAGGACCTAAGTAGACTTAATATGTAAATAGTGTTGGAAGAATGAGCAGTTGGTGTTGTCATTGATGTCAACAAGCTTGTGTTGTCATTGGTATCACTTGTATGAGAAAAAGATGGTTGCAAGAGTATTTGTAGTTGTTGGTATTGTCTATGTTGTTGCATTGATGATGCTTTGATTAGTTGCATTATGTTGTCATTAGTAAGCTACTGGTGTCAACCTCTAGTGTTGATTTGATAAGATTCCATCTATGGTTGAGGAAGTGATGAAGGTGATGAGGATGTGTCTCTGATGCTTGGTTTCCAAGTGCTTTTGAGAAAATTTGATAAAAAGAGGAAACAATGTGTTGTAGTGTTGTTCTAGGTTGTAGAGTAATGTTCTAGTGTTGCTCCACATTTCTTATAGGTTGAAGATTTGCCTATGAATTTTAGATATGTTGATCAAAGGTGTTTAGAGGTGTAGTATTTAGAATTTGGTGTGTTGGATCATTGTGCAAAAGAAGTCATGTTCACCAGTGTGTGAACGGTGTATTGGAGAGGTGTCTAGGAGAAAATTTTTGCTTCGCATTTCTCCGCAATTTGGTTTCAAGTCTTGGGGATTTGAAAGGGTGTTGAAAGTGTTGGTATCTTTCTTTAGTCAAGGCTATTTGAGGTTTGATGCTTCAGAAGTCAATTTCTTAAGTTGCAGTGTATGACAACTAGTTGATTGAGTGTACTAGGAGTGTACATTCATCAGGTGAAAGTTGTTGCGAAGGGGTTTGTTGGATTTCAAGGTGTTTATGGAATATTACAGATTGTGTTCAGGTGATATTTGTTATCCGCAAGTTGTTGAATCAAAGGAAGCACGTACTTAAAAGTTTAATGGTGTTTACATGGGTAACAACTGACCTTGGTGTTAACACTAAGTGCGGTGGATGCTTATTGTTTATAGAAGCGTGTGGTAGCGTGGTGTTGTAGTTTTGGGTCCCAGATAAGGAGTGATGTGGTCCGATTTCACTTCTATCCACCACAAAAGTGCTTTTGTGCCGACCTAATTTGAATTTGTACGGTTGATGTGCATAGCCAACCTTGGAGAATGGTTTTAAGGTTGATGATATAAATATGAGTTGAGTTGCTGAGGGATGTGAAGATAGAAAGCATGATGCGAATGATGCGAATTGAAGAATGTTAAAGAGTGAATTTGAGAAGTACAATATGAGATTTCATGTGTTAGATTGTTGGATGTAGTGAGCAGAAGGTGTCTACAATTCTTCGGTCAAGCTGTGGAGGTGTTGGTGATAATGTGGTTGATTTCTCTGTTGCATTGAGATGGATTTGTTTGTGTAACATTCTTCTTTATCTTCTTTTCTACTTTGGCAGTGAGCTTTTCTTTCTTTGGGTAGTGAGCCCTCCAACAGTGAGCCCTATTGTATTCAGTGTTGATATTACTTTATATTGTGAGCTAATCCTCAAAATAGTTTTTCTCATCTTAGGTTTTCCACATAAATCTAGCGTTCTCTTATGCATGGTGTTGATTTGATTCAGTTTTTGTTATTTTCTTTTCATGCTAAATCATTTTAACAGATTAAGGGCTAATTATATTAATGTGGATCTGAATGTGTATGAGGGTTTTGAAGTTTTAAGGTACAACTGATTCACCCCCCTCTTAGTTGTCTTGTGCATTCAACAATTGGTATTAGAGAATGGTTCCTTGGATGAAATCTTAACCACTTGAGGTAGATCTGGGATGGTGCACAATAAAGAGATCCCTGTGTTTGATGGAACAAATTATGCATTCTAGAAGACAAGGATGAAAGGTTATCTGGTTTATCTTGGATTTGATGTCTAGAAGTCTATTGAGAATGGATACACTAAACCTACAAATGGTCCAAGCACTGTTGATGAGATTAAAGCTTATGAAAGCAATACTAAAGCAAGGTATGCTCTCTTAAATAGTCTTACTAATTTTGAATTAGTGAAAGTGATGAGTTTGAAAACTACTAAAGCAATTCAGGAAAAGTTAGAAACCATTTATGAAGGAGATGATAAGGTCAAAGAAGCTAATATACAAAATCTGAAGATCATGTTTGAGAACTTGCGGATGTCTGAAGATGAAAATGTTACAAGCTATATGTAAAGGGTAGATGAAGTTGTCAGCTCCATCAAAAGTCTTGGTGGCAAACTCAAAGAACTAGAAGTGGTAAAGAAAATTCTCATAACTCTTCCTAAATCTTATAGTCATAAAGTTTTTGCTATTGAAGAATTTTCAAATTTGAATATATATACTAGAGATTAGTTGTATGGTTCCTTAACTGCTTTTGTGATGAGAGAATTTGGTACAAATAGTGGTGCAAAAGTTGAGATTGCTTTTAAGGTTGGAAAATTAGAGGAGATCAAGGAATCATATCAGGAGGATCTTGATGATATAGAAGCTAATTTTTTTAGGAGAATGAAGAAGGGTACTGGTAAGTACAATGGTAAGCTTCCTTTCAAATGTTTCAGTTATGGAAAGATAGGTCATTATACTTCAAGATGTACAAACAAAGCTTTGAATAACAAAAATAAGGAGAACAAAGGTAAGATGATTGTGAAACGTTATTATGTTAGAGAAGATGCAAGTTTTTATAATGATGAATCTAATTATGGAGATGAAGATGATGAATGCTTGTTCATGGCTTTAAAAGATGAATCTATTTCTGCTAACTTTGAGAGATGTGTGAAGGAAAGATCTCTAGAGACAAAGGATAAGACTGAAGGTACTTTGCTATCTACTTTTCATGCTAGACAAGAGAAAAACTATTGGATCATTGACAGTGGATGCTCTAATCATATGACCGGTGAGAAGAGTAAGTTTGTTAAATTTTAAAAATATGATGGAGGATGTGTTAGATTTGGTGATGATACATTTACTAGGAAATGTGGAAAAGGTTATATTAGTTTTCATGGAAAGCATAATATTGATGATGTTTACTATGTTAAGGGTTTAAGGAATAACTTCTTGAGTGTTGGAAAAATGTGTAGCAAAGGATACAATCTTATGTTTCAGGATGATGGATGTGAGATCAAAAAAGAATTCAAAATTGTGGTTGTTGCTAGAAGAAGGAAAAATAGAAATGTTTATCAACTCAAGGGCGCTAATGACCATTGCTTTACGACTCAGATTAATGAAAGCTAGTTATGACACAGAAGGATGTGTTACATCAATTTTGATAACTTAGTAAGAATCGGTCTAGTTCAAGTTGTAAGAGATCTACCAAAGATTACAAATCCTATCAATGCTGTCTATAAAGAATATAAAATTTGAAAGCAAGCAAGAAGAGCTTCAAAGTCAAAGAACAATCTACTACTGACCTATTGGAATTAGTGCATATAGATCTTTGTGGCCCTACAAGAGTAAGAAGTCTTCAAGGTGACAAGTATTTCATGTTATTAATTGATGATTATTCTAGAATGACATGGGTTACTTTTCTCAAAGAACAAGTAGAAGCTCTATACAAGTTTAAAGCATTCAAAGTCATGGTTGAGAATGAAATGGATATGAAAATAAAATGCTTGATGTCTAACAGAGGTGGAGAGTTCACCTCCAATGAGTTTAACATATTTTGTGAAGATCATGGCATAAAGAGACACTTGTCTGCCCTTAGGATTCCTCAACAAAATGGAGTAGTTGAAAGAAAGAATAGGACTGTTCAAGAAGCTGCAAGGACAATGATGAAAGAGGAAAATCTACTGGAAGTCTATTGGAGAGAAGCAATTCATACTGCTATTTATATACTTAACATAGTTCAAGCAAGAATAAATAGTACAAAGACTCCTTATGAGCTATGGTATGGAATGATTCCTACTGTCAACTACTTTAGAGTGTTTGGAAGCAAATGTTATATCAAAAGAGATGAAGAGAAATTAGGAAAGTTTGATGCAATGTCTGATGAAGGTATGCAGGTCCCATCTGCATCTACTCACCGATTGAAGAAAAAAATATTGTTGATTGTTGCCTGTACAATGTGTGCACATGAAATATGTGTAGAAATTATACCTGTGGAACATCAGTGGGCAAGCTGTGTAGCTCTCTACTAATACATTTGTAGAGTTGGTTATTTTTATTGTTGAATTTTCCATGTTTGGTTTAAACTATTTTTGTAATGTAAGAAGGAAGACATCCTTCTGCAATGGTTTCTTATAAAGCTTCAATCTATGACCATTGACTAGAAATGAGAACCTTACTTCATCAATTGTTTGTAGCTATGATGCTTCGTTTGGAAAGACTATCCTTATTTTATATGGCCCAAGCCATTTGGTTTGCAATTCCCTTTGTAATATTTGTATCTAGATTCATAAAATAGATCCCAATCACTTGAATAGATCATGCCAATTTGATTTTGAATAACTTCAGTGTGGTGGATGGCTTCCATTCTTATTTCATCCAACACATTTAGTTTGTGCAATCTCTCATTGTGTTGTTGACAAATCCATGCCCAATTTGACTATTTCCCTTAATGTATTATACTCAAATTCTATAGGAAGTATTGCCTTCTTATCATACACCATTTTATATGGTGTAAAGCCTGATGTGGTCTTAAAAGTTGTTCTATAAGCCCAAACTACCTCAGGTAACCTAGCTGCCCAATCCTTTCTATGAAGTTGCACTATCTTTGTGAGGATGTTTTCAATTTCCCTACTGGTGACTTCCACTTGCCCATTTGCTTGAGGAAGATAGGGTGTTGAATTTATGTTCTGATCTCATATTCCTAGATTAATTTGTGATAAGATATGATGTAAACTGAGGTCTTTATTCTGTGATGATTTCTCTTGGAACTCCATATCTTGTGAATATGTCTTCATAGAGAAACTTTGCCACATTCCTATCTCTTGAAAACTATAAAGCCTTAACCTCTACCCATTTTGTAAGGTAATCTATACAGACCAGTACGTACTCTTTTTTGTTTGATGTTGGTGAGGTGGGGCCAATAAAGTCTAATCCCAATTTGTCAAATGGTGTTATTGCTAGTTGTGGCTGCAATGGCATTTCATCTGTTTTTGTTGGCCTTCCCATTATTTGACATCTATTGAGGCCCTTGGTATATTTCACTGCATCTTTATGAAGAGTTGGCCAATAATATCCAGTAAGAATGTTAAGAGTTGTCCTCTTTGCTGCAAAGTGTCCCCCACATGGTTCATCATGGCATGCTCTAAGGATATCATATACCTCATCTTCTTGGATGCATCTTCTCATTATGTTGTCTGGGCCTGTGTAGAATAAGTATCCAACTATCCATGAGTAGGGAAATTTTTTCTAAACTAATTGCCTCTTTTCCCTAGGTGAAAAATGGGGTGGTGTCTTTCCTGCTACAAGATAGTTGGAAATATATACATATCAAGGTGTATGCAGAGATAGAGCAAATAAATGCTCATTTGGGAAGGAGTCATCAACAACATCTTCTAATTTGGTTGGCAGTCTAGATAGAAAATTTTCCACTACATTGGCTTTACCTGGCTTATCTAGAATGGTAATGTCAAATTCTTGTAGTAGTAGTAACTACCTGACAAGCCTGCCACCAACCACTAGTTTGTTTGTGGGATACCTTATTGTTGTATGATCAATGTGTATAAACACTAAATACCTTGTAATACATAATGTCTGAATTTATTTATTGCATGAGCCACTGCTAACATCTCCTTTTTAGTCACTGTATAATTGAGTTTTGCCCCTTGAATATTTTTGCTAATATAATTTATGGCATACTCTATGTTTCCTTCCTTCTATCCCAACACTACTCCTATTACAAAATCAGAAGCATCTGTATGAATATGAAAAGGGAGATTCCAATTTTTTCCTCTCAAGATAGGTGTCTTAGTTAGTGCTACCTTGAGAGCTTCAAATGTAGTTTGACAAGTAGTTTTCCATTCAAACTCTACATCTTTAGATAATATGACAAATAGTGGAGCTGCAATTTTGCTAAAATCTTGGATAAATTTTTTACAATATTGAGCATGGCCAAGGAAACTTCTAACATCCTTTTGTATTTGAGGCATAGGGAGTGTTGATATCACCTCAATTTTCTTGGGGTCTACTTGAATTCCTTCATTGGACACAAAATGTCCCAAAACAATTCCCTCAGTAATCATCATGAAGTATTTATCATGACTCGAGGACAAGTTATTTTCTTGACATATTTTTAGTATCTTCTCCAAATTTCTAAATGCTTCATCATAGGCATTCCCATAATTTGTGAAATCATCCATGTAAACCTCCATGGAATCATGTGAAAAGTCTGAGAATATGCTCAGTACTGCCCTTTGGAAAGTGGTTGGTACATTGCATAACCCAAATTCCAAGACAAAATAAGCATATGTACCCCAAGGGAATGTGAAATTTTCCTTGTCCTGATCTTTTGGGGATATCTTAATTTGATTGTAGCCACTAAATCCATCCAAGAAGGAAAAGTACTTCTTTTTTGGTAATGAATCAAGTACTTGGTCGATGAATGGAAGTGGAAAGTGGTATTTCCTAGTTACAAAATTTAACTCATGGTAGTCTACACAAACTCTCCATTTTCCTCTTTTCTTAGGTACAATCACTAGTGGAGACACCCACTGACTATCAGAGATAAGATAGATAAATCTTGCATCCAGTAATTTTGTAATTTTGATTTAACTATATCTTAGATTGTAGGGTTCATTCTCCTTTGGAGTTGTCTAACCGATTTGAAACCATCATTGATGTAAATCCTATACATGCACAAGTCTAGGTCTATCCCATTCATATCATGATAATCCCATGTAAAGGCTGTTGTGTGTGCCTTCAACACTATCAATAGTGAGGTCTATTGTGCAACAATCACTTAACTATTTACATTCAATGTTTTTCCCAACATAATCTCTAAAGTCAAGGATGATGCTTGAATGGATGAAATGTCATCTTATTATGTTTGGAATGCAATGATGTGGTAACAAAGTGTCGAAAATTTAGGAAACTGACTCGAATGAATTGTTAGGGATTATATTCTATAGAGGATCTTGTAGACATGTCAGAAAATCATGTTGTTACGGGTCCCTACCATAGTTGTTATGCATGATGTTTGCAATCAATTCATCTTTATCTTGGTTTTATAATAAGGGTTTGCATTCAATAGTAATTAGAGTTTGTAAGGAGTACTGATCTTCCTCATCTAGGGTTGGCCAAATAGTTTGTTTTAGGTGTGTATGTGGCTGAGCTGGTAGATAAAGGATTGATTTCTTAGTCACATCCCTATTGTAAATGATCATATTTCTAGACCTACAACCTATGAAGGCATCTATTGTTTCCAACCAAGGTCTCCCTAAGATGAGGGGATATCCTACAAGATTATCTTTAGGCTGCAATACCATAAAGTCTATAGTGCACTCCCATGAATCTAATGTTATTACCAAATCTTCAATGATTCCCTTAGGTTTGACTGTGGACCTATCTTCCAACTGTAGCATAGTAGATGTAGGTTCGAGTTCTATTAGCAGTAATAATTTCATGGTTTCTTTAGTAATTACATTAATAGCTACTCCTAAATCAATTAAGGTGTTCTTAATGAGAGTCATTTATTTTGACATCCACTACAGGGCTTCCAAGATCTGCATACTTGGGGACAATTATGTTTCCCAACATAATGTCTGCAAGTTTTCCTAAGACATTTAAAACTTGAGGATCCTCTCGCTTCCTGCCTATATTTTTGAGGCATAGATCTCTCACTGTTTTGGTATAAATAGGAACTTCCTTAATATCTTGGATGAGGGGTATTTTGATGTAAACATCCTTGAGTTGTCCCAAAAGATCAATTTCAGCTTGTGATTGATGTTTTTGGATTGTTAATCTCTTAGGGAACGGAGGCTCTAGAATTTTGGTTGTTGGATTGACATGATTAGAGTTAGGTTCCTTATATTTTTGGTCCATGGGCTTAGCTGGGAGTTCCTCATCAATTAATTCAATTATATGAGGAGATTAAGGTCTAGCTAACATCTTCCCTGATCTGAGGTGTACATCACTCACCTCAACCCCATAGGTGGGGTATTACATGGTGTCATTAGCATAAGCCTGGTTGACATACTTATTATTTGGGTTAGGTGTAGGTTGTGTTGACAATTGAGGTTCTCTTGGTGGATTTGGTGTAGTTGTTGAAGGGTTTGGCATTGTAGCTTATTATTGTTATTGCAAGGGTTACTATGGTTGTTGATAGTTGGGATTTGGATTTTTCCACTGTTGACCTCTTTGCCACTGAGGTTTCCATTGATTTTGTTGGGGTGGTCACCACGAACTATAATTAGGTCCTTGATAATTCTGAGGTGGCCACATGTTTTTTTTTTGTTGATTCAAATTAGATTGAGGCCATTGGCCATTGTTGGTTTTGCATATTGGCCAAAGATTGAGGGTTCCAACTAGGAAAACTTGCATTGTTACTAGGAAATGACATAACTCAAAGGATCTTGGGGCATACCTTGTGTTGGTTTCCATGGTTTACATTGAGCTATATAGAACACTTAACCATCTTCACCTTCCAATGCATGAAATTTTGATGTTCCTTGCTTATCTTCAAATATAGTTACCACCTTCTTACACTTGTAGTTGGTCCTTCTCCATCTACAATGTGGGAAATATTCTATAAGGGCCACTTCTAAGTATTCTTGCTTCTTTTTGATAGGGAGGGTGTCTAATTGTGTATCTAGATGGATGATGATATCCTCCATATTTGATAGAAGATTGCTTAGCTCTACTCTAGAGACTCCATTGGGTGATTTACTGATGGAAGATGCTCTGTCTCCTCGAACCCTCTTGGTGAAAGACCTTGAATAGTTCCTACATGCTTTGTTAATATCCATAAATAGTGCCTATGAGATCTCTCCTACCCCAATGAAGTTAAGTGCATCCATGCAATCCTCATTAACCCTTCTCAAGAATATCAACTTTAGAGATTCATTAGAGAGTTTATTTTGGTTGGATTTCTCAAGGTAGAATTGAAACCTTTCAACATAGTCTTCTAAGGATTCTTCCTTTTATGAAATCCTAAATATGTCATCCCTCTTTCTATTTATGTCTCTGTAGTAATCCTGGTACTTTTACAAGAACTTTGTCTTCATGGTATTCCAATTGGGAACATCTCTCCCCAAATCCATGAACCATCTTAGAGAAAAATCCTTCAGTGTTGCTGAAAACAATTTGAGCTTGTGTGCATCTATGGTATAGTCATAACTTCTACAGAGCATGTCAAACTCAAAAAGTAAGGTGTTTGGATCCTTCGTGACCAAGCCATAAAAGACAGGTAGTGCTAAAGGAGGTATGTTTGTCAAAGCAGTAGCTCTTTCCTGGTTGACAATGGGAACTCAAACATAACATGCTCTATTGAATCCTCAATTGCTGCATTAGCCAAGATGTTGATGTGTATGTGGGAAGTCTCCTCTATTTTTAGTGTAGGTACTGGTGTCAAGGATGATTCTTCTTTAGGAACACCCTCTCTCTGTTCACTGTGTTCACCAGTATCCTACAATTCTTCGTGTATTGAAGGGAGAAATATTCCTTGAGCATCTCATTTCCTCTGCATTCAATGATTATGACTCTTTAGATCAATGGTTCCTACACATTGTTAGTAAAGTGTACTTGTGTTGATGGCTAAAACCTTATTTATCTTAATTTTGGAAACAAAAACACTAAACTATAAAAGCTTGCAAGTACACAAGAGAATCTCAAATGTAGCACCATCCTCGACAATGGCACCAAAAATTTAAGGCCTTTTCAATGTCTGGTTAAATTGGTATTGTAAGCAGTCACACAATTCAGAGGATGGGTTCCTAACTAGATAGTTCACCAAACCTTCACAAAAGGCTTCATTTAATTATCAACTAGGGCTCACAAGCTTTTGATAATGTTGTCACTATATGTACATTCAAGGATTCTACTAGGCCCTATATCGATGAAACATAGGTGGTCACACATGTATTAAAATGGTAAAAGCTAGGAAAGGAAATAAAGCATGGAATTGTTGAACAAGAGAACTAACATAAATATGTTGCTTATGCTGCGAGTACTTAATGCTTAATATTGTGACTACTAACTATTAAATTTGAACTTGCAACTAACTAATACTTATATCTTCTAACTCCTAACTTCTAACCTCTAACTTCTTCAAAGAACAACTCAATGTAATTCATGCTATAGAATATCATTCATGAAATTCACATGCATATAATTGGAAACCTATCTTAAATAAATTCAATAATGTAGCATTTAATCTAGTAATAGAAAATAAGGTGGGCTAGCAATACCTCGAGTGGCCCTTTCTCGAGTTGTGCCTACATAAGATATCAAATACACACTAATTGATCAAAAATTCATGAAAACAAACTAAACTCCTTTATTGCATAAAAATTGAACTTCTTATAGTCTAACAAGAATCTCTTAAATATTTCTCATTCAGTAGTACATATCTATTGTAACTTGATAACATAAAAAATAACATCAATTACTATTAATTGGTAATAATCATACTGTTACCACCACTAGATCTACTCCTCAACCACATATCCCAATATATAGGCTTGGGAGGAGTCTTATTCATACAAGGAATTAAAAAATAGAACATTAATGCATACGTCCACTCTCCCTCAAGGATAGAAAGAGGAAAAGTCTTGAAACAAAAAACCATAAATATGAAATAGAAGGAAAATCAAACTAGTTCTCTGCCCCTAACAGTTAACCACCATGATAGGAACATGTTTCCTGGAAACTATCACGTCATGGGTTACTCCTTTTTGGAACAAACTTCTTCTAGTTTTCTTATTGGTGGATAGAAGTGCATTATGACGACTCATGGCTGACTATTCAAATAGCCACCTTTGCTTCCCTTTCGAACTACCATTCTCCAATTATTCTAGCTCTCCCTACAACTATCCACAATCCTTTGTTGCAAGCTAGAAATCCAGTTGCTACGGGCTACAGTCTTCTTTGTTGCAAGATGTTAGTTTTCCTACAAAGGAATTCACATGTTTAACACTCAAAATTAAACCATAAAAACATACCAAATCTTATGAACATTCATACATCCACACAAGTGTAGAGTAGGGGGACCAACCACACCAAGGCTCCAGGTCACGAAGAGCTGAGAGTGGAGGGCTGCCCTAAACTACCTCAGGTTGGATAAGCATTTTAGGTCAAAGATAGAGAATGAAGAGCACTCTCAAGTGATTTTTTCACTCTACTAATCTGAATGTTTGGATGCGGCTAAATGAGCTAGTTTTTGGAACTCAAATCGTACCTCAAACAACTCTCTGCCGAAGGACAATAGCGTGGGTCAGGGATGACAACACAACATGGTGGAATCTCTTTGGGGCGCTGGTGTCTGTACAACCATAAAGTGTGAAAGTACAATACAAAATATAAAAAAACTACCAATGGTCTAATCAATTAAGTTTAACGTACTAAATAGAATGATAAATGATAGAATACAAGAAATAGGTAAAGAAACGATAAAGAAGGTGACGAAGATCAACTCACTAAGAGTCCAGTTTTCTAGCAAGCTCCACACGTACACATACCTAAACACAACCAAGAGAGGAAAAATGTTGGGGCTATATAGGGGTTTTCTTCAGTCAAACTCCCTCTTTGGTGTTGACACCTCCACAAACATCCAGATAGATAAAGAGAAATATAAATACAATAAAGGAAATGCTAGAAAGGAGAATATCAAACACTACGAAAAACACAATGCTACTGTATCAAATCACAATGAAAGAAGGATAGTGAAGCAATACCACCTCCACCCAAAGGCACTCAAGGCCAATGAAGGGAGGATGCAATAATATGAACTTGGAAAAGTCGACATAGCTGCAACGGTGACAAAGGAGTTCTTTCAAGACACCAAAATTGTAGCTTCTATGGTAGTACAACACATTCTTAATGGAGTTGATGGAGAAACAAATTTCTAAGCAATGCTCAAGAGTATGAAAGATCAAGATAGAGTGTAGAATCATAAAAAACATTGTAGAAGATCAAGCTAGTGTGTTGAATTTCCAAAGAGATGAAGTGAATGAGAAAGATAGGCATTTCAAGAAGCATTTGGAGGGAAAGAGCTATTCTTAGGTCAATTGGTTAACACAGAGGCGTTACGCTTCATCCCCAATGGGGAACGTAACATCCCTACAGATTCCAGAGGCAAGAATTTGTCAGGGATGACAACGCGCTGCACAAACGTCTGCTCGCCACGTGCACATCCTCGATAGAAATTCCCCCACCGACACAAAGGAAAAGCGCCAAGTGGATGGAAAGTAGGTAGGTGATGTGGAATTTCTTAGTCGGGTTTGATTTTCTAAGGTGGAGGGATGTAAAAGGGGAATTTAAAAGAGGGGTGCAATTTCACTCATATACATTTTTCCCCCACTTTAGTGAGCATGAGTGTCAATGAATGTTCAGTAAAGTACATTGAAGAGTTTAGAAATGTATACTTGAACTGTCGAGGAAGAAAACCACAATCTGGAAAAATTGAAAGTGCAGGGCAAGAAAATGACTCCACATATACACTCTTGAGGAAGATTGAACAAAGGACTTCTTAGATCCTCAGAACTATGGAAAAATATTGCAGGATGCAAGTGCTTCATAGGCCCTCAGACCTGCAAATAATGTGCCCAAGGTACTCTCTCCTGAAGGAAGCCCGATGTAGGGGATTTCATAGAGTTAGATTGGAAAACAACTTCATAGGAACACCTGCAAAGCAACATGTTAATCCACAGATAAAACATGTTAGAAAATAAAAATCAACCACACAATCAAGCAAGCAGACAGTCGAAGTTGAAGGAAGAGCTTTCAAAGAGGTCCCTTAGGAACCCTTCAAAAGAAAAGGGGGTCCACTCAAGGGATGCTATCTTTGAAAGTACAAGAATGTTTTTTGTAAATCGATTCAATATCAAGGAATCCTTTCGAAATATGTTCCCTTCATCAAGGAATTCGAAAGGAAGAAGGTCCCCTCACAAGGGGAAGGTCAAGCTTCACCCGCAGGAGAAGGTGCTCCCTCCTCGGAGGAAGGTTTTTCAAATTCTTTCTTTATGAACCTGTGATGAAGGAAAAATATTCTGCTAGGGGTCCTTGTTGGGGAATGTGATTGTTAGAAAATGTTTTAAAAAGATTTTTGAGAAAAGATTTGTTGGCCACCGAATGCGTTTTCTGAAAATCAAAGTGACATGATAGACTGCCCCTTAGGATGGTGTGTGCTGAATGCAGGGGCATGTGGCATCCTAAGGAGAGAAAAGAAAGAATGAAAAAATGATGTTGTGGCCCATGGAACATAGCGAGATTCCACCGTGGAAATGTTGTCACACATGCAAGGACAACACATGAACACCACATAATCACAAAGCAAGCATGCGAGATAAGAGAAAAAAAATGTAAAAAGAGGCGATAACATCACGAACAAGGGACACAGGGGCTATCTGATATTTTGGGGTCAAAGCTGCTCATAAATATAAATAAATAAGTATAATAGTATATTAATGAACTGTCATCAACCCCCTACTATATCAGACCATATGAAGAATGCATGAGAAGACAAAGTAAAAATAAAAAATTGGGTGAACATGGAAGGGAAGCCTAAATGCCCCCAACACTTTCCATCATCCCACATTGTCGAAAATCAATACACAACAGAGGAAGAATGATGCAACAAATAAAGGAAGTTTTACAACACATAAACACTCTTGTATCCAAGCACCTACGAGGGTGACAAGGGTCATCTAGGAACACATAACGCAAGCAGTGTGGAACAAAAACACACACACACAATCTACACTACAGATAAAGAAGAGATGCCCCCTAGTCCTCATCGACCAAGACATCATCGACCTCCCAATATTGATCATTATAAGGGGAAGGAAGACGATCCTGCAAGGGTAGAATATCAAGGGGGAAACCCTTCGACCCCCCTGCAACAAGAGCCAAGGAAGGAGGCCCTTCAAGGTCTCCTTTGCCCAGTTCTTGTGGGGTGAACGTTAACGAATTCAAAAAGATCGCTGAAAGGGTCAGGACCTCATCCAAAGAATTAAACACACACTTCATAGGAGTATCATGTGTTAACTCAACAAGCAAGGGAGGCAGCTAGGCTCCCCAAGAGACTCGAGAGCAGTGACAAACTCTGGGGGAATTGGAACTTCCTCCATCATTAGGATGACACATGCTAATGCAGAACCACCCTCTGAAGAAGGTGAACTCCTCTTTCGAACCCCATTACTAGCAGGGCCATCCTCCATCTTCTGCTTCGTCGGAGGATGTGAGATGTCCATAGACGAGGAAAAAGGTGTAGAGGAGGAGGAGAAAACCACGACGAACACCACTGAGGTATTCTGCATGTCCACAAGATTTGAAAATGGTGAGAGATCTAGGAGGTACATCAAAAGAGGCGACTCGACCAAAGGAGCAATAAACACTTGCACCCTCTTCAGGTTAGGGGTGCTTATGCTTGCAATAGGAGCCGAAAGTAGAACTGAAGTTGATGGAACTAAAGCAGAAGGGACATGAGAGGAGGATATGGCAAAAGGTGTTGGGGAAAAAACTTCTGACTCCCCTTCCTCTGCAGGGTGGCCTACTCAACAACGAAAGCCTTTCATTGATACTTGCTCTCACGTGTAAGGCGGTTCCTGTGACTCTGGGAGCTAGAGTCTGGAGGTTGAGAAGGAATGGAGGACTCCTGTTCGACCATCAGAGTGTCCATCATGGCCATTTCTAGTGGAGGTAGAGACTCTTGGAAAAGAATAGGTGGGAGAGGTTGAGAAGGAATGGAGGACTCCTGTTCGACCATCAGAGTGTCCATCATGGCCATTTCTAGTGGAGGTAGAGACTCTTGGATAAGAATAAGGGGGAGAGGTTGAGAAGAGGTTGAAATAATAGTAGGGGGAGCAAGCTCTAACATCTCAATGACATGCCTCTTCCCATTCACTGCCTTAGGGGCAGAAGCAGTAGGAAGCCACAAAGGCTGAGACATAGGACTCCCCATGGGGACCCTTCCCCTTACCATTCACACCAAGCCGAGGTCCCGTGGGTAAGATAGGCAGGTTGGATATCCAGATCTTAGCTTTACACCAAGCAAGTACCATCAAAATTCTTATGTGAAATACAGTAGTAACCCAAAGTTCCTCTTTGAGGGAGGCTGAGGTGACACCCTGAGTACGGGAAGATTTCTCCTTTCCCTTCTAAGAGGAAGGGGAAACTTGCTGCTACGCTACCAGTTGAGTCACTTTTAGTTGTTCTTTTCCCTCAGTTTTGTACTTCATGTAGTTTTAGTAAAGTAGGTCCATTCTAGGAGGGATCAGACCAACTGGGATGGGACAAAAATGATCCAAAGAATAACCCCCATGAGATACCAATGGATGATATCCAGTGTCATGCACAATATGCCCAACACCTTCATGAGAGAACTTTAAAAATTTGTGAATAACTGAGGCGATTCCATTCATGGAAGCTATCCACAAGATTCCCAACTTCATCCTAAACAAATTAGATTCTAGAAGGACATCGAAAGTTGTTTCCATAGCCCTAGGTCCAACTAGGATGGAAAGAGTTATAGAGCCATATGACATAAGAGAAAGACCATCGTGCGTACATATAATAGATTTCATTTTTTCATTTTCCTCCCTCTGTAATGAATTTAGCCATAGCGTCTCCTCTGTAGTAACATTTACTTAGCTCATAGGGTCAACTAGGTCTCCTCTCACAATGTTTCCATTGATGCGAGCAAGAATGTATAGGGGAGAGGGATTATTATTCAAAGGCAAGTCTTGCGAGGTGAAAGTTACATCTAGCGAACCAGTCACAGGCTGCAGGAGAGGAGTAATTGAAACCATATTAAAATACGTCGAGGGTTTAGGAGAGGCATCATAAGGGTCAACAATCAAGTTCACAGAATGGGATGGAAATGGGTCTATGTAAATATACAACTCATTATTGGCCTTTGCTACTGATTTATTTGTATTCTGCTTCTTTCCATTGAGACGGATGGTACCATCATCAATGCGATCCTTTATCTCATGACGTAGGTGCATGCAGTGCTCAGTATCATGCTTATTAACATGATGGTACTGAGACAAAGCATTCCCATTATACCAATCAAGGTAAGGATCCTTCAAAGGTTAGGGGTTTTCCAAGGTTATGAACTTATCCTTCAATAACTTTTGTAGAATAGAAGTATAAGATTCAACTAACTTTGTAAACTTTTTGTTGCGCTTGAGGTCGTGATCATTAGTCATGACAACTACATTCACAACAACTTTTCCTTTTCCTAAAATGGATACAATAGACTTCCCTTCAGAATGGGAGTGAGAGGAAGATCCCCCAACTAAACCACCATTTGCTGATACTCACGTAACACAACACACAGGTGTGCAAAAGAAGGGTACTTCATTAGGGAAAATTTTCCTACCAGGCTCACTACAAGTTGCCTATAAATACCTTCTACACATCCGAGTAGGGCAACAGGTATGAGATCTGTGAAAAGAGTGCTTGGTACCACGTGATAAAGTTAGTTATCTTCTCATTTTATCCCTACTTACATCAGATGAGATACGAGAAGCTCATCTTCGAATCGATGTTAGCTTGGAATCGACAGAGAAATTGATTTACAAGCTAGTCAAATGAGAATATAGAATTATTAGGCAAGGAGTAGTACCATTTGAGTGTTGTGTCCTTGAGAGATCGAGGGAAGAGTTTTTCCATTAGAGCATTGTGATGAAAGAAATCCATGCACATGGCGTTAAAAGCTGACACATGTGTCTGCGGATCCCCTTTACCACCATACTTTTCAAACTTAGGAATCTCCATTCCCTACAAGAAAGGAGTACTCAAAATTGTCATTTATAGTGGGCTATGTCAGAAGAAAGGTTGGAAGATAGGTTGGGAAAAGGATTGGGAAAGTCTCACCAACTCTTTTTGCATTTGGCCCATGTTCTGAAGAAGAATATTCAGAATAGGGTTTGAAGAGGACAAAGGTCCAATGGAACCTCCTCTAGAACCACCACCACCAGAACCACCTTCAGAGCCACCATTGTCGCTGCTGCTAGAGCCACCACCATAACCACTGGTGTGACCCCCACTGGAGCCACCACCATAGCCTCCATCGCAAAAAACCACCACTGCTACCAAAGCCACCACCACTCATCCCACCAGAGCCCCCACCACTAGGGGTGGCAGGAGGGATGAAACTAAAGCCAAGGGGTATCCTACTTGCCTTGATAGTGTTAGGCTTTTGAGAAGCAAAGGAAACATTGATCAAGGGGCCTATATCGACCATGCATAAAGATGTGGTAGGAATTGATACACCTATTTTATTTAGTAGGCATCGAGCACCTCTCCTCAGGTAGTACCCGATCTAGTGTTATACGAAGGGATGCATGCTTCAGTCAAATCAATAAGGCCATGCAAGAGTTCTATGCCCATCTGATCCTTACCTAACATGTATCTCACCTCGCTAGAAAGTCTAGCCGCTCTCACCATATTCGATGCTTTCTCCAAGTGATTCATGAGGTCTAATAACCTTCTGCCTAATGCTAACAGGTTTTCTATAGGAATATGCACAATGTCGTCCTCATCTACAGACAAAGCCATAGGGGACGTTGGAGGAGAAGGTGCATGAATGGTTTCTTCTATGAAACCCATCTTGTATGAAAACCATGTAGAAAAACTAGTAGTAAAACTAGAGGTGACCTTTGTCTTTTCCATTGGTAAGTGTTGTAAACTTCTCCTAACAACATACCCTAAAGTCGTAGACTAAGTTGTGATGCTCATAAACCCTCACAACACCCAAGTCTAATTTGGCTGTCGAGTGTGCAGGAAAAAGTTTTGACACAAAGAAACGGATAGATGTTGTTCACGTCGGGTTCACCAAAATGTAGAGTAGGGGGACCAACCGCACCAAGGCTCCAGGTCATAGAGAGCCGAGAGCAGAGGGTTTCCCTAAACTACCTCAGGTTGGATAAGTGTTTTAGGTCAAAGATAGAGAATGAAGAGCACTCTCAAGTGCTTCTGTCACTCTACTAATTTGAATGTTTGGATGGGGCTAAATGAGTTAGTTTTTGGAACTCAAACCATACCTCAGACAACTCTCTGCCTGAGGACAACAACGCGGGTCAGGGACAAAAACACAGTGCGATGGCATGTCTCTGGGGCACTGGCGTCTGTACGGATAGAAAGTGTGAAAGTATAGTATGAAATACAAAAAAAATACTAACAGTCTAGCCAGTAAAGTTTAACACACTAAATAGAATGATAAATAACAGAATATAAGAAATAGCTAGAGAAATGATAAAGAAGGTGATGAAAATGAAGGTGACGGAGATCAACTCACTAAGAGTCTAATTCACTAGCAAGCTC